>JBAIAA010000461.1:0-553831 GCA_037893245.1 Crossaster papposus
CGTCACCGGTAAAAAATCAATCACTGTGTTGAACTAAAAACCAAAGGGACCACTGTGGCAATACACAAACCAGTCATCGCGTCGCCAAAACCAGAGACAGGGTTTGAAAAACTCCCGCTTTTTGGGAATGTCTAACCCAATTGGCCTGCAGACGTTTGATGTATTTGCCCGTCCACGAACTCCAACCACGGACTGTCATCTAGCAGAGATAAGGTGGCTAAAACTGACACCCACATGCGTGTCTTACGGAAAAAAAGAAAAAAAGAGTTAAAAATCACGCTCTGGAGAGACCAGTCAAACAGCCACTTTCTAGCATACCCCTTACAGATTTATCTTCGGCAGAACAGTCACAAATACAATCCATATGATACTTGTCAGCAGAACCTCTTCCGCGTCTCTCAAAAAAATAACGAAAAGCACGGAGGGGTTCGGTTGAAACTTGTACACGAAACACACCCACCCCCCCCCCCCCCCCCCCCATTCCTACAGACTGCAATCTCGCAGAAAAAAGTGGCCTGAACTGACCTCCCATGAAGCGTATATCACTGAAAAAAACTTAAATTAGGAATTACGCTCTGGGCGGGATAGTTACGCAACCCCACTGCTGGCATACCAGCACACAATAAATCATGCAGATTTATCTCTGTAGACCAGCCACTACCTAAAATCCAATGATACCTTACACAGCAGAACTGCTTCAGCATCTCCCAAAAAAATAACGAAAACGATGAAAAAAGGTTCCGACTTGTGAAAACTCCCATAAAACACCCTCCCCTTCCCACATATAATGAGTTCTGATTCACTGCAGCTAACTCTAGAATTGATATAAAAAAAATAAAAAAATTAACTGATCATTCCTTGAAGTATGCCTGCATAAACCGGTTTCTCTGTGCTATACCTTTTTGCAAAAGCACTTCATTAGAATTTAAAAACCTAATAGCCTCACAGAAAAAGAAAGAAAATTCCACAAAACCCAGTATTACACGTCCTTCACGTTAATGTCCTTCCCAGGTGACCGAGAATCGCTCTAAAAATTAAAAAACCTTGAGTGACATGTATGATTACGCTGCTTCCCAATAAACACGATCCTGCCCCTTTAAGTAGGTGGTTAATAGTAATAAACTGTAAAAAAAAATATTAACTGTTACTGTAAGATGCAGTTAAATAAATGGTAACACACTAAAATCCCTCGTCTACACAAACCAACTGTTATATGCGCTATTCAATATAATAAATATCCTGTCATAACCTATATCCGGTCAGAATCATTGTGTTTCATTGTGTTAATGTGTTATTGTTTTGGTTGATAGTTATTGTTTATTATATCATAATGACATCATGGTATCTTGTAGATCAGTGCCATGGTAATTATACTGTTACCATTTTGAACACAAACAAATAGCATTTTGGTGAAAAAACGGCAATAATTTTTTTTTTTTTCCAAATTTTGTGTTATTTGTGTAGTATTGACGATGATGACGTCATATTTACATCAATATACATGTAGTCGCCATAAAGGATATTATTTTTTTACAAACTAATACCACCCTCATTGAATTCCTTGACCTCAGAAACATAATTTTGGCATGTAGAAATCCCACCATGGCATTTGCGTTTGCTTTATTACATAACAAGAGGTTATGACGTCATAATGACGTAATTCAAGGTTAACAATTCTCAGATTTTTTGGAGCATGACTTTTTTGAAATCTATGGGTCAAACTGATACTTTGGTGAAAAAATGGTGCTTTTGTCCACCGTGTAACGATTTTTTCCTTAATCCACCTCACTATTCTAACAACCACTATCGGTGATGCGAACGGGCTCTGGCTCTCCTTGATTATGTTGGCTTTCGCTAAGTCTTCAATGTGCTCTCGGACCTCCTGGAATTCCGCTGGTGGGATTCTACGGTATGGCATACGAAAGGGAGTTGGGTCACTTAATAGGGGAATCTCATGTTGAATAGTGTTAGTTGCTCCTATGTCCATAGGATCTTTCGAGAAGATATCCGTATTCTGCTTCAGCAAGCTTTCTATCGCTTCTCTTTGCGATGGTGTCAGATTGTCATCACTGATGTCAACATCTGGGATGGAACTTCCCCCGGGAACTGCTTGCTCACAGACTGTAGCCACACTGGAGCTGGAAAAGGGTCTCGGACCAACCTCTCGGACGCAGGCTAACGTTGCGATGACTGCATTCCGTACGTTTACCACTTGCTTGGACAAGTTGCACAGCCGAGTGGGAACTCGCCTGTTTTTAACCTCAACAAGCATCCGCCCTACAGCAAGACATATGTCGTAGTCGCCTTCTACTAGCGCCGTGATGGTACGCCCTTGCATTGAACGAGGTGCTTTTGCAGAGATATTAACTTCCTCTCCTGAACGAACTTTCATCGGCCTTCTCCCTGAATAGCGCAGGCTACCAATTTCGCCATTTCTCTGAGCAAGGTCAGTGCCATCAATGTTGACGCACTGGAATGCTGAGTGCCATGTATTGGACAGCTTATGGGCTTTGGACATAAATCCCCTGCCGTACTTGTCATGCATGGTGTTCCGCACTGCAAATATCACGTTGGTTCCGAGGAGAAGGGGAGTAGAACGCCTGAAGTTGGTCACTGGCACCACCAAGCAGGGAACATCTTTCAACACTTCGCCAAGAACCTTAATATCCAGTAGGATATAGCCTTGATGTGTAACAACCTGGCCTCCAGCGCCATTTATGATGAGGTCTGTCTTCTTCAGGGCTTGACTTTGTAGCTTCGGATGGGTAGACACAAACTGGGTCGTGACGGTGGTTACCTGTGACCCAGTGTCCAACAACGCCCGACTACTCCTCCCTGAAATGACTACATCAGTGGTACTCGTAGGTCCCACTAGTTGTTCCTCATCTTCATGTTGTTCTTTGCTCGTTTGAACTAATATTCCCCCTGGTGTATGGTCCATAGCTTTATCAGGGCTCCCCGTTCCAGACACACCTACTGATCGCCCGACATCAGCAGGTTTGTCTAGTTTAACGGGGGTTGACCTTGACCTGGCTCCCTGGAGTCCGTGAACCTCCGACCTGAACTGTTACACTGCCTGGCAAAATGACCAACTTGGCCACATCGATAACACCTATCTCCTTGCGAGCGTCGATCTTGGTCTTCCTTCCAGGGATTTGGCATGGGTCGCCCATAGCCGACGAAGTTTTCCAGGGATCGGACATGCTGTCCCAGGAACTGCTGACCCTCGAGGACCTGGTCAAGGGTGGTCAGTTGGCGTTGCATCATGGTTGTCAGCTCCTTCAGTTGGTCCTTATCACTCGTCATTCCTTGTTGGGCAACCTGAGCTGCAGCTACTGTCGGGACGTTTTGCTGAATAGGGGGTTTGGGTTGAGGTGCCTCCATTGTCTGCTGGTATGACCCATAGTTTCTGCTTGCTCCACGTGCTTGGAGGAACTCCTCAGCAACGACTCGCACTTCCTGTCGTAGGGCCTTAAAACTCATCCCCCGAGGTTGCATTGGTGCGAGCCGCTGTCGCACGGCATTGTCATGGAGACCAGTCATAAACTGTGTTGTGAGAAGGAGATCCCTATCTTCCCCCAAAGATCCATGACCTTGTCTTCTCTTAACATCCTCCACGTGTCTTAGAAGAGCCTCCAGCGCGATGGCATACGCTCCCGCTGTCTCCTCCGATCTCTGTTTCCTGGCAAAGAAAGATGCGATCGGAGCTGTTGCCCCATTGCCTTCCCCAAACTCATCTAGCAACTCCGCAATCGCCTCCTCTGCTGTAACTACCCCCCGACTCTCTAGGTTCAGGATGACGTCACGGGCCTCAGCTTTCGTGTGCCTGACCACTTCATGAAACTTTACTCTCTCAGACTGGGGACCTTTTGCTTCCAGCAGATACCGCATATCCCGAGCCCAGTCTTCCACTTTCAGTCCATGTTTCGTAGAACTCGACCCACTGAATGTTGGTACATCCCTCAGCTGGTGTGCAGTATATGTACTGGGCAGGTAGGTCTTCGATAACGAGGTGTTGGAATCAAGGGGGTCGAAATCTGCCATCTGAAGGGGGCTTGGGTAGACCGTAGGCCTTGATGGTCCCGGCTGACTGTGGTTCATATCTGGTGGTGCACACATCACTCCTGGCATTGGATTAGGGCGCAGGGGTACTCGAAATGGATTGTGTGGACTCCCCTCAAACTCGTGAAAGGTCAAGTTGATTGGACAAGGTGGGGTTTCTGCCATCCTGCACTTTTTTAAACTCCCCAACTAAAGAACACTGTGTTGGTTTTCTTCCAAAAAAATTAGCCTAGGGTAAAACGGTAAATATAATTTGGAAAAAAAGTTGTCCCAGCTAGCAAATAAATAAATGGCTAATTTCCAAAGAAAATAAATCAAATCCCGGGTTTCGGCACCAAAATGTAACCTAGAAAAATGGTCAAAAGAATTTATACTCTAAGGCCTGGTTTAAAATGATCAAATCGCAATATATGTACGAGAGCTGGGACAAACAAATACAGAATCAATTGAAATAGAGTTCTCAAAAAGATAAAAAAATATTTAATTCAGGGTTATCCACGAACCAGAATTACACTTCGCCAAAATCAATCACAGAGAAGGAAAAATAACTTGGAATGTGACAACGCAAAAAAAACGAAACTAAAAAGGGTGAGCGAGAGAAAATCAAATTTGGATAGAACAAATGTAGAAAAAAGGACAAAAAAAATAAACAATAAAAATAAAACCAACACAGTGCCAATAGCGGATTGCTCTAGAATGCTTTCAGACAGAGCCCATAATTTCTATAAGAACAAAAGAAAAACACAAGAAGAATATAAGATTAAAAACTTCGTCAAGTATTACGTAAATACAAATACACTTTAAAGAACAGAATAAACTATAACTTTGAGTGAACTTAAGAATACAGTAAATGCCACTCAACTAAAGCTAAACCGTTAAAAAAAGGAAGACGAAAACAAAGTCACAAGATTAAATAACACAAGCCAACCATTAGTGCTGCATGTACATTGTAAGTAAAGTACAGAACAAAAACCCCAGTTGTCCTGTGAATATATAATAGCCTATACATCTGGTTATACTCAAGGTCCAAAGGTGACCAAGCAGTCAGACCCAGCCATCTAGGGGGGGTCAGTCAGAGTAGCTATAAGGCACAGTCAAGGTAATCAAATCACTCATCACACCCATACACCCAGCATTTGGCAATAACAAAAACCTAAGGTCTAAGTCTACAATAGCACAAGTACTGCTGTTTAAAGAAATTTCTGTGTCCAGGGTTAAATCACTCCAAGTGTTTCCTAAAACTAATGTTGGACTACAGATAGGCACATTTTGTTCAAAGCTAAAACAGAATATAAGATACCGCTCTTCTAGATTAACACAATAATACATGTACAAGTAAAACTTCAAACTAAATAGCTACTGAATAATTCACCGTAAAAGTTAAAAAGGAGTAATTCTACCCATTCATCAAAATTCTTAAAAGTGGATGACCGACACTTATCAATAAGACTTGTTATGAATACTAAACGAGTATACCATTATACAATTATACAATTATAAGCAGGGATGTAGTCGAGTCCATCACAAGTCCCTGATTATAAAGAGTAGTCCTGGTAGTTTACCCCAAAGACAATTAAAAGTCACCATCGGAAGTGTTTAAAGTCCAGAAAACTAATATGAGAACAGCTAAAAATATCAATACGACTGATTTTGTAACAAAATGCCACAAATAATGAAAAGAAACTCACCAAAGCGGAATTTAACAGACATCCATGGTAGGACTAGGGGAAAATGTGGTTGTTCCCTCTTTGCTGCCAGTCTGCTAACTGATATGTACCCCACCGTTGGATGGGGACATTCCTTAGTGTAATGTGATCTTGGGGGGGGGGGGGGGGGGGGGGGGGCACTCTCAAATGCAGAGAGGTCAGTCTTTGTACCTTGTAAAGTGCAGAGGAAAATAGACCAGGGCGTCTAGCCAAAAGAAAAACTATGTACTGGGACCTACTCCTATAAAAAAATAGAATCTCGGGGGAAAGTAGCCAAGGGTAATTTGCCACCATTACACTTACAGAGATGGTAGAGAGCAAGGGGTTGCAGAATTTTATTGAGCCCGGCTAAACCATTCCATTAAGAAAATTCATCACTTCACGCATCTTGCTCGTGCGCCTTGTGGCTGCACAGTTTTTTGTCTGAGAGATATATCCTGATTTTATGGCATTCCAATTCTTTAATGGTACTAATTTGTATATAGTTGATACATTGTGACTCACAGTTTCTACACCTATGTCAACACATAAAGTAACTCCCATGTTGGCAATAATTCTGGGAATTTTCATCGCAAGATTTGCACTTCTGTGTTACACCGGGGATAAACCAAGCATGACTGCTATGGGCTACAGGTACACTCTTGGAACACTGCTTGAACTGCGCGGCATGGTCCTTGTGGTAATTCACTTGACCACGCAGCCTAGAGAGCGGCTTGCGATGCCGGGATAGCGCTTCATCGTCCAACTTGACGGGGATGCCGCGGTGGTACTGGTGCACACAGACAAAGAAAGGGTTAAAAATTGCCTTACCTGTCGAGTACTCTACATGTAGTCCAATTGTAAGGTGTAAAACAGCACCAGAATCCTGTAAGGGGGTTGCCAATGTCACCTTAGCACTTCTCAATTGTCGTTCAGCAAGGAATAAATCTGATCTGATATCCGATTTTATCAAGGATAGTCAGTCTTACATCGTGTCTCTGACCGAAACTTGGTTTAATGGAACTGATGATGATCAAAAACACATCGGTGAAATCTGTCCCCCTGGTTTCACGTGCATACACGGCCCTCGTATAGGTCGACGGGGAGGGGGATGTGCTGTCATTGTGCAAAAGGGTTTCAAGACGGTGCTCTTAACCAGTTCGCGCCGGGATTATTTTAACATCGCCGAGCCCACGGGCGGGATTATTTTTAACGAAACTCAACCCGAAGCGTGTTCAGGCTGATAGTGCCGGGAAGCACTCCCACGCATTTCCGGGCTTGCCCGCTGCTGACATACATTTCCGAACTTGAACTTGGCGTGTTTATGCGTCATCCGTTTTGAATCTGAGGAAATTTTTGCGTTTATATACGTCATCCGGCGCGAACTGGTTAAAATCCCAATGCTTTTCTTCGTTTGAGCACATGATTCTTAATATTTTATCGGCTGATAATTGTGAAATTAACTTCATTGTTCTTTATCGTCCTCTATCGTCATCACACAACCAATTCATCACGGATTTCTCAAAACTGCTTGAACACATGGCGTTGAAGAATAACTTAATCGTAGTTGGTGATTTCAACTTCAACTGGTCCTTGAAGGAAGGCAGCACCAATAAGCTGGCTGAATTATTTGACACTATGGGTCTAGTTCAGTATGTTGGCACACCTACTCATGCCAGTGGCCATATCATCGACTACGTCATAGCTTGAGCCAGTGATGCAGTACCTGATCACTGTAGTGTTCTTTGTGAACTGCAGCTTTAACCAAAACATTCCTGGCAGGTTGCTACATACCGTAAACTAAGCAAGATAGACTCGACCGAGTTCATCAGCGACATGACTTTCTTGTTTGCCAAGCAACCAGATGCCAATCCTTCTGCTCAGGTCGAGTTCTACTCATCAGCCCTCAGAAAACTCCTTGACAGACATGCCCCTGTACAGAAGCGATTTCTGCCGGTCCGTCCGCATAGCCCCTGGTACACCAATGACATCACAATGGCTAAGAAACAAAGACGGAAGTATGAAAGACAGTGGAGGAAGACAGGTCTCATTGTCCATCGCCAAATGTTTACAGAGCAAAGAAATTTGGTTCATGAGATGATAAAAAATGACAGGCGTTCGTATTTCAAACGGAAAATATCTGACAAAGAATCAAATCCAAAAGCGCTCTTCTCTGTTGTAGACAAACTGATTTACTGCAAACCCACACGACGCCTTCCAGACCATTCGTCTGCATCAGAGCTTGCTGAAGTGTTCAATGATAGCTTTGGCTCTAAAATATTGGGCTAGACAATCAAGCATCAGTTTTTGTTTCTGATGACACTTACACGGCTGCCAGTTTCCAGTAATTCTTACCTGAACAGGAGGAGACTATAGAGAGACTCATCCAACGCTCCCCCTCCAAATCCTGCGAATTTGATCCCATACCTACCTCTCTGCTGAAGCGATGTTTGTCACCTGTGCTGCCTGTGATAGCAGGTATAGTTCATTCGTCACTAGCAACGGGTATCATGCCTAAGCAACTAAAAATGGCTCACGTTACTCCGGTTATCAAGAAGCCGAATCGCGACTAGAACATCCTTAATAATTATAGGCCAGTCTCTAACTTGCCCTTCATCTCGAAGATAGTGGAGAAAGTGGTAGCTGGTCAACTTGAGGATCAAACCTAACATCAAACAACCTACATGAACCTATGCAGTCTGCATATCGAAAATACTGCAGCACTGAAACTGCCCTCCTGTGCGTTCAGAATTACATCTTGAGAGCTATTGACGATAAGAGACCTGTCATATTAGTCTGGCTCGATCTGTCAGCAGCGTTTGATGCCATTGACCACACAATCCTCCTGCAACGCCTTTAAATCAACTTTGGTATTACTGGAGTAGCACTGGAATGGTTCACATCCTACCTCAAAAACTGTGCCCAATTTGTAAAAGTTGACGGGTTTTACTCATCTAACACAACGCTACGCTTTGGCGTCCCTCAGGGATCGGTGCTTGGTCCCTTGCTGTTTTCATTATACTCATCACCTGTGGCCAACATCGCACGCAAACACGGTCTGTCGGTCTAGCTCTATGCTGATGACACTCAGCTATACTTGCCATTTGTCTCAACGAATGCAGACATCGCAGTTGCCCGTACAGAAGCCTGTATTGCTGACATAAAGGGGTGGATGGTTGCAAATAAACTTAAGCTCAACAGTGACAAAACTGTCATTCTTGTGCTGAATTCACCACTTCAACAATTTCCCGACGCCATTGAGAGCATCACAATTGACGGTCATCTAATACCAGTCAGTGATACGGCTAGAAACCTTGGTGTTATATTTGACAAACAGCTGAACCTCACCGCCCATGTAAAGAATAACACCCGTATCGCCATGTTTCACCTCAGAAACAGCCCTACGGTCTGCTGGTCAGAGTCGTCTGGAGGTGCCGATCACCAAGACAAACAGCTATGGGGACAGAGCATTTGGAGTGGCTGGGCCACGCCTCTGGAATGAGTTGCCAGTAGAACTGAGAACTGTTTCCAGTCTTATAACATTCAAGTCAAAACTGAAAACCTATCTATTCAGACAGTATTACTGCAATATATGAACTGTGAAATGAACTCTAGTCAAGTGCAATATTACCAACTGACTCATTTTAACTTACGTGTTTTTATTCTTCATATTCATCTAATTATCTGTTTTATTCTATACATTTGTTATATATTAATTTGTCATATAATAATTTTGATGTTAAATAGCGTTTTAGAGCACTTTTGTGGTTTTTCAATTTAAAAAATAAATTATTAGCTGTTTCGGTTTTTCACCGAAACAGCTTTTGTAATCGTTAAAGTTTTTTTTTTTTTTTTTTTTCTTCTTCTTTTTAGCTGTTTCTGTTTTTCACCGAAACAGCTTTTTTTTTTTTTTTTTTTTTTTTTTTTTTTTTTAGCTGTTTTGGTTTTTCACCGAAACAGCTTTTGTTTTCGTTAAAGTTTTTTTTAGCTGTTTCGGTTTTTCACCGAAACAGCTCTTGTAATCGTTAAAGTTTTTTTTAGCTGTTTCGGTTTTTCACCAAAACAGCTATTGTTTTCGTTCTGGTTTTTTTTTTTTTTTTTTAGCTGTTTCGGCAATTCAGCCGAAACAGCTTTTGTTTTCGTTAAAGTTTTTTTTAGCTGTTTCGGCATTTCAGCCGAAACAGCTATTGTAATCGTTAAAGTTTTTTTTATTCTTTTTTTTTTTTTTAGCTGTTTCGGTTTTTCACCGAAACAGCTTTTGTAATCGTTAAATTTTTTTTTTTTTTTTTTTTTTTTTTTTGGCTTTTTCGCAATTTGCGAAAAAGCCTTTGTTTTTGTTCTGATTTTTTTTTTTCTTTTTTTTTTTTCTTTTAGTAACCTAAACCCCATAGACTTTGTACACGTTTTTTTGCACCAGCACTTCTCATAGACAACAAAGTCGTATCCAAACAAAACTTTACCCAAGTGAAGACCCTATGGTGAGCTCGGTCCTAACAGACATACGTCATGGTGACGTCATCAGGGGTCACGTGACGTCATCTTAAAGGTGCAATTAATGCAATTGATTTAATCTTTGAAAATCAATAACAAATCAACCGCAAAAGACCGAAACTTAATTTTTGTGGCAATAGATAGAATAATCCAGGATCTTCATTTTATCTCGTGTGCGTGAAATCACGTGACCCTTCCTTCCGGTCCAAACCGGAAGTGCCTTATAATTTAAAAGTGAACAATGATATGAACTTACTTTCAACGATGTTAGTGTCTGGCTACAATGTATTTTTCAAAAAAATATTGGTGACGTCATAACATGTTATAGCGCCCTCTAGCGGCAGTTTGAAAAATTGTTAAAATGAATAATCTGTTGATGTGTGTGGCGAAGTTTGCTGAAATCACTTTATAACCGGTGTATTTAATCAGCTTCATGCTAGGAACAAGTTGACGGGAAGAAAAAATTATGACGTCACCAGACCGGAAGTTAGAATGAAAAGACTCCTTTACCTTCGAAAATTCCTAAAAAATTAAACCTGACAGATACAATCTTGATTTTTGCTCTAAAGGTTAATGTAAAAGTAGTTCTCGAACTTCCCTGTGTTTTGGGGCAAAAAACAAACTTGAACATACCCTGCGGCACCCTTGAAATGTAATCGTTTTGGCCTAGGCGCATAAAGCATCGACCCCTTATATGTGCATGGCACACGTATAATAGGGGTGTACATGCTTGTATGTACGTACGTATACACTGATAAAGTACTATGCATTCAGCGAATGTATCACTACTGACATCGTACGTGCATGCAAATGTACGCTCACCCAAGAGGACACCAGCCGCCAACAAGCGAAACAGGATGACGTCATCAAATTGCCTATGGGGAAGGGCGCCGTGTGCGACAGGTAGGTAAACAGGCTCTCGGCTACGCAGAATCCAATCCCATAGACTTTGTAAACGTTGTTTGCACAATTCCAAGCACTTTTAACGAAAAACAAAGTCGTATTTCCATAAAACTTGACCCAGGTGAAGACCCTATAGTAAACTCGTGTCTCGCAGACATACGTCATGGTTACGTCGTCAGGGGTCACGTGACGTCATCTTAAAGGTGTAATTGATTTAATCTTTAAAAATAAATAACAAATCAACCACAAAAGACCGAAACTTGATTTTTGTGGCAATAGATAGAATAATCCAGAATCTTCATTTTATCTCTTGTGCGTAAAATCACGTGACCCTTCCTTCCGGTCCAAACTGGAAGTGCCTCATAATTTGAAAGTGAAAAATGATATGAACTTACTTTCAACGATGTTAGTTTCTGGCTAGAATAAACTTTTCTAAACAAAATCAGGCGACGTCATAATATGTTATAGCGCCCTCTAGCGGCAGGTTGAAAAATTGTTAAAATGAATAATCTGTTGATGTGTGTGGCGAAGTTTGCTGAAACCACTTTATAACCGGTGTATATAATCAGCTTCATGCTTAGACCATATTTGGAAGGAGAAATATTTATGACGTCACCAAACCGGAAGTTACAATGAAAAATCCTTTACACCTTAAACAATCGCTTAAAAATCACCCGCTATAGATATAATCCAGATTTTTGAATCAGATAGCAAAGTAAAGACAGCTCTCGAGCTTTCTGTTAATTACGTCACGATGACGGCATCAAATGTCGGATTACAAGCAACCAAATATTTCTAGATTTAATCTTTGAAAATCAATATAAAATCAACTGTAAGAGATCTGATTTAGATTTTTAAGGGAATTGATAGATTAATCCATGGTCTTCATAATTTGTATTACATGCAAAAAAACTGACCCTTCCGGTCCAAACCGGAAGTGCATTATAATTTAAAAGTGGAAAACGATGTGAACTTACTTTCAACGATGTTAGGCGCTGGCTAGGTTGTAAGTAACAAACAAGTTAACGGTGACTTCTTAACATGTTATAGCGCCCTCTAGCGGCATGTTGACAAATGTTACGTCATATTACGATTATATTTGAATTATTACGTTTTTCGACCTTTAAGTCATATCTCAGCAACGGAACGTGCTAACATAACATACGTTTGTATTGTTAGGTGATAGATAGTTGCACAAAAAGTTCACAAACGTGTGACGTCATCGTTTTAATCAGTTTGGATTAATTTTAATCTGTTTAAATTAACTTAAATTCGTTTTCGATGATTTTAAATTATTTTGATGGTATAAAAGTTCAATTTTTGAAAAATTTAATCTAAAAATTGCGAAAGCGAAAAAGCCCTATGTTCTGTTCCTCGAACAGACGTAGTTCTAGTTTTTTTTTTTTTTTTCTTTTTTTTTTTTTTCTTTTTCAGACTTTTCTCCATAGGATTTGCACACGTTTATTCAGACAATACACTTTGACACTTTGGTAAATCCGATGGATTTGAGACTTGGCATACACTTAGACAACCACCCAAGGACGGTCCTAGAAGAAATTCGTCGCGATTACGCCATTCAAGGTCACGTGACTTTGCGTTAAAGGTGAAATTTTCCCCATAGGTTTTGTACACGTTTTTCTTCAGACTATTGAATTTGACACTTCATTAAATCCGACCGACTTGAAACTTGGCATGCCCTTAGAACACCACCCCCAGATGTTCCTGAAAGAAATTTGGCACGATTGCGTCATTGAACGTCACGTGACGTCACGTTAAAGGTGCACATTTTTCTCTCATTGGTTTTGTACACGTTTTTCTTTAGACTATTGACTTTGACACTTTAGTAAATCCGATCGACTTAAGACTTGGCACACACTTAGACCACCATCCACAGACGGTCCTAGAAAAAAATCGGCACGATTACGTCATTCAAGGTCACGGAGCGTCACGTTAAAGGTTCAATTTTCCCCCATAGGTTTTGTACACGTTTTTCTTTAGACTGTTGACTTTGACACTTTCGTAAATTTGATCGACTTGAGACTTGGCACACACATAGACCACCACACACACATATTGAAAGTAATGTAAGACACTCGAAACAGCTCTGTGTTTGTCCACAAACACATGTCTAGTTTTTTTTTTTTTTTTTTTTTTTCTAGTTTCAGACTTTTTCCCATAGGATTTGTACACGTTTCGTTCAGCCAATACACTTTGACACTTTGGTAAATCCGATCGACTTGAAACTTGGCATACAATAAGAACACCACCCACGGATGGTCCTAGAAGAAATTCGTCGCGATTACGTCATTCATGGTCACGTGACGTCACGTTAAAGGTGCAATTTTTCCCCATAGGTTTTGTACACGTTTTCATCCAGACTATTGACTTTGACACTTTAGTAAATCCGATTGACCTAAAAGTTAGCACACACCTCAACCACCATCCTCAGAAGGGCCAATATGAAAATCGCCACGATGACGTCATCGGGGGTCATGTGACGTCACATTAAAGGTTCAGTTTTTAGGACCCCTATCTCTGGAAGTACAAGTCCGATTAGTGTCAAACTTGGTATACAGGTATTCCGGGATGTGTTATATACGAAAATTAAGGTGACGTCATAATGACGTCATAACGACGTCGTGTGACGTCACATTAAAGGTGTAGTTTTCCCCATAAGATTTGTACACGTTTTTTCACCCGATATATATTTGGCACTTTGGTAAATCCGATCGACTTCAGACTTGGCTAGCTACTCTTAGCATACTACCCACAGATGATTCTAGAAGAAATTCGTCACGATTACGTCCTTCATGGTCACGTGACATCACGTTAAAGGTTCAATTTTTCCCCATAGGTTTTGTACACGTTTTCCTCCAAAATATTGACTTTAACACTTTAGTCAATTCGATTGACCTAAAAGTTAGCACACACCTCAACCATCATCCTAAGAAGGGCCAATATGAAAATCGCCATGATGACGTCATCGGGGGTTATGTGACGTCATATTAAAGGTTCGGTTTTTAGGACCCTCTTTCTCTGGAAGTACAAGTCCGATTAGTGTCAAACTTGGTATACAGGTATTCCGGGATGTGTTATATATACGAAAATTAAGGTGACGTTATAATGACGTCATGTGACGTCACATTAAAGGTGTAGTTTTCCCCATAATATTTGTACACGTTTTTTCACCCGATATATATTTGGCACTTTGGTAAATCCAATCGACTTCAGACTTGGCTAGCTACACTTAGAATACTACCCACAGATGATCCTAGAAGAAATTCGTCACGATTACGTCATTCGTGGTCACGTGACATCACGTTAAAGGTGCAGTTTTTTCCGCATAGGTTTTGTACACGTTTTTCTGCAGACTATTGACTTTGACACTTTGGTAAATCCGATCGACTTCCGACTTAGCACACACTTCGATCACCATCCCCAGGAGGGCCAAGATAAAAATCGTCATGATGACGTCATCGTGGGTCATGTGACGTCACATTAAAGATTCAGTTTTTTGGACCCTCTATCTTTGGAAGTACAGGTCCGATTGTGCTCAAACTTGGTTTACATGTATTCCGGGATATGCTATAGATATAAATGGAGGTGATGGCATGATGACGTCATCGGGTGTAATGTGGCGTCACCTTAAAGGTGTAGTTGTTAAGACCCTCTATCTCTAGAAGTACAGGTCCGATTGGGGTCAAACTTGGTATGCAAGTTTTCCGGGATGTGTTATAGGTATACATTGAGCTGACGTAATGATAACGACATCGGGTGTCATGTGACGTCACTTTAAAGGTGAGTTTTGAAGACCATCTATCTTTGAAAGTACAAGTCTGATTTGGGTCAAACTTGGTACGCAAGTATTTCGGGATGTGTGATAGGTATTAATTGGGGTCACGTCATGATTATGTCATCGGGTGTAATGAGATGTCACATTAAAGGTGTATTTGTTATAGTTTTAGATTAATGTTTTTGTTATTTTTGTCACATTTGTTATCAATGAAAGTATGTTGTGATGGTGTCATAGAATCATTTAACACTGCCGAAACAGCTAGTGTTTGTCCACAAACACATCTAGTTTCTTTTTTTTTTTTTTTTTTTCAGACTTTTCTCCATAGGATTTGCACACGTTTATTCAGACAATACACTTTGACACTTTGGTAATTCCGATCGACTTGAGACTTGGCATACATTTAGACAACCACCCAAAGACGATCCTAGAAGAAATTCGTCGTGATTACGTCATTCAAGGTCACGTGACTTCGCGTTGAAGGTGAAATTTTCCCCATAGGATTTGTACACGTTTTCCTTCAGACTATTGACTTTGATACTTTAGTAAATCCGCCCGACTTGAAACTTGGCATACCCTTAGAACACCACCCCCAGATGTTTCTGAAAGAAATTCGGCACAATTGCGCCATTCAAGGTCACGTGGCGGCACGTTAAAGGTTCAATTTTTCCTCCATAGGTTTTGTACACGTTTTTCTTTAGACTATTGACTTTGACACTTTAGTAAATCCGATCGACTTGAGACTTGGCACACACTTAGACCACCTTCCACAGACGGTCCTAGAAGAAATTCGGCACGATTACGTCTTTCAAGGTCACGGGGCGTCACATTAAAGGTTCAATTCTCCCCCATAGGTTTTGTACACGTTTTTCTTTAGACTATTGACTTGGACACTTTAGTAAATCTGATCGACTTGAGACTTGGCACACACAAAAGACCATCACACACATATTGAAAGACACTCGAAACAGCTCTGTGTTTGTCCACAAACACATGTCTAGTTTTTTTAGCTGTTTCGGCATTTCGGCCGAAACAGCTTTTGTTTTCGTTAAAGTTTTTTTTAGCTGTTTCGGTTTTTCACCGAAACAGCTTTTGTTTTCGTTAAAGTTTTTTTTTTTCTTTTTTTTTTTCTTTTTTGTCACGTTTTTTCTGCCAATACACTTTGACACTTTGGTAAATCCGATCAACTTGAGACTTGGCATACATTTAGACAACCACCCAAGGACGGTCCTAGAAGAAATTCGTCGCGATTACGTCATTCAAGGTCACGTGACGTCATGTTAAAAGTAAAAAATTTCCCATAGGTTTTGTACACGTTTTTCTTCAGACTATTGACTTTGACACTTTGGTAAATCTGACCGACTTGAAACTTCACATACACTTAGAACACCACCCACAGATGGCCATTGAAGAAATTCGGCACGATTGCGTCATTCAAGGTCACGTGACGTGACGTTAAAGGTGTAATTTTTTTCCCCTTAGGGTTTGTACACGTTTTTCTTCAAACTATTTATTTTGACACTTTCGTAAATTTGATCGACTTGATACTTAGCACACACCTCGACCACCATCTCCAGGAGGGCCAAGGAAAAAATCGTCATGATGACGTCATCGGGGGTCATGTGACTTTTTCCCATAGGATTTGTACACGTTTTTTCAGCCAATACACTTTGACACTTTGGTAAATCCGATCGACTTGAGACTTGGCATACACTTAGACAACCACCCAAGGACGGTCCTAGAAGAAATTCGTCGCGATTACGTCATTCAAGGTCCTGTGACGTGACGTTAAAGGTGTAATTTTTTTCCCCATAGGGTTTGTACACGTTTTTCTTCAAACTATTGAATTTGACACTTTGGTAAATCTGATCGACTTGAAACTTGCCATATACTCAGAACACCACCACCAGATGTTTCTGAAAGAAATTCAGCACGATTGCGTCATTCAAGGTCACGTGACGTCAAGTTAAAGGTTTAATTTGTCCCCCATAGGTTTTGTACACGTTTTTCTTTAGACTATTGACTTTGACACTTAGTAAATCCGATCGACTTGAGACTTGGCACACACATAGACCACTATCCACAGACGGTCGTAGGAGAAATTTGGCACGATTACGTCATTCAAGGTCACGGGGCGTCACGTTAAAGGTTCAATTTTCCCCCATAGGTTTTGTACACGTTTTTCTTTAGAATATTGACTTTGACACTAGTAAATCTGATCGACTTGAGACTTGGCACACACAAAAGACCACCACATACACATTGAAAGTAACTTTGGACACTCGAAACAGCTCTGTGTTTGTCCACAAACACATGTCTAGTTTTTCTTTTTTTTTTTTTCTTTTTTTTTTTTTTTTTATTTGTCATTTTTCCCCATAGGATTTGTACACGTTTTTTCTGCCAATACACTTTGACACTTTGGTAAATCCGATCGACTTGAAACTTGGCATACACTTAGACAACCACCCAAGGACGGTCCTAGAAGAAATTCAACGCGATTCCGTAATTCAAGGTCACGTGACGTCATGTTAAAGGTACAATTTGTCCCATAGGTTTTGTACACGTTTTTCTTCAAACTATTGACTTTGACACTTTAATGAATCCGTTCGACTTAAGACTTAGCATACACCTAGAACACCACCCACAGGTGGTCCTGAACGAAATTCGGCACGATTTGCGTTATTCAAGGTCACGTGACGTGACATTAAAGGTGTACATTTTTCTCCCATAGGGTTTGTACACGTTTGTCTTCAGACTATTGACTTTGACACTTTCGTACATTTGATCGACTCGAGACTTAGCACACATCTCGACCACCATCCCCAGGAGGGCCAAGGGGAAAATCGTCATAATGACATCATCGTGGGTCATGTGACGTCACATTAAAGGTGCAGTTTTAAGGACCCTCTATCTTTGGAAATACAGGCCCGATTGGGGTCAGGCTTGGTATGCAAGTATTCCAGGATGTGTTACAGACGAAAATTAAGATGACATCATGATGACATCATCGGGTGTCATGTGACGTCACATTAAAGGTGCAATTTTCCCCATAGGATTTGTACACGATTTTTCCAACTAATATATCTTTGGCAATTGTGTAAATCCATCGACGTCAGACTTGGCACACACATAGACCATCATCAGATACACATATAGAAAGTAATGTTAGACACCCGAAACAGCTCTGTGTTTGTCCACAAACACATGTCTAGTTTCTTTTTCTTTTCCTCTTTCAGACTTTTCCCCATAGGATTTGTACACGTTTTTTCTGGAATAGCACTTTGACACTTTGGTAAATTCGATCGACTTGAGACTTGGCATACATTTAGACAACCACCCAAAGACCGTCCTAGAAGAAATTCGGCCCGATTACGTCATTCAAGGTCACGTGACTTCGCGTTAAAGGTGAAATTTTCCCCATAGGTTTTGTACACGGTTTTTTTCAGACTATTGAATTTGACACTTTGGTAAATCCGATCGACTTGAGACTTGGCATACACTTAGAACACCACCCACAAATGATATTGTAAGAAATTCGGCACAATTGCGTCTTTCAAGGTCACGTGACGTCACGTTAAATGTGCAAATTATTCCCCCATAGGTTTTGTACACGTTTTTCTTTACACTATTAACTTTGACACTTTCGTAAATTTGATCGACTTGAGACTTAGCACACACCTCAACCACCATCCCCAGGATGGCCAAGGGAAAAATCGTCATGATGACGTCATCGTGGGTCATGTGACGTCACATTAAAGGTGCAGTTGTTAGGCCCCTCTATCTCTGGAAGTACAGGCCCGATCGGGGTCAAACTTGGTATGCAAGTATTCCAGGATGTGTTATAGACGAAAATCAGGGTGACGACATGATGACATCATCGTGGGTCATGTGACGTCACATTAAAGGTGTAGTTTTTAAGACCCTCTATCTCTGGAAGTACAAGTCCAATTAGGGTCAAACTTGGTATTCAGGTATTCCGGGATGTGTTATAGACGAAAATTAAGATGACATTGTGATGATATCATCGGGTGTCATGTGACGTCACATTAAAGGTTTAATTTTCCCCATAGGATTTGTACACGTTTTTTTCAACCAATATATCTTTGGCACTAAATTCGATCGACTTTAGACTTGGCACACACTTAGACCACCACCCAAATATTGAAAGTCATTTTAGACATGCGAAACAGCTCTGTGTTTGTCCACAAACACATTTCTAGTTTTTAGCTGTTTCGGCATTTCAGCCGAAACAGCTTTTGTTTTCGTTAAAGTTTTTTGTTTTCTTTTGTTTTTTTTTGTTTTTTTTTGGGTTTTTCGCTTAAAAGCGAAAAACCCTTTCTTTTCGTTCTGTTTGTTTTATTTTTTCTTCTTCTTCTTCTTCTTCTTGTTCTTGTGCCATAAATCGCATAGACTTTGTACACGTTTCATTCTGGCGGTCACTTTTGTCATTAAACAGACTTCAATGTCATTGAAACTTTGCACATACTCGGAACTCATACTGAGCTAGTGCCTAAAACTCGGATGTCATCATGACGTCACCACGTGACATGTGACGTCATCTTAAAGTTTTAATAATTTAATCTTTGAAAATCAATACAAAATCAACCGCGAAAGACCGAAACTAGATGTTTGTGGGAATCGATAGAATAATTAAGGGTCTTCATTTTATCTCGTGTGCGTAAAATCACGTGACCCTTCCTTCCGGTCCAAACCGGAAGTGGCTTATAATTTAAAAGTGGAAAATGATTTGAACTTACTTTCAACGATGTTAGTCTCTAGCTAGGCTGCGCTCTACAAAAAAGTGATCGGTGACATCATAAATTGTTTTAGCGCCCTCTAGCGGCAGGTTGAAAAATGTTTGAAATGAACAATCTGTTGATGTGTGTGGCGAAGTTTGTTCAAATCACTTTATAACTGATGTATATAATCAGCTTCATGATAGGAACAGGTTGACGGAAAGAAAAAAATATGACGTCACCAGACCGGAAGTTATAATGAAATTACCTCTTTTCCTTAAAAAATTCCTAAAAAATTAACCCAGACAGATATAATCTTGTTTTTTGCTCTAAAGGTTAATGTAAAAGTACTTCTCAGACTTCCCTGTGTTTTGTAGCAAAAGGCGAACTTGGACATACCCTGAGACACCCTTGAAATTTCATGTTTTTTGTCCTTGATTGCAAGGCCCCAGTATACGTGTACATTGTATTAAGCGTACTTGCACGTACGATGTCAGTACGCTCCATACATTGTACAATAGAGAAGGGAAGGCGGGACACTGGTATCCATTTGTACGGTGACATGTGAAACACGAGAGTCATCAACATAGGCCACGAGGAAGGGCGCCGCTTATGGCAGGTAGGTAAACGTGCCTTCGGCAACGCAGAACTACGCGTGAATTATACACGTACCACAGTCAGTCCGCAGCGCACGCGTTAATAAGGTCATATCCCGAACTTTATTTGCAGGGCCGGCGTCGCAAGTCGGCCACAAGATTTACGCGAGTAATTGCAGGAGTTCGACCGCTTTGTTTTCACGAGCTACACGTTGCAAACGAAGCAGTGATTTTCCAAGATGGCGTGGTAAGTGGAAAGCGAACGATTTTCTGAATCGAATGATATAAAATATGACGAGATTCAGTGTGTTTTTAGCAGAATTTTGTTCACTCGAAGTTAGAGTATAATTTCAAGAAATGTTTTTGTCGTGTGTTTAGTTTCTGCGCCCTGACTGGACTAACAAATATTACCAAAAATGATCACTACACATTGATAAAAGAAGCAATGATATTTCGTTTGATATACAATTTAGCCTGTGGCAACATTTTGTTCATGTATTTTGCGACGATTTTCGTGCGCGCGATTTCAACTTTTTCGGCCATGTCTTTCGGCTTTACATACGCAGAACGTGTATTTCATTATGCACACAAGCACATGTGTACATGTGCTGGATATGCACTAGATGCGATGGTGATTGCACAGTAGCCTTATTTATATGATAAAGTTAGGTTTCTTTCATGTATAAAAAGGCCTATGTTTTTGTTCAAAATTATAACAAATTGTTTAATAATAATAAATTTAGTTACTACTATTATTGTGCTAAACTTCATAGTTCCTATTTCTGTCTTCCAATATGTTTCTTATACTAGGTAGCACTCGTCCACCACCATGGCCATGCCCACCACCATGCCCACCGCAGCCATCGCAGCCATTGCCAGCATGTCGGGAGCCTCTACAGAAGGCCAAAGGCAACTCTTCTCCTTGGATATTCTCTCACAAAGTATCTCAAAGAGAACATCACTACTAAAGTTGGTTGATTTGCAGGTAGTGACTCATCGCGGTACTACATTTTCTGACCTTAGAAAGTATCTGCTTCATCAGCATGACATCTGCTCTTATTCCTCCATGGCCTGACATTGTATTTGTAATGATTCATGTTGGGACAAATGATCTAGAGTTGGGTTTCCAAAGAAGTGTTGAAAATAGTTGAAGATTTAAATGTACTGGTGGATATGCAGCACGTGCTTTGTACATGTATATTTAAAGGTTTTGTATTTTAGTGTTTTAAATAATATACATGACTTTGTGTCAGTGTTGTGCAAACGCAATGCAGCTAAAACAGATCAAAACCGAGTCTGGCCGAGTCGGGTGAGTTTGTCAAAACATCTAGGAATAATGCCCCAAACTATGCCAACAAAGTTTTGAGCTACAATGTAAATTTGACACAAACGGCATATAACTTTATTAATGCAGATTGTATTATTTCTATTATCAGTGATATAATTTATGTGCATTAACACTTATATTAGCAAAATTTATGTCTTATTTAAAATATTTTGTTTTTGCAATGTTAGAAGCGGGCATACATTGTAATTTAATATTTACAATAATTTAATGCCAAAGAAACTATGCCAAAAACATCAAGCAAAGATAAAACAAGCTTTATTTACTTTTATAATAAATCTCAATGGTTTGCACATTGAACATTATGCCAAAGATGAATAAGTTTTAACAATTTCAGGGTTTAATTTAACAATTTTATTCAAGCCATATAACATCAACAGGGTATGTTAATGTAAGCGATAAAATTCAAGTTTCAGATAAAAAGTGCAGTTTCCTTTATAAACCAACCTCACAATACAGAAACTGATATAAATTGTTGTAAACATTTGTATTTCTCAATGTTATTGTTGTCAATACATTTTAAACAACGACTTCATTTGTCGCTTGTTTTTTGTTTATTTGGCTGTATACATTGTATTATGCAGGCAATATTATTATTTTTTAATCAGTCCACTGTTAAAAAGAAAAAAAACCTGAATAGCAGATAAATCCTTTTCGCTCGAGCTTACAATTAAAAAAATACACAAAAAACAACTGCGTATTGAAATGTGCATGAACTACACGTTACCACGAAGCCTTTTTCAATGAAGTCATTTTCGACCAATGAGGGCGCAGGAAGACTATGGTCTGTCATGGCGGGATGTTCCGTTTGTTAATTTATTGAGAACGTTATAATTTTCTGCGCCCTGACTGGACTAAGTTAAAATCAACCCCAAAACTACAGTTTTGTGATAGAATATGAAATTATCTTTAACATCAGTGTGAAATTGGGTTGTGGCCGCTGCCAGAAGATGGACAAAATTCGTCTTTTTTTAAAGGTCAATTTGTTGGTTCGGGAGCTTTTTTTACGTTATAAATTTTACCCTCTAAATGTCATATAAATTCCAATCTGATTTGATAATATAACAAAATGTTTCCTTATCCAAAAGAAAATATACATAATATTGACAGCCAGTGAATAAAACGGATGTTTCGGACCAAATTCCAGGCGTTGTCGCCAGCTCATTAAGTATTCAAAAACGAGGTCACGCACAAAGTGCCATGCATAAATCGCACATAAAAGAAACGGCTTTTCAGTGCGCTGCGGACTGACTGTACCATATAATAGATGTACGCGAACGTTTGCACAAGTACTTTTAACAGAAAACAAATTGGTATTCCCATCAAACTTAACCTCCGTAAATACTCTATAGTGCACTCGTGCCTTGCGGACAGGCGTCGTGATGACGTCACCATGGGTCACGTGACGTCGTCTTAAACGTGCAATAGATTTAATGTTTGAAAATTAATAAAAAAATCAACCGCGTATGATCGGAACTTGAAGTTTGTGGGAATTGATATAATATTAAATCCATGATCTTCATTTTATCTCGTGTGCGTGAAATCCCGTGACCCTTCTTTCCGGTCGAAACCGGAAGTGGCTTATAATTTAAAAGTGGACCATAATGTGAACTTACAGTTTCAACGATGTTAGTCTCTGGCTAGTAGTGCTTTTCACACAAAAATACCGGTAACGCCATAACATGTTACAGCGCCCTCTAGCGGCAGTTTGAAAACTGTTAACAAGGAATAACCAGTTGATTTGTTTTGCGAAGTTTGCTCAAATCACTGTATAACTGGTTTATATAATCAACATCTTGTTAGGAACAAGTTGGCGAAGACAAAAAAATATGACGTCACTAGACCGAAAGTTACAATGAAAAGACCTTTAAACCTTAAATAATTGCTGAAAAATCAACGCGATAGATATAATTCTTTTTTTTGCTTTAAATAGACAAGTTCAGACAGCTCTCGAGCTGTATGTTAACCAGTTCGCGCCGGGATTATTTTAACATCGCCGAGCCGACGGGCGGGATTATTTTTAACGAAACTCGATCCGAAGCGTGTTCAGGCCTATAGTGCTGGGTAGCACACCCACGCATTTCCGGCCTTGCGCGCTGCTGACATATATTTCCGAACTTGAACTTGGCGTATATATTCGTCATCCGTTTTGAATTTGGGGAAATTTTTGCGTTTATATTCGTCATCCGGCGCAAACTGGTTAATGACGTCACGATGACGTCATCAAGTATCAGATTGCAAGCAACTAATGATTTGTAGATTTAATCTTTGAAAATCAATATCAAATCAAATGTAACAGATCTGATTTAGATTTTAACGGGAATTGATAGAATAATCCAGGGTCTTCATATTCGTATTACATGCAAAATGACTTGACCCTTCCTTCCGGTCCAAACCGGAAGTGCCTTATAATTTGAAAGTTGAAAATGATATGAATTTACTTTCAACGATGATAGTCTCTAGGTAGCCTGCACTCTACAAACAAAGTTACCGGTGACGTCATAAATTGTTATAACGCCCTCTAGTGGCAGGTTGAGAAATGTTTAAAATGAATAATCAGTTCATTTTCGTGGCGATCAGTTTGCTCAAATCGCTTTATAATTGGTATTTATAATCAGCATCTTGTTAGGAACAAGTTGGCGGATAAAAACAAAATAATATGACGTCACTAGACCGGAAATTACAATTAAAAGACCTTTAAACATTTCTAAAAATTAACCGCGAGAGATATAATCCAATTAATAATTTAAAATTTGCAGTTTTGAAAAAATTAAATAAAGAAATTTATTAAATGAAATCATAAATGTAATGAACAATACAAAAAAAAAAATGCGAAAAAGCCATATGCTCTGTTCCTTGAACAGACATATCTCTAGTTTTTATTTATTTATTTTTTTTTTTCCAGTTTCAGACTTTTTTTCATAGGATTTGTACACGTTTCGTTCAGCCAATACACTTTGACACTTTGGTAAATCCGATCGACTTGAAACTTGGCATACAATAAGAACACCACCCACGGATGGTCCTAGAAGAAATTCGTCGCGATTACGTCATTCATGGTCACGTGACGTCACGTTAAAGGTGCAATTTTTCCCCATAGGTTTTGTACACGTTTTCATCCAGACTATTGACTTTGACACTTTAGTAAATCCGATTGACCTAAAAGTTAGCACACACCTCAACCACCATCCTCAGAAGGGCCAATATGAAAATCGCCATGATGACGTCATCGGGGGTCATGTGACGTCTCATTAAAGGTTTAGTTCTTATGACCCTCTATCTCTGGAAGTACAAGTCCGATTAGAGTCAAACTTGGTATACAGGTATTCCGGGATGTGTTATATACGAAAATTAAGGTGACGTCATAATGACGTCATAACGACGTCATGTGACGTCACATTAAAGGTGTAGTTTTCCCCATAAGATTTGTACACGTTTTTTCACCCGATATATATTTGGCACTTTGGTAAATCCGATCGACTTCAGACTTGGCTAGCTACTCTTAGCATACTACCCACGGATGATCCTAGAAGAAATTCGTCACGATTACGTCATTCGTGGTCACGTGACGTCACGTTAAAGGTGCAGTTTTTTCCCCATAGGTTTTGTACACGTTTTTCTTCAGACTATTGACTTTGACACTTTGGTAAATCCGATCGACTTCGGACTTAGCACACACTTCGATCACCATCCCCAGGAGGGCCAAGATAAAAATCGTCATGATGACGTCATCGTGGGTCGTGTGACGTCACATTAAAGGTGCAGTTTTTTGGACCCTCTATCTCTGGAAGTACAGGTCCGATTGTGCTCAAACTTGGTTTACAGGTATTCCGGGATATGCTATAGATATAAATGGAGGTGATGGCATGATGACGTCATCGGGTGTAATGTGGCGTCACCTTAAAGGTGTAGTTTTCAAGACCATCTATCTCTGAAAGTACAAGTCCGATTTGGGTCAAACTTGGTACGCAAGTATTTCGGGATGTGTTATAGGTATTAATTGAGGTCACGTCATGATTATGTCATCGGGTGTAATGAGATGTCACATTAAAGGTGTATTTGTTATAGTTTTAGATGAATGTTTTTGTCATTTTTGTCACATTTGTTATCAATGAAAGTATGTTGTGATGGTGTCATAGAATCATTTAACACTGCCGAAACAGCTAGTGTTTGTCCACAAACACATCTAGTTTTTTTTTTCTTTTGTTCTCCATAGGATTTGTACACGTTTGTTCAGACAATACACTTTGACACTTTGGTAAATCCGATCGACCTGAGACTTGGCATACATTTAGACAACCACCCAAGGACGGTCCTAGAAGAAATTTGTCGCGATTCCGTCATTCAAGGTCACGTGACGTCATGTTAAAGGTAAAATTTTCCCCATAGGTTTTGTACACGTTTTTCTTCAGACTATTGACTTTGACACTTTGGTATATCCGACAGGCTTGAAACTTGGCATACACTTAGAACACCACCCATAGATGGCTCTTGAAGAAATTCGGTACGATTGTGTCATTCAAGGTCACGTGACGTGACGTTAAAGGTGCAAATTATTTCCCCATAGGGTTTGTACACGTTTTTATTCAGACTATTGACTTTGACACTTTGGTAAATCCGACCGACTTGAGACTTAGCATACACTTAGAATACCAACCACAGATGGTTCTGACAGAAATTTGGCACGATTGCGTCATTTAAGGTCACGTGACGTCACGTTAAGGATTCAATATTTTTCCCATAGGTTTTTCCCCCTTTTTTTCTTTAGACTATTGACTTTGACGCTTTAGTAAATCCGATCGACTTGAGACTTCGTATACACTTAGAACACCACCCACAGATGGTCTTGGAAGAAATTTGGCACTATTGCGTCATTCAAGGTCACGTGACGTCACGTTAAAGGTTCAATTTTTTTCCCCTTAGGTTTTGTACACGTTATTTTTTAGACTAATGACTGACACTTTCGTAAATTTGATCGACTTCAGACTTAGCACACATCTCGACCACCATCCTTAGGAGGGCCAAGAGAAAAATCGTCATGATGACCTCATCGGGGGTCATGTGACGTCACGTTAAAGGTGCCGTTTTTAGGACCCTCTATCTCTGAAAGTACAGGTCCAATTGGGGTAAAACTTGGTATTCAGGTATTACAGGATGTTATAGAAGAAAATTAATATGACATCATGATGACGTCATCGGGTGTCATGTGACGTCACATTAAAGGTTCAATTTTCTCGATAGGTTTTGTACACGTTTTTCTTCAGACTATTGAAGTTGACACTTTGGTAAATCCGATCGAATTCGTGTAACTGTTAAAGTGGTTTGCTGCCCTGATTGTTTGATTTGTTCAGACTATTGAATTTGACACATTGGTAAATCCGATCGACTTTGTGTATTTGACACTGGTAAATCCGATCGACTTCGTGTAACTGTTAAAGTTGTTTGCTGCCCTCATTGTTTGTTTTGTTCAGACTATTGAATTTGACACTTTGGTTAATCCGATCGACTTCGTGTAACTGTTAAAGTTGTTTGCCGCCCTCATTTGTTTAAGTTATCGATTTTACCTGAGATGAAACAAAGTGATATTTTTCCAACATGTAGTTTAACTCCCTTCCCCCCCCCCCCCCCCCCCCCCCCCCCCCCCCGTATAGTGATAATTTTTCAAACATGTAGTTCAACTTCCCCCCATATGAAATTGATCTTTGTTGGGGGGAATTGTTTTACACAATGAAAGAATCGTGTCACCACTAGTAATAAAACTGCCTAAACTCCCTAATCCTGGGGTCTATGGGGCAAAGTTAGGTATCAAAATGAAGCTAACAATATGAAAAATGTGATTGTGAAATCAAAGGAACTGTTTAATTTAATATTCACATTTACTGGCATATATGAAAATATGAAATATGAATAAAATACTGCTCATATTTATTAGTAAAACGTGTTTATTGTAGTTCAAAAATTCTTTTCCAATGCAGAAAATTTTGCTGGTGATCCTGGAAACAATATGTCAAAATAAATCCCCAATATGAATAAGTTTGGGCGAGCTATGATATTTTCCCTAAAACTACTAGAAAACGAGATTCAGCACAAATCACAGGCTTTCTTATCGCAGTGCATGTAAATGTACAATGTAAATGGATGAAGTTTTGTTTGGCATGAATCGAAATGAATGTCCGGGTTCATCTTTTTTTCGATTTGGAGACATCTTGCCATTTGATTTGTGCCGCAGTGTTGGCCGCCGTAGCAATGCCCTGATCTCGTGGACGCTTGTGTGGCCGAACGTTTTGTTGTCGTTGCCTAGGCGGTGCCGGTGGAAGGCCCACATAGTCATCGGAATCAAGCGCGGAATCCTACGAATCTTCACTGGCTTGCTTGACTGGCTCTCTTCTTCATTGTAGTCTGATTCTTCGCTACTTTCTTTGTCGCTTTCCACGTTAGAAATGCAGTGGGAAAGCAGATTCATGGCTTGCTGCGATGACATTCTACGGGGTCGCAGGACCGATGAATCCGCCATGTTTGTTGTGGTTACACATGTCGCGCGCATCGTACGCGCCGCATCGATTTATGGATGCACTATTAGCTAGCCTAATTCAAGTCCCGTTGAAAACAGTGTAAAATCAACAATGTTCAGTACCAAGTTTCATGCACACCGACATCACTGGGGTTTCTCAAACAACAATTAGATTATTGTCTTGGTCTTTATCTTTCCATTTCTTTTTAATTTTTAGTGGGTTAGCCAATTACATTTTTTAATATTCACACCAAAAGAAACTCACCTCCCGAAAAGTGATACTTCCCGAGACTGAAAACAGCCATTTTACAAATGGCATCCCTCCACGTTTTAGGGCAATTAGGACCCATTTTGTAACCGTGATTTTATCAAGTCTGCCCTCAGATTGAAGCTCAAAAACCAGGGAGTTGATCCCAATGCTATTTTTACACAATCCAACATTTTTTTTATACCAAACGGTCTCCTTTTTCAAAAGAAACTGTGGGGGCACATTTCATGCTAATGAGTTCGCATAGAAATTCTCCTTTCAATTAGAGTGGTGCACCCTTTGGTACACTCCATTAAACTTGGTATGCAATTCACGTGACGTCACAATAAAGGTGCAGGTTTTCCCCATAGGATTTGTACACGTTTTTTTCAACTAATATATCTTTGGCACTTGTGCAAATCCAATCGACTTCAGACTTGGCACACACATAGACCACCACACACACATATTGAAAGTAAGACAATCGAAACAGCTCTGTGTTTGTCCACAAACACATGTCTAGTTTTTTTTTGCCTTTTGTTTTCCATAGGATTTGTACACGTTTGTTCAGACAATACACTTTGACACTTTGGTAAATCCGATGGACTTGAGACTTGGCATACATTTAGACAACCACCCAAGGACGGTCCTAGAAGAAATTCGTCGCGATTACGTCACTCAAGGTCACGTGACTTTGCGTTAAAGGTTAAATTTTCCCCATAGGTTTTGTACACGTTTTTCTTCACACTATCGACTTTGACACTTTGGTACATCCGACCGACTTGAAACTTGGCATACACTTAGAACATCACCCACAGATGGTCCTGGAAGAAATTCGGCACGATTGCGTCATTCAAGGTCACGTAACGTCACTTTAAAGTTTCAATTTTTCCCCCATAGGTTTTGTACACGTTTTTCTTTAGACTATGACTTTGACACTTTCGTAAATTTGATCGACTTGAGGCTAGGCACACACTTAGACCACCATCCACAGATGGTCCTAGAAGACATTCGGCACGATAACGTCATTCAAGGTCACGGGCGTCACGTTAAAGCCTCAATTTCCCCCCACAGGTTTTGTACATGTTTTTCTTTAGGCTTTTGACTTTGACACTTTAGTAAATCCGATCGACTTGAGACTTGGCACACACAGAAGACCACCGCACACATATTGAAAGTAATTTTAGACACTCGAAACAGCTCTGTGTTTGTCCACAAACACATGTCTAGTTTTTTTTTAGCTGTTTTGGTTTTTCACCGAAACAGCTTTTGTTTTCGTTAAAGTTTTTTTTTTTTTTTTTTTTTTTTTTTTTTTTTTTTTTTTTTTTTTTTTTTCCCCACTTTCAGACTTTTTCCCATAGGATTTGTACACGTTTTTTCAGCCAATACACTTTGACACTTTGGTAAATCCGATCGACTTGAGACTTGGCATACACTTAGACAACCACCCAAGGACGGTCCTAGAAGAAATTCGTCGCGATTACGTCATTCAAGGTCACGTGACTTCGCGTTAAAGGTGAAATTTTCCCCATAGGTTTTGTACACGTTTTTCCTCAGACTATTGAATTTGACACTTTGGTAAATCCGATCGACTTAAAACTTGCCATATACTCAGAACACCACCACCAGATGTTTCTGAAAGAAATTCAGCACGATTGCGTCATTCAAGGTCACGTGACGTCAAGTTAAAGGTTTAATTTGTCCCCCATAGGTTTTGTACACGTTTTTCTTTAGACTATTGACTTTGACACTTAGTAAATCCGATCGACTTGAGACTTGGCACACACATAGACCACTATCCACAGACGGTCGTAGGAGAAATTTGGCACGATTACGTCATTCAAGGTCACAGGGCGTCACGTTAAAGGTTCAATTTCCCCCATAGGTTTTGTACACGTTTTTCTTTAGACTATTGACTTTGACACTAGTAAATCTGATCGACTTTAGACTTGGCACACACAAAAGACCACCACATACACATTGAAAGTAACTTTGGACACTCGAAACAGCTCTGTGTTTGTCCACAAACACATGTCTAGTTTTTTTTTTTTTTTTTTTCAGATTTTTCTTCATAGGATTTGCACACGTTTGTTCAGACAGGGCACTTTGACACTTTGGGAAATCCGATCGACTTGAAACTTGGCATACATTTAGACAACCACCCAAGGACGGTCCTAAAAGAAATTTGTCACGATTACGTAGTTCAAGGTCACGTTACCTCGCGTTAAAGGTGAAAATTTCCCCATAGGTTTTGTACACGTTTTTCTTCAGACTATTGACTTTGGCACTTCGGTAAATCCGACCGACTTAAAACTTAGCATACACTTAGAACACCACCCCCAGATGTTTCTGAAAGAAATTCGGCACGATTGCGTCATTCAAGGTCACGTGACGTCACATTAAAGGTTCACATTTTTCTCAAATTGGTTTTGTATACGTTTTTCTTTAGACTATTGACTTTAACACTTTAGTACATCCGATCGACTTGAGACTTGGCACACACTTAGACCACCATCCACAGACGGCCCTAGAAAAAATTCGGCACGATTACGTCATTCAAGGTCACAGGGCGTCACGTTAAAGTTTCTATTTTTTCCCCATAGGTTTTGTACACGTTTTTCTTTAGACTATTGCCTTTGACACTTTAGTAAATCTGATCGACTTGAGACTTGGCACACACAAAAGACCACCACACACATATTGAAAGTAATTTTAGACACTCGAAACAGCTCTGTGTTTGTCCACAAACACATGTCTAGTTTTTTTTTTTTCCTCTTTCAGACTTTTTCCCATAGGATTTGTACACGTTTGTTCTGGCATAGCACTTTGACACTTTGGTAAATCCGATCGACTTGAAACTTGGCATATATTTAGACAACCACCCAAGGACGGTCCTAGAAGAAATTCGTCGCAATTCCGTCATTCAAGGTCACGTGACGTCATGTTAAAGGTAACATTTTCCCCATAGGTTTTGTACACGTTTTTCTTCAAACTGTTGACTTTGACACTTTAATGAATTCGATCGACTTGATACTTAGCATACACTTAGAACACCAACCACAGATAGTCCTGGACGAAATTCGGCACGATTGCGTCATTCAAGGTCACGTGACGTGACGTTAAAGGTGTAATTTATTTCCCCATAGGGTTTGTACACGTTTTTCTTCAGACTATTGACCGCACAGACCTCGACCGCTATCCTTAGGAGGGCCAAGAGAAAAATAATCAATATGACGTCATCGCGGGTCATGTAACGTCACATTAAAGGTGTAGTTTTTAAGACCCTCTAACTCTGAAAGTACAAGTCCGGTTGGGGTCAAACTTGGTTTGCAAATATTCGAGGATGTGTTATAGACGAAAATTAAGATGACGTAATTATGACATCATCGGGTGTCATGTGACGTCACATTAAAGGTTCAATTTTCTCCATAGGTTTTGTACACGTTTTTCTTCAGACTATTGAATTTGACAATTTGGTAAATCCGATCGACTTCAGACTTAGCACACACCTCGACCACCATACCCAGGAGGGCCAAGGGGAAAATCGTCAGGATAACGTCATCGTGGGTCATGTGACGTCACATTAAAGGGCAGATTTTAGGACCCTCTATCTCTGGAAGTACATGTCTGATTGGGGCTAAACTTGGTATGCAAGTATTCCAGAATGTGTTATAGACGAAAATTAAGATGACATCATGATGACATCATCGGGTGTCATGTGACGTCACATTAAAGGTGCAGTTTTTCCCATAGGATTTGTACAAGTACGTATTTTTCAACTTATATATCTCGGGAAAATTGGCAAATCCAATCGATTTCAGACTTGGCACACACATAATGATAGTCATCTTAGACATCCAAAACAGCTCTGTGTTTGTCCACAAACACATGTCTAGTTTTTTTTTTTTTTTGGTCACTTTTTCCCATAGGATTTGTACACGTTTTTTCTGCCAATACACTTTGACACTTTGGTAAATCCGATCGACCTGAGACTTGGCATACATTTAGACAACCACCCAAGGACGGTCCTAGAAGAAATTCGTCGCGATTCCGTCATTCAAGGTCACGTGACGTCATGTTAAAGGTAACAATTTCCCCATAGGTTTTTACACGTTTTTCTTCAGACTATTGACTTTGACACTTTGGTAATTCCGACCGACTTGAAACTTGGCATACACTTAGAACCCCACTCCCAGATGTCCCTGAAAGAAATTCGGCACAATTGCGTCTTTCAAGGTCACGTGACGTGACGTTAAAGGTGCAATTTTTTTCCCCATAAGGTTTGTACACGTTTTTCTTTAGACTATTGATTTTAACACTTTCGTAAATTTGATCACACCTCGACCACCATCTCCAGGAGGCCCAAGGGGAAAATTGTCATGATGACGTCATCGGGGGTCATGGGACGTCATATTAAAGGTTCAATTTTTAGGACCCTCTATCTCTGGAAGTACAGGTCCGATTGGGGTCAAACTTGGTATGCAAGTATTCCAGGGTGTGTTATAGACGAAAAATAAAATGACATCATGATGATGTCATCGTGGGTCATGTGACGTCACATTAAAGGTTCAATTTTCTCCATAGGTTTTGTACACGTTTTTCTTCAGACTATTGAATTTGACAATTTGGTAAATCCGATCGACTTCAGACTTGGCACACACATAATGAAAGTCATCTTAGACATCCGAAACAGCTCTGTGTTTGTCCACAAACACATGTCTAGTTTTTTTTTTTTTTTTTCAGACTTTTCTCTATAGCATTTGCACACGTTTATTCAGACAATACACTTTGACACTTTGGTAATTCCGATCGACTTGAGACTTGGCATACATATTTAGACAACCACCCAAGGACGGTCCTAGAAGAAATTCGTTATGATTACGTCACTCAAGGTCACGTGACTTCGCGTTAAAGGTGAAATTTTCCCCATAGGTTTTGTACACGTTTTTCTTAAGACTATTGTCTTTGACACTTTGGTTAATCCGACCGACTTGAAACTTAGCATACACTTAGAACACCACCCCCAGATGTTCCTGAAAGAAATTCGGCACGATTGCGTCATTCAAGGTCGTGACGTCACCTTAAAGATTCAATTTTTCCCCCATAGGTTTTGTACACGTTTTTCTTCAGACTATTGACTTTGACACTTTCGTAAATTTGATTGACTTGAGACTTGGCACACACATAGAGCACCACACACACATATTGAAAATAATGTAAGACACCCGAAACAGCTCTGTGTTTGTCCACAAACACATGTCTAGTTATTATTATTATTATTATATCCGCTCGCTACTATCTGACAAAACGACAGAACAGTTGATCCATGCATTCGTTTTGTCTAGGCTTGATTATTGTAATTCACTCTTATATGGACTTTCAGCTTCCACCATCAATCACCTTCAAAGAATCCAGAACATTGAAGCCCGTATCCTGTCTCTAACAAAGAAGTTCAAGTACATCACACCGGTCCTCAAGGCACTACACTGGCTTCCAATTGAGCAACGTATAATATTCAAACTTCTTCTTATTACCTACCGGTTCATATACAGATCAGCACCCCAATACATGCAACAACTGATATTAACATACAAGCCTGTGCGCCAACTCAGCTCCAGTGACGCACACTTGCTTGTGGTTCCATCTTCTAGGTTGAAGGCTTTATGGGGACAGAAGTTTTTCTGTTGCAGCCCCTCGTCTATGGAATAATCTACCAATAGTCCTGAGATCACAACCAGATGTTGACTCTTTCAAAACCCACCTCAAAACCCACCTTTTCAGTCATGTATCAGTAGTTTTTCTCAGACCCCAGCGCAGTGAATAGATTTTTAAGATATTATCAACCTTTTAATTGATGCCAGAAAGAATGAGATAAAGTTGCTACTCAGAGAGGCCCAACACGTATGTCTGACATCGTATGCGAAGGAGCAACGCTGGCCTCTATGTGCTGTATTTTTTGACTAAAGTATCACCAAACTAGCAGACGCCAGAACATTAGAACTAAAAAACACACAATGGGCCCTGGTCGATAAGCTTGTTACCTGCTTGAAGCTACTGCAGGTATGAATTGAATCATTTAAATAATGCCAACAGTTCAACTGTACTCGTAAATTATTTTGTTGGATGCAGGAAACAAATATAATGTGCTACTTTCTAATTATTTTTATTACAGATAAAATAAAATAAAATTATACAATTGAAAAGTTTAAAATATTAAATAAGATCAGCACATCAATTGCCATAAAACCATTTGCGTACGTTAAAGTTACGCACGTTGGTACAATTTTTTTAAAGGTTTGGCTAGCTAATTACTGATTTTATTTCATTTCAATAATCCTTTCATCAGATCGTGACAACATGTCTTTTGTACAAGTCCAATGTGGCTGTGTTTATCCCATCGCTAGTGGTCTCCATGGCCATCTTCGGACGACTCCCATACAAGCATTCAAGAAAGCTTTTCGTGAGCGCTTGACCAAGAGGTATATAATATTTTTTGTCGTGGCTACTTTCCACTTCTAATTTTTTATCCACGCTTTTAATACCTCTAAAAAACAACTGCAGAGTGATTGACTGATTGAGAGGGGTAAGGGGTTATCACTTGAGTAACTTTAATGTATAACAAACGCCTACAAAACGATCGCAAGTTTGTAAATCCCTTTATACATGCCGCCAGTAGCTTTTGTCGGCAATCACAAAGGCGTACAGTACATGTAAAGCCCCTATTTTGTCTGTGTAGTGTGCATTTACCCCGGAATTAAAGTCCAACTCCCATCATGATCTTATTGGTTTTCTGAATGTAGGGCTTACTAATTTCGTTTGCACTCAATATTTTACTTACAATTTCTACAGGTTCAGTGATGACATTGTTGATGTACATGTACCCCTGATGTCGACCGTTGTCGACCCTCGTTATAAGGACCTTGAGTTCATAAGCAGGGACAAGCAGGAAAGAGTTCAAAGCGCGATCCGGGATATGCTAGAAGCGGTTGTAGCTGAAGTTCCAAAAAAGCATCTGAGACTTCACAAAACAGTGCAAACCGAGGCAATGGCATTCTTTCTCAGCGGGGTAAAGTCAACTGAAGAATCTTCGAATTGCGAAGTAGGAGAAGCAGCAAGCAGTGGTAGTGGCAATGACGAACAAAGAACACCTTTGGAGGAGTTCAATGATTATCTGTGTTCAACGTCACCTGGACTAAGTGCGAACCCCTTAGACTGGTGGAGTAGAAATTCAGATCGCTTCCCCACCGTGGCAAAGGTGGCAAGGAAGCTGCTTTGCGTAACTGCTACGTCGGTGCCCTCGAAGAGTTTTTTCTACAGCAGGGAACATTTTGATGGCAAAAAGAAGCTGTCTAAAGCCAAAGATTGTAAACATGCTCATCTTTCTTGTACAGAACGCCAAGTTATTTAAAGATGACCAGTATTGAGTAATGGCAAACTAGTCAGTCTGTCAAACCCGCAACCATAAAGTTTAGTTTTTTCTTGTCATGTCACTGTGCCCCACCACCCTAATGCCCGGAGCTGGTGATGACTGATGACCCTGGGCCTATCTGTTATTTTAAGGCAGTTTTATTCAGTTTTGTTTCGGGAGGTTCTTTTTTATAGTTTTATTGGTTGTGTTTTTTGTGTAACGTTTTGCCTTTTTTGGTATTGATTTATTCCTTTTTTATTAAACCAACCATTTTTTTTTTACCGAGAAGAGGAATTCTTCATTAAAGTTGTTTGAAGTAAAACAAACAAAATGCAACATAGTTAATGTTCGACGTCAAAGACCTGCATGAATCCCTGCATGCATGCCTGAATGAATGAATGAATGCAAATTCGGAACGGGCTGAAGTTGCAGAGGGAGTTAGCATAAGCCCGGTGCGTTGGAAAATCCCCCCCACAGTATTGTGGATGGGGTCTACGAGCGAATATTTACCCTGTAGCGCGAATACTACATTTGCATTGTTCCCTATGCCGGCAGGCAAATTGCTAAGAGTTTTGCATACAATAGCTCCCCCTGGTGTCCTATCCCCGACGCCCTGTGACATGCGCACTAAGATAGCGTCCTCTTTTTCTCAAGAGTTACTGGCGTAAGGAAGGAGGGAGGGATGCTGTACAGGGTAAGTATTTCGCTCGTAGACCCCATTCACAATACTGTGGGGGGGGGGGGGGGGGGGGGGGGGAGTCTACAGCACTCTACTTACCCTGTAGAGCGAATACTACATTTGCATAGACTCGCACCAGATATAGGCGGTGGGTATACGCGAGCTAATGTATGTCTACAGGGTCGTAGGACACGAGGCATACGTGCCAAAGGGAAAAACAAAACCCAAAAGACCATGCTCATGCAGCTTACCAGTTAGTGCTTCTTCGAGGCTCGACTGGCCGCCTTCAGCACTTCCCCTCCAGCCTTGCAATCTGCCTGGAGGACATTCTTCAGGTAGCATTGGGAGAACGTATTGGGGTTCTTCCAGCAGGCTGCCTTGGTTATGTCACCTAGAGGGACACCCTTAAAAAAGCCCCAAGAGGCGGACACTCCCCTGACATCGTGCACCCGCATAGATCGCTCGGTCGCTGGCCAACCGCCCGGCACGGAGCAAATGGCTGTTACAATCCGGCGTGCGATTGTATCGCGATAGGACGGATTTGTCGTGACAAACAATTTTTCATGTCCCGTACGAAGTCACTTCGTATGGTTGACATACCATTTAAGTGCCCGGACCGGGCACCAAAGTTTGTCATCTATTTCAGTCGAAACGGGCTTGATGTCTGGGATCAAGATGTCTGGGGGCGTCAAAGCCTCAGACTAAAAGCCTCAGAAAACCGACCGTAGGGACCGGGCGGACACCGCCTGGCTCCCAACGGATGTTTCCTGCCTCCACCGATAACGAGTGTAGTTCACTACGTTGTCAGGATGTAGTGACTGCACACAGAAAAGCCACTTTGATGGAGAGTTGCAACAAAGTTGAACAATCCATCGGCTCGTAAGGGTCTTTCGCCAATGTAGATAGCACGCTGAAGAAGTCCCAGGATGGAACTAGTTTGCATACTGGGGGGCGAGTCGTGAACATCCCCTTGATCAGTTGGCTGATCGGTTGGTTATCCGAGACGGAAGAACCGTCCTGAATCGCAGCGATGGCCGACCGATAGTTTTTAACTGTGGCCGTCGCGAGACCGCTGTCGAAAAGGTATAGAAGGAAATCCCCCACCTCCCCTACAGAAGTATTGGGGGACGAAGGGATTGCCATTTAAAGAAATGGCGTAGCCGGCTACTGTATATCTTTCTGGTCGAGGCTTTGCGGGATTGGGCTGCAATTGTTGAAGCCCGTTGCGAAAGGCCTGCTGAGCAGAGGGATCGCGTGACAGTACCCAGCAAGTCGGGTAAAGATCCCCGGAGCCGGGTGAATCATCCCCGAGCTGGGCTGATAGAGGAGATCTGTCCTCCTCGGCAGAACCACTGCATGGGCGGGGAACCAGGAGCCTGACAAGTCGGTGGAACCACAGCTGGCGGGGCCAGAACGGGGCTATGGGGAGGATTCGGCAGTCCTCCTGCTCGACCTTGGTCAGTACTCGAGAAATGAAGGAGATGGGTGGAAAGGCATAGGCAAGTAGGCCGTCCCATCTCACCGTCAGCACGTCGATCTGCCATGCATCCGGGTCTGGGACCATTGTGCAATAAACTGGCAGCTGATTGTTCGTTCGGGAGGCAAACAAGTCGACATGGGGCCGGTCGATCACCTTGAACAGTGATCGAGCTATTTGTAGGAGCAACGACCACTCCGTCGGGGCAATCCAGCCTCTGGAGAGGGCGTCGGCTATGACGTTCTTTTCGCCCGCGATGTGGACTGCCGACAGTGTTATCTAGTGATGTGTGCACATGCCCCCATGGTGACTGACATATGCCACTACTGTGGCGTTGTCGCATCTTACCAGGACTGCTCGTCGCCTGATGTCCGTCTGAAAATGCTGTAGCGCGTTGACAACTGCCAGCATTTCCAGGGCGTTGATGTGGGACGATCTGTGTCGAGGGCCAGAACCTGACGCGTCGGTCGTGATTGTCAACGACGAACGGGGTGGACGGAAAACGCGGCCCTGCAGGATATGGGCCCTGACTAGCCACCAACGAAGGTGGGGGACTAGCCAGGGGGTAGTAGGCACCGGATGGTTGATCGGGTGCCAGCAGGGCTTGTAGAAGGAAAGCAGGTGAAGTTGAATTGGTCTCATCTTCAGCCTTAAAAAACCCCACTCAGTCCACCATACTGGCCATAAGGCCCAACAGCCTGAGCCAGGCTCGAGCTGGAGCCACTACCGCCGGGAGGAAGAGGGAAACGCACTATTGAAGGTTCAGCAGACGATTCTCCAATGGGCGGGCCAGCCCTTCGAGAAGATCTAGGGACGCACCTAGAAAGGTGGGAACCTGCGAGGATATTGGGTGGGATTACTTGGTATTGATAAGAAATTCGAGATCGGAAGCATGGCGCCAAGTCAGTTGGAGCGCCGCTTCTAACTTCTCCCGGGAACGGCCCACGACCAGCCAATCGTCAAGGTACATGAAAATCATGACCCCTTGCCTGCGCAGTGTCGCTCCAATCGTCTTCACGATCCGAGTGAACACCCGCGATAAAGTGGACAGTCCGAATGGGAGCACTGCAAATTCGTACGAACACCGATGTACTGGAAACGTAGGAATTTGCGGTGCTCTGGCCTGATCGGTACGTGGAAATACCCGTTCGTCTCCAAACGAAAACGTTTCCGACGTATGAAACTGTTGAGGGGTTTCAGGTTTAATATTGGCCGCCACACGCCAGCCTCCTTCTTGGGGACCAAGAAGAAACTGACATAAATCCCGTCCGAGTCCCCAATTGGGGGACCAAACGCACAGCTCTCTTTAGAAGGAGAGCATTTATCTCCCCCTCGAGGGAGCGGCGCACAGTGGGCCAGAATCGCCTCAAAGTGTGCCAAAATTCAAAATTGGCGAATGTCAAATTTTCTATTTTTTTCATTCGTTTGGGGAAGAAAACATTCTAAAGAATATATTATTCCACCCATATTTTAATATTTAGCGAGTTTTAAAAGTGTCATATACCCCTGTGAACATGGGAAAATCCGAATGTTGCTCCTAAAATGATAAAAGAGGCAACTTTATAAAAGGCATTGATAATTTATGAAGGAAAAAACAATCAACTTGATACTGCATGCAGTTCTTGCCTATTACTAACCCAATAAAAAAATACACTAACCAAATTTATGAAAGCTTCATTTTGGGAGAAATGAGCACTAAATTTCACACAAAAAATTAAAAAATGATTTGTTTTTATTAAAGGAGCATGTTTGTGAGGATTCCAGCCGATTCCCGCAGCGATGTTAATTTCACAATTTCCACCCAAACCTAAGCTTTCTATTGATGCTAATTTTGTTTGCTAGAATTTGCTACACTGCATGTGCAGGCGCTTTTCCACCCCACGTCCATCGATTTTTATTAGGCATATCGGTACACATTTGCACTGTAGACGCACAGCCGACTCATCACACGTCTGACCTCACGTAACAATGGTAACCGTGGCTGCGGTTACGATAGTGTATAGTGTATAGTGTATAGTGTATAGTGTATAGTGTATAGTGTATAGTGTATAGTGTATAGTGTATAGTGTATAGTGTATAGTGTATAGTGTATAGTGTATAGTGTATAGTGTATAGTGTATAGTGTATAGTGTATAGTGTATAGTGTATAGTGTATAGTGTATAGTGTATAGTGTATAGTGTGTAGTGTGTAGTGTGTAGTGTATAGTGTATAGTGTATAGTGTATAGTGTATAGTGTATAGTGTATAGTGTATAGTGTATAGTGTATAGTGTATAGTGTATAGTGTATAGTGTATAGTGTATAGTGTATAGTGTATAGTGTATAGTGTATAGTGTATAGTGTATAGTGTATAGTGTATAGTGTATAGTGTATAGCGTACAGTGTATGTACTTTCACACGTTGATACAATTCGCAATCATTATGGTATCATTCCAGGAGAACTTGGATTGAATTTATCGATGGCGATATTAAGAAGACATCTTTTTTATGCTGTGCATTCAGCTGGCTTTATTTCAGACATTAAACTGGCATGCGAAACATCTATTGATGCATTATGTGCATATCATAATGTGGGTGACAAGTCAAACATCCCACAAGAACTTCTCAAGAGTTTGTCAAAGACAGTTGGACGCTTTCTGTATCGTGTGCAAGAGAAATGGAACAAGTGTGGTCGTAACCAGGAATATTTCATGAAAGAAAACGAGGACTGGCTTAGTCAGACATTGCTATTCGATACTGAAATAGAAACATTTCTTGCACAGCAAATCAGCACAGATACTGGGACAGAAACTGAGCCAACTTCAGACTTGCCAGGCACGTCACAGGGCGCATTCAATGTGGGACGTCCAGCTAAGAATTGGGACACCCTCTCAGATCGTTCTAAGAAAAGAAAAGCACACCACCTTCTAGAAGGCAGGAAAGCAGAGGAACTTCTATATGCGGCATCTCAAGGCGTGTATAAGAAAAATTCAAACTTGAAATATGTGTTGAAATTCGCAATGCTAACACCATCAAGACCAGCTAAAATAAGGAAACTGATATCAGAAAAAAAGAGAGAACCATTCAAATTCACAAGTGAAGAAGCTTTGTCACTTTTAGTTGAAACAGGAATGACAAAACAGGCATACCAAACAGATTAGCTGCAAAACGTAAAAATGCTGATATCTATCCACCGTACAACGAGATTAGGGAAGCTAAGAAAAAATGTTATCCCAATGACATCTCAGTCACGGGAGACTCCGGGAAAGTACCTCTCCAAAGCCTTTAAGACCACACCGCACTTCGATAATTCAGGAGCAGAAGGACAATATCACGCAAGTCATTGACAATTTAGAAGAAGATGAACAGTTAAATTGTGAATTGGTGTGCAAGTGGGGCTTTGACGGCTCATCAGGCCACAGTGAATACAAACAGAAGTCTACTGCAGGTACGTGCTTTTTTCTTTTCCACCCAACAGAGCTGAATGCGTTCATTCTATTTTTTAAAGAGAGAACAACATCATCATCATTAAAGCTGATTGATAAAACAAATAAAAAAGAACATATCTTAAGTACAAAAAAAAACCACATGTTTTCAATGCTCCAACAATTAATCAAGCTCAGGTTTCCATTAATTTTTATTTCCTAATAATTATATATATTTCTTTTTAGCAATATTATATTATGTTTCGATAAAATAAATAATCCAAACCTCTAAATGTTGGGATAATATAGGTAAATTTGAACGTACAGTATAACATTTTAAGTTTCATTCTGATGATATTTTAAAGTAATTTTGAATTTATGTTTGGTGTACACAATTATGCATTTCTGTATTCTGTATTCACATAGACTCCCATCGAATTCTATGGGTCTGCAAAACCCTTAGGTTCTTTTACCAGGAACTTCATTAACCTTCTTCAATGAGTAATGAATTTTGGCACACTTTGAGGCGGTTCTGGCCCACTGTGCGGCATTTTGTCGTGTCAGATGGTACTGGCGTCGGCCGAAAAATTATATCCGACGGGGGGGGGGGGGGGGTTCCTGGTGAACTCGACCTGACCCCAGGACCGCAAGAAATTCGGCCTCCCACGGGTCCGTCGGCGGGAGGCCGCTCGGAGACGAGCAAGTCAATTGCGCCACGCACCGGTGTACCGAGAACCGGGCACCCGGAAACCAGGGAGCGGGCGCCCAGAAACCGCGCCCCGACTGGGAACGCTGTAGTCCGGAGAAACGTGGGCCGGCCGGGTTTATGTCGGCACGGCCACGAAAGCTGCCACGGGCCGCCCTAATTGGGGGGCGACCCTGGGAAATGACAAACGAAGCTTGCTCCTTTGTCTTATCCGCAGGTTTGGAAATGGCGGCTTGCGGCTTTTTAAAGTTTATTTTGTCCGTGGCCTTGAGGCGTTCGGCCTCCATGGACTCCTGAAATTTTCCCGCAAACAAAACTGCGCCCGAAATGGGGGAGAGTGTCAAGGCGTTTACGTGCTCCCTGTGAAAAAAGGAAAGGCGCGTCGAGCACAGTGGCGCGTTACGTTGATGTTGCATAAGCCGTTATCGAGACAGTGGAGAGCCGCCACCATCATGTCGGCTGGTACCGCCGAATCTTCTTCACATAGGAGAAAAAGAAACGAAGTTGCACGCATACCCATTCGCGCCGACGAGTCTATTTTTCGGGCGAAGTCCTCCAGTTTCCCACGGTTCTTGTTCGTAAAGGGGAGTTTGGAGGACGTCGATCCTCTGTCAGCGGCGAGTTTGTCGGTGGCAGAGTACGGCAAAATTATGGTGGACAAATATTTCGTGAAATCCTCTGAGGGAAATCGAAAATAAGAGTCCATGCGCTTTGGAATAGGCACTCCATGTCTTTGCGCGCATTACCCCGTCCATGCGGTCGACACAAACACGGTCCAACGGCATTGTGGGAAAAGCCTTGGCCGCGTCTGTCGCCTGTCCCGATCGCTTCTTAAACCGGAAGATTCATTACTCTGATCATGTCCCGCTGGACCAGGCATAGTTCGGTTTCCTACAAGCGCTGCATATTGAGGGTTAATTCGTCCTCTCCGTCTGCGGAATCGTCCGAGCACGGGGGGCAAGATGTCACCGGGGAAAGGGAACCATGCCCCGGAGACGAGATAGCGCCGTCACAGTGTCCCTGTACCACGATCGGACCCCAGGGACACCGACGGGTGTAGGCTAATGCCTGGCGGGGACGTCGGTGCACGGCTTTCCATGTACGGCCGTGCCCCCTGGTCTGTAGTCAACCCACCCCGTTCGTGATGACTGGTGGGTGGGAGCTGCAATTCTGGGGGGGACTCCAGTGCACGGCTGACCGTGTACGTTATGTCCCGTCGGCCCGGTGTCATCCAGCCATGACCGTAATGGCTGGTGGGCGAGTTGGATGGGCCTTGTCCCTGATCCCCTCATCGGCCAGACAACGAGGTCGCGAGGGAATAAAACGCTCCAAAAAAATCCTCGCGAGAAATTTGGTCACCACTCTTGTGGTGTTTACCACGTTGTGACCGTCTCAAGGACCCACTAGAGCTCGTAGATTAGCGGCGGGAACGGCGTTTCTTTTTTGACTTCTTCTTCGAAGATTGGTCCCGAAAAATGTCCCTGAGGATGGCTCGGACGACAATCGGGCAATGCCTAAACAACGGAAAAATTCCAAAGAATAAGTAGGGCCCTCGGAGCATAAAACCCCGGGGGAACGCCAGGAGTCTTGCTCCAAAGCCCGCTGAATAGTTTTGCCGACCGACAGCGCTCCAAGCCCGAGAGCATAGGCGGGCGCTACACGGTCAAGCTGGCCGTATAAAAGCCCATCCCCAGGCCCCGGGGTAGCCACGGGGTTGGAAGGGCCCAGGTGCACTGAGTCGTGGAGGGGTAATCCCTCAAGCTGTGTGTGCCTCGTAAACGGGTCTGGGACGGGCACGGTGCGCTCCGTAGCAGAGCCACTCTTGGTCGTACGTCCTTCCCTTCTCCTGGCACCAGACAATACCTTTGTCTTGCCGGGGAGTTTTCCCTTTCAATTGGGCAGACCCGTGAATACTGACCGGAGACGATGGGGTTGTACGGCCCCCTGCTCGGTCAACGGATCCATCAGCTCCGACAGCTGACAGTGGCTGAGGGGGCTGAGACAGTGGCTGAGGTATCGGTTGAAAACCCTGTTAAAATCAGAAGCTGAAAATTTAACGTCGTACCTCGTCTGTGCTAAGAGAAAAAGAGGACGCTAACGTAGTGCGCATGTCACAGGGCATCGGGGATAGGACACCAGGGGGCGCTATTGTATGTAAAACTCTTAGCAATTTGCCTGCCGGCATAGGGAACAATGCAAATGTAGTATTCACTCTACAGGGTAAGTAGAGTGCTGTAGACACTATAATTGTTTGCCTCGCATTCTAGGACACGTGCAGGCAATCACGATGCGTTGCCAATCTAGTGCACAGAGAATAGTGGGCGCGTCCCAAACAAGTATTAGGCCGTAGACCAATCACACAGTTAGTCCACCTTTCACACTTGCCACCTAATCAGCACACGGCAATCTCTCTGCGTGAAGTGCATGGTGCGCGCAGCTCGTTCTAAGCTCCTTCGAAATACATTGTACCAATGTTGTTTAGACGTCTGTAACTCGTAAGTCGTATTTGCACGTGTATTTAAGCACTAAATGATTAATAACTCCACGGATTAAAAACAAGTTGGGAACGATTGCGACATTGATGTTAAGTTTCAGATATTTTTACACTCGCATTTATATTCAATTTTATCGGAAGTCCTTTACATGGCAACGGTATTATACAAATATTGACTGCTTTGAGTGGTATAGTAAAACTAGCCTCCCGAGGTGATCCATGGAGCATTCTATTTTCCCGAGGCGAAGCCGAGGGAAAATAGAATGCTCCATGGATCACCGAGAGAGGCTAGTTTTACTATACCGCAAAATAAAGCAGTCAATATTTGTTTTATAACACCTCACTCACAGATTCTGCACAATTTAAGCTTCCTGAAAGTATAGTAATGACAAAAAATCTCTGAATTATACGTCTCTCGATCATACGTGTACTTTGTTGCCTTGATGAACGGGTGCGAAGGTGATAGAGCAATGTTTACGCAATGCACCGAAACACACGTCTGGGTTTCAGTCACGCTTTCGTTGCTATGCGCATCGTTCGTGTGTTGCTATGCGCATAGTCCTTTTTGCGTGGTATAGTCTTTTTGGATAGCGCAAGTAAAAAATAGTAAAAATAGCAAGTGACACGTGCCGCGCACTCGGCCAATCAAGACACAGAATCTGTGAGTGGGGTGTTATAAAATCAAATAGCTCCATGGTGAAATTAAGTCAGGTATGCGGTCAGGATACCCATGTACAGTATAAGGCATCGTTTTTTCTTTAGTGGCCGCACCATGCATTTAACTTTTTTTGGTTTTTTTACGGTTGAGCTTTTTTCTGAACGTTCCATTTCGGGTACCCGAGAACTGAACCAATGTGGCGTTCGAGCAACCGGATCCAAAATTACCCGTGAATGCACAAGACTAAACAAAAATAAAAATAAACCTGGTGTCTTAAATTATAAATATTGTACTTACAATTTCATACAAGGACTCCAAATTCTCTAAGTCCAAGATGGATGTGTCCATGTTCAAGACAGAGTGGCTGATGTCGGACATCTCAACGTGGAGGCTAGACATAAAGATTCCTACAGCTTGAGACCGCTTGCCATCCAAGAGCTTAATAGTCTGAAAGGAAATACATGACGTAGTGACCAAAAAAGTAGGAGGAGAAAGATGAAAGAAACATGGGCTATAGTCAATCACTCTGTGATTGGTGGAAATGAAACTGAAAGTGGTAAAGTCAACAACAAAATTAATACAGTGGAACGCCGCTATAACGAACATTAAAGGTAGTATACACCATTTGCAGATATCGAAAATATTTACTACTGAATTATTAAGAAATACCTTACTCAATTGAAAGTAAATAATGATTCTAGGCATTCAGCAAAAGGATTGCGCTAGATATCCTGTAATTATTCAAAAAAATTGAATTTTATAAAGAAAAATTTGTCTCGCCGGACGGCGAGAGCGAAAAAAAAATCTACCCATTCATGATAATTCAAGCAATTACCAATGGTGTATACTACCTTTAAGGATCCACAGATTTTGTTCGGTATATCGATTGTTTAGATCAATTTTCAGCTGCCAGTTTCTCAGGTGCCATCTTTAAAAATGACCTAAATAGCATTTGATATACCAAGTGGATTTCTAAAAATATGTTAACATATTTTCAATAACAATGTTTGGTATGTTTGGGAACAAAATTAAATTAAATTAAATTAAATTAAATTATTTTAATTAAATTAAATTAATTAAATTAAAAAAATCAGAAGCAAAAGGACGATAGATTTTGTTATTAAAATCTTGTTGAATTTGTTTACGTTTGTTTTTTTGGTTGTACAAAAAAAAAATTGGGAGCCAAGAACAGTGTTCGATATAGCCGAATGTTCGGTATAGCCGAATGTTCGGTATAGCCGAATGTTCGGTATAGCCGAATGTTCGGTATAGCCGAATGTTCGGTATAGCCGAATGTTCGGTATAGCCGAATGTTCGGTATAGCCGAATGTTCGGTATAGCCGAATGTTCGGTATAGCCGAATGTTCGGTATAGCCGAATGTTCGGTATAGCCGAATGTTCGGTATAGCCGAATGTTCGGTATAGCCGAATGTTCGGTATAGCCGAATGTTCGGTATAGCGCTGTCCGGTATAGCGGTGTTGCACCACCAATAATGGAGTAAGTTTACTACAGCTGTTGTGCTGCTATTAACCCCTTGACATGGAGAATCGGAATATGGCCATGGCACACTAATCCGTCCGGAATTCTATTGTCAGCTGTGCTACAGGTACGCCATAGCACCTGGCCTGTGACGGGTGTATGCTCGGGTCCATTGTGCAGTGTGGCTGCTGGACAAAGGCTGCTGTGCAGTTATGCGTATATTCCAAGAGTGAGTAATTAATACAATGTCAAGGGGTTATATAACTGGTGCATTTTTAGTTATGCATTTTTGCACATCATGACCACATTGCAATAGAGCATTATGGAAGTACTTACTGTACAGTGGAATGCCGCTATACCGAACACCACTATACCGAACATTATGCTAAACCGAACACCATCCTTGGCTCCCGATTTGTGTACCCAAACATACCAAACATTGTTGTTGAAAGTATGTCAAAGGATTTGTAGGCAGTTTTTAATTTCCCAACGTCAATTGCTAGTGCTTTATGTTAAAGAAAAACCGGTCACCTGATGGACCGGCGACTGAAAATAGCTACACCAAACAAAATCTGTGGATCCTGTGATGTTCGTTATAGCGGCGTTTTACTGTACCCGTTTTTCAAGTATATTTTTGGTACTCAAACTAATGAGTAAACTAACCCTATCCTCTGAAAATGTCCATAATGACATTCTCACTAACCTTTTTGGCCTTGGATTTGTCTAAGAAGTCTGCCAGTGGTCGTTTCTCCTCGTCGTTAGCCCTGGTCATTGGCTCGTCCAGCTTACCCTAACACAGTAAACTTCCGTTAACCCTATCCTTCCCAAATCCATCAAAAACCATCACTCTATTTTGGCGAATGTTATAGAAGGGGGAGGAGGAGGAGGACTTGGTACTGCAGGCCCGAGGGGAATACATTTTGATGGGTTACGATGGACTTGGGCCAGGAGACCAGCAGCTGTGCAGGTTCAATTTAATGAATTTTGCCTGGCTTTCTTGGTATGGTGCTATAATGTAAGGCATGTGTACCAAAGTCCATGGATATGAACAACCACTTCAGTGGTGGTTCCATTAGCCCATGTATAAAAAGGAAATAAGCAGGGAGTTAGGGCTAAGTCAAATCTCAAGGGAACGGGAACATAATTTGAGGTACATTCAAAATTCGAGCTAAGTGAACTTTTTAAAAATTGAGTCTACCGTACATGTACACAACTTGCGCCTTAATTTGTTTTGCCCTACATGCCAGACTCGAAATGGTAAATTGTATTGATTAAATTGTGCATTTTTTGTGTCAAAACTCATCTTTCATATTGTTCTTACATCAAGTGCTCTATTATAACAGCTACATGTACATAGAACATGCAAATCTTTTTTTTTTCTGTTGCTCTGCACTGTGCTGTAGTCATGCACTATAATGCATGGGATTTAACGGGTTAGGATGTGCTGAGGTGGATTAGAGATTTGGCAACTATCTTGGATAAACCGCGCCCTCCTTGAATTGACGTAATTTTCCTCGATTTTGAAGGCTTTTGATGTCATGCCACACCATATGTTACTTAACAAACTTGCCAACAACTTCAATATTCGTGTATCAACATGGACCTGGATAAAGTCATTCCTAATAGGTCGTCAACAACGTGTCGCATATCGGGGATGCTTCTCTGTGTGGGCACCAGTTACTTCAGGTGTCCCACAGGGTAGTGTCCTTGGCCCCCTTCTGTTTAATCTATTTATTAATGACATTTCTCATAACTTGACCACAAATTGTGCACTCTTTGCGGATGATACACTCCTCTATCAGCCAATTCACTCAACCCAAGATGAACTCTCCCTCCAGTCAGACCTGACTACACTTTAACAATGGAGTAATCTCAATGGCATGCAACTGAATATCAAGAAAACCAAGGTCATGCACATCCAGATCCCGGAAACCAGCAGTTCTTCCAAGTTACATTATCCATGGTCAACCGCTCAGTTTTACACCTAAATTCAAATATCTTGGGGTAATCATCAACGATTCACCGAACTGGAACGATCACGTCGATACCATTGTTAAAAAGGCCAATAAGACATTAGGCTTTATCTGGCAGATTGCTGGTGGTGCTTCGACCAAGGCTTTGACATCACTCTATCGTTCACTCTATCGTCTTGCCCGTACTTGAATATGGATTGCCAGCGTGGTCCCCTGACACAGCATCCAATGCAGCTAAACTTGAGAGAGTGCAGAGAAGAGCAAGTAGGATGTGTCTTAAACAGCCCAAATGTGCCAAGTCATATAAGGACCGAACACATGCTTTGAATTGGATGACTTTAGATGCTCGTAGACAAAAGCACATTGTTTCCTTTACAGTCAAGGTCCTATTAAATTTAGTGAACTGCCAATCAGTGAAGGCCAACACTGTAGTTAACACTCGACACCAGGATTCTCTGTTTTTTTGTCATCACTATGCCAGAACTCAAACCCTGAAAAACACACCTGGCCATGTTTTCCCCCGAATCCGGAGTAGTTTGCCATCACATATAAGGGACTCTCTTTTGATTGAATCTTTTTCACAATTCAACACCAGATTATCTAATCATTATAAAGAATGTTAAGCTACACGTATTCATGTTTTTATACAAATAATTAAGGTTAGCGAGTGCAAAAGTGGTTTGATGGGGTGACGGATGTAAAGTTCTCTGCTGAAAGGAGTAAAATGTCACCAAATATTTGCTAGGGTGTTTGTGTTTTGTATTGTTTTGTGTAAATTTGTTTTGTGTTTAGTTGTTTTGTGTCTAGTTAGTTTGTTTTGTGTCTAGTTGTTTTGTTTTGTGTTAGTTAATTTGTTTTGTTTTGTGTTTAGTTGTTTTGTGTTGTGTACGTTATTTTTGTGTTAATTTGTTTTGTTTTGTGTTAATTTGTTTAGTTTTGTGTTTAGTAGTTTTGTGTTTAGTTGTTTTGTGTGTTTGTTTGGTTTTGTTTTTTCTATCTGTTACGACTATATAATATTTGTTTTACGTCAGCTTTTCTTGCATTTGATAAATTGTAAAAATTGTAATTTTTGAAAACTTGTAATTTTGTCAATGTTATTCACTATCATTTAATCATCCTTTTCTTTTTTTATTTTCTTTTTTCTTGTTTTAATTTAAAGTTGTAATTCCTGTAAAGTTTTAATATTTATCGATATTTTATTTGTTTGTATGTTACCATTCGAGTAAGGATTGACAGGCTTTCGAGTCACAGTGTTTTATTATACTTTTGTCAATCCTGGCCAGCTGGAATTGGATTGTTTTTGTTTAGTTAAATCTGTTTATTTTGTTAATTGTTTGTTGCTAATGGCCGAATAAATAATAATAATAATAATAATAATAATTAGAGATCTGGGCAGCTCAATTCCCACTGAAGAATCCTATCTATATAGCACTGCGTCTCACCATTAGCTTCTTCTAACCAAATCCTACTGTCTGGCTTCTCGTGCCAAACCCGTTTTTACTGAAAGGCAGAGGGTGTCAGCGAGTTCCTGGCGCTACAATCCAGATTGCTCCGGGTAGGTGGAACTCGTCAGACTTGATTGCCAGTCCACCTAGAAGAAGGACAACTCTGATCACAAACCCGGGTAGGTAGAGCTCGTAAGCCTTGGTCGGCAATCTGCCTCGGAGAAGGCCAACTCTGAGCACAAACCCGGGCTTGTAGAGCCCGTTATATAGCCACCATTGGCATTCTACACCATCGTGCATCACGGTGCTAGACAGTATCCTACGATGACAAGAGTTCGACTAGCGTGAAGTTGCAGTCTCTTGGTGTTGCCCGTCGTATCGGGTTCCTCGTGCCATCGGATCCAACTCTGTGGTTGGTGGATGGTGCACCACCTTCCCCACATTCATCTCTTCAATGTGCAAGTTTCCTCACTAGTTCTCCTATCATCTGTTACAAAGTCCTACGGCGATGGGTTGGTACATGGATAAAGAAGGCAAGATTGTCGCAAGAGGCTAGGATTGAAGCGGTATAAGTCTCCCGAGGCAGCTACTTGTGCATCTGGGCAGCTCTGTTTAGGGACCGCACTAGTGGAAAAGGGCCTATAAAAGGTGGCCTAAAAATCGTCCGGTTCACCTCACCTGGGCAAAAAAGCGCGCCCGTCAAGGCATCACATTTGCGGTAGAAATAATTACAATTTAAGACTTAACGTACTACCTACCAAACAATTAAAGCACCTAGCCGTTGCTGCCTGGAATGTTCGTACTCTTATGGAGTCCGGGGTCGCTACAAGCAGTAATCTCCCCTCCCCCCCCTAGCCGCACAGCTCTAGTGGCTTCCGAGCTTGGCAGATACACATAACATCGACATTGCTGCTCTAAGCGAGACCCGAATAGCTGGGAATGACTCCCTTATTACCAAAGTGGGTGAAAGTTACACCTTCTTTTGGCAGGGTCTACCAGAGGATTCCAATCGTATTTACCGCGTATGCCTTGCTATCCAAACTAAACTCCTTCGCAGTCTTCTGGTAGCGAACGACTGATGACCCTCAGGATTTCTTTGATGTCTAAAAGAAACGCTACCATAATCAGCGCCTATGCTCCGACTCTCAGAGCTGCAATAGACGTGAAGGATGCCATTTGGACTGGACTCTGCGAGCTGTCCCACGTGAAGATAAGTCCCACATTAAGATAAGAACATCCTTCTAGGGGACTTCAACGCCAGGGTCGAATCAAATTTGGCAGTCTGGGGCGGCATCATAGGAAAACATGGCGTGGGAAATGACAATGCAAATGGCATCCGTCTTTTTCAGCTCTGTGCAGATCATGATCTTGTCATCACAAACACAGTCTTTTAAATTTAAGACTACGTGGATGGGGACTTGCGTCACTGGCAGCGGATTGATTATGTGATTACCCGCAGATCTAATCTACGAGATGTCATTATAACCAGAGCTTTCCGTGGTGCGGACTGCTGGACTGATCACCGCCTAGTTAGATCCATTCTGAACCTCAGAGTTAGTCCTCCAGCTTGCAAGCAGAGGGGAAAGCAACAAATCAACCACAGCCGTTTCAAGAATCGAGACAAGCTGACCGAGCTTCATGCAGTTTTTAATACAGCTTTAAATGACATCCCTGAATGTCCGTGTGTCGCTGACCATTCTTGCAAGTTTCTAACACAAGAGTGGGAAAATATCTTTTTGAGTACCCCGGTATGCATGCTGCTACCATATCTGTATTTGGGTACTCATCAGGTTGACACCAAGAGTGGTTTGATGACAACGTCACTAGTATACATGACCTACTTCAGAAAATTTACTGCCGTCTTGAAAGAGTTCCACACTGGAATGTCAGCCCATGTCATTGCAGGTGGTCTGGTCGCCGACCCTTTTCCTGTCAACGTAGGAGTAAAGCAGGGCTGTGTTTTGGCTCCAGTGATGTTCAATCTCTACACATGTACCTTGCTGCAGTTTCTCTGCTTTCCCGTCACAGTCTCAACATTACTGATGGAGTGCATGGCTAATAGGTATAGTCTAGTGGGATTTCTGAAAAATGTGAATGCTAGGGGCATTTTGGGGTAAAAGTTAGGAACCAGACTTTTCAGCATAATTCAGGTATGCTGAATCCGATAAACCCGGTTCCCAAGTTTTTGACCGTCTAATTTGCATAATCAATATGGCCGCCAATTTTCCAATATCTGACATTTTTGTTACTATTTGCTAGACTAACTTCGTAACCAGGCAGGTAAAAATGGCAAATAAAGTGTCTATACCTATGTTGTGAGGGTCAGGAAATGTGATAAATGCATTGTTTAAGTAATTAGTGATAACAATACTCTTAAATATGCAAATTAGCCGCCGCCATTACAGAAATATAATTTTTCTCAAATATCTCTCCAACTAGACGAGTAAACACGTCAAATTTAGTGTCTACACCTATGTTTTGAGGGTAAGAGAATGTGATAAATGCATTTTAAATGTAATCGGTGGTAACCCTACTCTTAAATATGCAAATTAGGTTGGCCTGACATTGGCTAAAAATAGTTAGCTGTTGTTTGAAAATGTTGTAATTTGTACAAATTAATTGATATTTAATTACTTTTTAGGGTTATGGATACCGCAAAATAAAGCATATTTTAGATTCCTTAGCGTTTGAAATATAAGAATTGGGAACAATCAGAAATTGAATGTTCTAAGGAATTTCACCTTTGAAAAGGTGATTTGTATACCTTAACTCAACCATATTTCGATCCTATACCAAGAGTTGACCTCATCACCCACTTGTCAAATTTACTTGTCTAGTTGCAGAGATATTGGACAAACATCTTTTTTCTGTAATGGCGGCGGCAAATTTGCATATTTAAGAGTAGGGTTACCACTAATTACTTTTAAAATGCATTAATCACATTCTCTGACCCTCATAACATAGGTATAGACACTTCATTTGTCGTGTTTACTTGTCCAGTTACAGAGATATTTGAGAAAAACGATTTTTCTGTAATGGCGGCGGCTAATTTGCATATTTAGGAGTAGGGTTATCACTGATTACTTTAAAAATGCATTTATCACAATCTCTGACCTTCAAAGCATAGGTATAAACACTTCATTCGCTATTTTTACCTGCCTGGTTACAGAGTTGTTGCAGAAAATGGTTCAAAAAGTGTCTAAATTTGGCAATTTGGCGGTTATGCAAATTATGCAAAAAAAAACGGGTTTATCGGATTCAGCATACCTGAATTATTCTAAAAAGTCTGGTTCCCAACTTTTACCCCAAAATGCCCCTTGATCCTTATACAAGGCCTTTTTCAGAAATCCCACTAGACTAGTACAGGTTGGATGGCAGCATCTTCAACTTGCGTAGACTGCAGGAAAGGACCAAGACCATCACTGATGCCGTACTTGACCATGCCGATGGTGCTGCATTCCCATCCCATACAGCAACTGGTCTACAGCACACTATCAGTCATGACCAATACTGATAGCCGCGCCGGTCTGGTAGTTAATGCCCGTAAAACTGAAGTGCTCTGTCAGATGACTGGATATAACAATCCAACATCAGGTGTCACATTCAGCACCGGCAATGAAGATCTGCAGCAGGTTGACCAGTTTGTTTATCTCAGGAGTATTGTCTTATCGTCTTACACCATCGATGATGAAATCAACAGCAGAATCCGGCGGGCCACTGGAGCTTTTGGTTCGTTTTTTAAGTCGGGTTTTTCATGAACTGGAACCTCAAAACAAAAGCAAAGGTTGCTGTATATGTCTCCAACTGTATTCTGCTGTATGGCTGTGGGGCCTAGACCCTGTACAGAGCTCACATACGTAGCCTTGAGACATTTCACATTCGATCATTGCAACACTTGGTATCACTTGGGCTGATCGCATTCCTCATATTCTGGTATTATAGTTTGCCAACTGCCATGCATGTAGCATTGAGGCACTGATCATCCAACATCAGCTGCGATGGATCGGCCTTGTCATTAGGATGCCTAAAAACCGCCTCCCTAGAAAGCTGCTATATGGAGAGCTCTCTTAGAAACAACGCCAAGTGGGTTGACAAAAGAAGCGATTCAAAGATCACCTCCATGCCATCCTGAAGCAGTGTGACATTCTTCCAGGGCAGCTGGAAACGCTTGTAGCCAACCGTAGACTGTGGCATGTCAGGTGTTATCAGGCCGTCGATATCTTCGAGACCAAACGTACGCATGCTAGGGAGGTGCAAAGACTTCGGAGGCATGAGTTGCAGCAGCGCCCCCCTCCCCCCCCCCCCCCCCCATCCCCCCTCCTGGGGATGGTATTCCGTGTCAGGTCTGTAGAAGACGTGGTGCCTCTGAATTTGGCCTACGTATAGTCACATGCGGTATATCCAAATCAACAATGACTATTAACAACAATGACAATCACTTCCAGTGGACATTTGTGAGTACGTCTTCGTCGTTTCGACGGACTACTGCTACTACTCTAATGCTCAGAGGGTTCTTACATTGTACATGTATGTGAGGCTACATGACCTCAATCTAAACACTTGAGGTTGAAATAAAAACTGTTCATGATAGGAATACACTTGAATTTTCATGTGAAGACTAACATAGCTTTTTTTAAAGATTTTTTTGGGATAGTGCGGCATTTTCAAAGGTTTTTATATCTTTAGTCACATGTCCACTGAACTGATCGAGCCAGCAACAGGCTCTGATTAGACAGCAAAAGCTTGCAAACTACAACTGGGCCAGCACATGAGACGCACCAATTATTCCAGTTGTGTCGCACGGCAACCGCAAAGAGCCAGCTGTGTGCGGGCAACAATGTGCAAATTTGAAGGCCTGCACCTGATATCATGAATCTCATCGCAACTTACGACGCATCGCAGCACTGCGACGTGTCGTATTCCTACGATGCATCATTTCATGAAACACTTCGTACAAGCGACGCATTGTAGGTGTATTTATAGCACAAAACGTCAACTGCTATATGTACTTATTCAACGCACAGTAAATAGCTCCTTTTACCGTTACACGGTAAAAGCGAAAGCTCATGCGGCCTCCTTACCCTCTCATGGCATTTCTTTGACATTCACACAGGCCTTCATTTTAATAAATCTGAGGAGAGCTGTGCATCGCTCTCCTTAAATCAAAAGGTGAATTAAGGAGAGTGATTTTAAAATTGCTCTCCTTAAATCAAAACAATGAATTAAGGAGAGTGATTTGCTCTCGCTAACAAAACGCAAGTTTAAGGGCCCTGGACACTATCTGTAGTTACTCAAAATGACAACCAAAGGTGTCTATGCCTTTAATAAACACATACTCAAGAAAAGGAACACAACATTTACCAGTAGTTCAACTTTTGGTTAAGAGAATGATGGCGCTTTCCCATCCAGTGACATTTCTCTATCTGTGACTTGTATGGCTTAATTAAGCGCGAATTAGTCGAGGCCCGTTATGTCAGAAATAAATGGAATGGGCGAACACGAAAGACTAGATGACCGTTGTTGGTATAAGATAAATCTGATGTGATTTTATTTGGGGGTGCGAGGAGAGAATTGTAATCACAAATTCTCTTGTGTTAGCAATAGCAATGCTTTCGTGTCTTTACTGTTATGACACTCGTCAGTTGCAGGTAGGTGATTCCATGGTGAGGAATCGGTTTTAACTCGCAAGGTGTGTGGGTTTGGTGTGGTACAATCAATGAACGTGAATTCCAGGTATTTTGAACTTAGCCATATTATTTATTTTGGGTCCGTATTATTTCTCTTGTAAAGAGAGCAGTATGTTGGGTTTCAACTGTGTTTGTTTACTGCTTGGTGTTTTAATTGTTACAGTCCGGTGGTTTATGGCTCGGTTGCTGATTGGAATTGGCGTTTTTGCGTTCGCATTTGCCAGAGAAGAGGTTTGATATTTAATGGCTAAGGGATCTCATGGTTACCTTTTTTCGGTTTATTTCTTGCCATGGCTTTCCTATGCGGAAATTGTATATGAATATAATGAATATATTCAGATTGTCGGGCACATTGTAGGCAAGAAAAACCGTTTGGTTTGTTTTGGTTGATGAGATGTTTAGGAGGGATGTTTCCCTGGTTTTGTTGGTATTCTCTGGGGTATATATGTACGGTTTGCGTACGTAAGATGGGTAGCGTGCAAAGCGGCGTGGCATGGTGGATAATACCGTGTTGTGATTGGTCATCGTATTATCCAATGGGTGCTCGGATGCGGTAGTGCGGAAAACAGAGCCTGGGTTGTGAACTCATGTTGTGGTTTTGGGCTAAAAGTGTGTTTGTTTTTTGTTTGAAAAAGCCATTATTTCTATTTTCCTATTTTGGAAAATAGTTAAATGAGGTATGGGGTTTTAGAGAATTTGTTCTTCTATCTTTTGATAGTTGTTTCAGAAAAAAACGTAACATCTAACCGTGTGCAGTGATGGAAAGAGATTTTTTTATTATTATTTTTTTTTTAATTTTTTTTTTGTGCTCTTGTTAAAATTGTAAGGAGCGCTTTTTTTTGCTCTCCTTAAAAATTTTAGGGAGCGTGGAGGAGCGCGAGCGCGATTCTTTAAATTGAAGGCCTGATTCACACCCACATCTAATTTAGCACTAAGTGCAAGGTCAACAAACTCTTGCCTGGGCCGGCGGTAGAAATTGAATTTTAGTTCATGTCACGCTATCGCCATATAAGGGTTAATTATGCAAAAGGTAAAAGGTCAGCAGTATGCAAATTTGTACAGTTAACTTTTTGCCAATGAGAATCATGGGTTCCGCGTGGGGAAGCTGTGCTTTTGGCGGCTGTGGACTTCTACCTTAATTTGAAATTTCAAGTGCAATATTTAAGGTTTATTCATATTGATTAATGATGAATGTTTTATTTAAACTTTCAACACGTAATATCGGTATTATAGTTTGGTTTATTTATATTTTTTTGACATAAACCAGCTATACAAAAAGACATCTTATTTTACGATAAACCAAAGACGCGTCTTAACTGGCGATGTGTCTCAAACTGTTTCATGGAGAAGCGGCGCATTACACAGCGTGTAATGATTCCAGGATCATTACGATTGTAGTTTTTATTTTTATTTGCGACTTTTCTGATCACAATGGAAGCGTACACACGGTATCCAAAGACGAAGTGTGTGTAATGGACCAAGTGAGTTAGCGATTGAGTGTAGAGCGGGGAGACCGAGATAAAGTGGGAGACCGAGATAAAGTGGGAGACCGAGATAAAGTGGGAGACCGAGATAAAGTGGGAGACCGAGATAAAGTGGGAGACCGAGATAAAGTGGGAGACCGAGATAAAGTGGGAGTCCGAGATAAAGTGGGAGTCCGAGATAAAGTGGGAGTCCGAGATAAAGTGGGAGTCCGAGATAAAGTGGGAGTCCGAGATAAAGTGGGAGTCCGAGATAAAGTGGGAGTCCGAGATAAAGTGGGAGTCCGAGATAAAGTGGGAGCCCGAGATAAAGTGGGAGTCCGAGATAAAGTGGGAGTCCGAGATAAAGTGGGAGTCCGAGATAAAGTGGGAGTCTGAGATAAAGTGGGAGTCTGAGATTAATATGGGAGTTCGAAATAAAGTGGGAGATTCGTGCTAATCGACTTTGCATTTAATACACATTGGCACTTATGGGTTACGGGGAACTTACCTTTTTGGCCTTAGGTTTATCAAACGAGTCCGCCAGTGGTCGTTTCTTTTGAGTGATCTTTTTGCAAAAGAGTTCCTCTAGTTCATCATAAGAGAAGATTGGGTCGTCAACCTGACTCCATATAATGTCACTACTAGAAAAAAAAATAAAAATGAAACAATGATGCCTCTGTTAATATTTAACTGCTGATTTATCTTAGTAAACGTGGAGTTCGTCTGTGGGTAAAGCTGCAGGTTGTGGGTTCAAGTCCGGCCTAGGACTATGGTGCGCGTGCCCTTGGGCAAGGCACTTGGTCACTCATCGCTTCTCTCCACCCAGGAGTACGGGTTATTGTTGTTGATTTAGCTGCTTTGCGCCAAGGTGGCATTAAGCTGTATACTCTACCTGGGAGCTGAGATGGTAGAGGTACCGTATTTGGAATGAGCAGGAATAATGACGCAGCACCTTTGAGTACCAGTCTCTGTAGATACGTGCGCTATATAAGAGAGCTACACAAAATGGCATTTTATATTTTAACTATCTTTCTGTGCAAATCCATTAGTACTATACCATAGCAACCAAAGTACTATACTATTAGCAACCAAAGTACTATACCCATGGCGCAGTATTTGTGTGCAAATGCATGCAAAAGCATTTGTGTGCAAAAGCATTGCGCGTAGTGCGTATTGCTCTAAAGAGCCAGCGGCTACAGAGCTGGATTCTAACATTTCATGAAGGGGTGGTTTAGAAAAGAGTAAAGACATTTTCCACCAATTTTGTATTGAAATCGAAGTTTATTTTAACTGTATTTAGTTTTTGATAATTTTAAAATATTAAAACCAAGCAGAATCTGTGGGTGAGGTGTTATAAAACAAGTATTGAATGCTTTATCTTGTGATGTAGTAAAACTAGCCTTCCTCTGTGATCCATGAAGCATTCCATTTTCCGTTGGCTTCTCTTTGGAAAAACAGAATGCTCCATGGATCACCTCGGGAGGCTAGTTTTACTACACCACTCGAAGCATTCAATATTTGTATACTATTTAAAAACTTACAAATAAGTTGTCCTGCTTACATTTTCAACAGAGCTTGTAAAAATACAGCTGTCCTGTACACGATTATCACGTGCACCACAATCTGACATATCAACCCTAAACAGTCCCCGTTTCCTTTTAACTTCTGGGCTTAATTTCATGGAGTACAATTTTTTGGAATAATTACAGGATATCTAGCGCAATCATTTTGCTGGTTGCGTAGAATCATTATCTACTTTTAAATACAGGTAAGTAAGATATTTCTCAGTAGTAAATATTTTCGATATCTGCAAATGGTGTATGCTACCTTTAAGCTTAGAATTCATACAGTATTCCGATTGTCCAAAGTCTATAATATGTTTAGCAAAGTATTTACTGTCCAGTGTATGTGTTATGCAGCTTATCTACCGGTACATGTATCCAAATCATCTTAACCAGTTCGCGCCGGGATTATTTTAACATCGCCGAGCCGACGGGCGGGATTATTTTTAACGAAACTCGATCCGAAGCGTGTTCAGGCCTATAGTGCTGGGTAGCACACCCACGCATTTCCGGCCTTGCGCGCTGCTGACATACATTTCCGAACTTGAACTTGGCGTATATATTCGTCATCCGTTTTGAATTTGGGGAAATTTTTGCGTTTATATTCGTCATCCGGCGCGAACTGGTTAATATCTGGTAGACAGTGGCAGTTAAGATGGTACTCAGAAGTACTCGACTACAATTCGTATTAAAATTGGAGGATTCGGGACTGTTAGAGTTAAGAGCAACCTAGAATTTCAACAAGTTCCTAAAACTGATCTAGATTCTTACCGATTCACTGCGGCTGTAGGATGTTTTTGTAGCTTTATCCGATTCCAATAGAGTGGCTTCATTGGCACCGTTGGCTCAACTGCCATCTTGGTAGGAATACCCACGGTGGGGATGACAAGACTATCCGAGGGTGGCAACCCCATCCCCGGGATTGATAGTGGGGGAGGCTGGGGTATCGAATGCGCGGATGGTGGTAATGGAGGTGGTAGTGGCACCCCACTTGGCATAGGCGGTGCACCTCCTAGTGGGGTGGAAAGACCGGCTAGGCTTGGGGGTGGGGGTAGGGGTGGGGGTGGGGGTGGGGGTGGGGGTGGGGGTGGGGGTGGGGGTGGGGGTGGAGGTAGAGGTCGAGCATAATTCTCAGGACTAACCAAAGCTACTGGTGGTGGTGGTAGTGGTGGTGGTAGTGGTGGTGGGGGTGGTGGTGGTGGTGGTGGGGGATGGGGTGGGGCAGGGACTTTCCTGTCCTCCGATTCCTGGATCCCCTTAAAGAGGTTGATCTGCCTCTGCAGTCCCTGCCTGCTGCAGTCGATCCAGTCCGTGTTTACTCCGACGTCCATCAGGACCTTCTGCCGGCCATTGCCGCTTGATCCTGGGGATCCACCCCCGTGTATCAGGGTGTCTTGAAGGGTCGAAAACTGATACTGCAGAGCACCCAGCTTGCCGGCTTGCTCACTCTTCAACTCGTACAGGGCTAGGTCATGCTCCATCTGTTTAACAATACAGACATGTACTTGGAGGTGCATATAATATAGACTTTTAGAGGCCAATTTCACAAAACATGCGAGCACACAAATTTACTTAGCATGAAATTGTACAAACCAAATTGTCAGGTGATGTTCACTGTTTGTGACTGGTATTCAGCTGGTTTTTGATGAGCAAATAAAGCACATGAAATTTTGGTTGGTAACCTGTTCTTACTGAGCAATACTTTTGTGCTAGGAATATTGTTGTGCTTACATGTTTTATACAATTGGTCCCAGGTAAAGACAAAAAGTAGGAATAAAGTAGAATCAAGATTTTACAAACTAAATATAAAAAGTAGGACCCTTGTTGGCTTTCAGGAGTACTTTTTTGTAGTCACTCTTGTCCACAGCATAATGCCTCATTTGGCATGTTATACCCATACTTATTTAGCTGCCAGCTAGACAATAAATTTGTGTAGAAAATGAATGCCTTTTTACATGGGTTTGCAGAATGCAAAAATCATAGGAAGTTTTTGTTAGAACCTAACACAAATTGCGCCAAATTTATTTTTTTAAATGACGACTACAGGGTATGCATTTAAATTTATCAGTGAGAATTTTAGAAAATAAAATTTTTTTCCTTGATTAAAAAAACATCAGTAAAGTATCTTGCACGTCTTTAAATGAAATTCTAGCTTTCCCGCAAAACCCCAAATCATACCTCCATTTTCCTCAGAGAATCTTCATGCTCTCTCTTCAACCCTATGATGTACCGTTGATGCTCTGCAAATTACAAACAGATAAAAGTAAGTTTCTTCCCATAGAATTGACTTTTTTAACAAAAGGTTGAAACTTGAAAAATAAATAATTGGGAGCCATACTGTATGTTCAAAAAGCAGCAAACAAAAAATATGCACATAAATGTACATGTACGTAACAACATTTACATTTGCTGCAAAATGTATTTATCTCATTCATTAGGTCTTGTGTTCAGCCGTGATTTACATGTATTTATCTTGAGTGCAAATTAAGTACAATAGTGGGGTGGTGGCAGCGTCGGAACGTTTCCCCGCATTTTCAGCTAAAAAGGTCAGGGAAACGTGCCCCCCAAAACGCCTTAGATTGCACCACAGAGCATCTAACATTAAAATACAAAATATTCCGGGGGCCCGCGGGCCTGGACCCCATGCCATAAGGGCTTTGCGGTCACAGTGTCTGCCGCCCTGCTAAACTTTAAGGTTGTGGAGAACACCGTATTTCATAGTAATTCAGAAGTTTCGTGTTTTAATGTTTGCAAATGATTTAAACAAAAACTCCACACTTGGGTAAAACCAAGCTGCAGCTTTGCAGGTCTTTAAAAAATAACACTAACCGCCAAATTGTGTTCACAGCATATTACACAAAACATGCCAATGTACAGAGTGCCTTCAGGCTTTGCTGTGCATACCGATACAACAACACACAGAAACTTATTAGAGTGTCGATGTAGAAATGCAGAAATACCACTCACTCACAACTTGGGATACTATTTCCAAAATCTCCACAGAACCTCAATTTGTAGGCAAGTCGCACACAAAAATGAACAAAAAATCAATTAAACTCAACAGTGTTGAAATCCATATATTTTAATATACATGTAAGTGCGACACGAGGGTCAAATTTTTAAAATGCTTTTTTCTTAAATATCTTTTGCAAAATTAATAGGGTATATTTTGAAGTTTCTATAGAAACGGAAAAAAAATTGTTCTAAACCAATTATTTTGTAAAAGTTACAGCACTCTGAAGTTGATACTATATTTATGCTACCAATCGTAGGTAAAAACACAAAATTCATTTCTTTTGGTATTTTTCATTAGTCTAATGATATTTAATTAATTTTGTGTTAAAATAACAGCTCTCAGTGTCCATTTTTAGGAAAATAACTTTTATTTATATGAAATTAATGTTTGATACCCAGGATGTGCCGTCAAAATAACGCTTTAGGTTTAATGTAATGTCAGTCACAAAAAACAATGATTTTTCCCATAAAAACATACAGGATAACAATTAACATGTGCCCTTCGTTATTTTCTTAGTATGGGGTCTGGGCAGTGCAATAATATTATCAAGTGGGAAAATAATTGTTATTTAAAAATTTGGCGAGTTGAACAAAAGTGTAATGTCAGTCACAATGTAATGTCAGTCACGATATTGTAATGTCAGTCACGTTATTACATAAGTCGATGGAAGATATTTTGAACAGTGGATGGACTGATAACTTGTATATTACCCACAATGAAACTCAATAAAGCTTGTGTAATCCTGAAATAATGCTCTAGGATCCCTCATAGTTTGTATTTTTAATCTACTACATTGTATCATCCAATATACAGGGACAGGTATAAAGTGAATGATATGGAGTTTTTGTGTGAAATATACCTCATTTCAGGCACACTATTTAACATGTTTAACATGAATATTTTTATTTGATTAAAGTACAGGTAAAAGAAATGTTAGATCTTTTTTTGAAATATTGGCATAATTATTACAAAAGTCAAACACTGCACACATTTTACAAGTGTATCATCAGGATGCCAAAGACAGCAGCAAGTACAGGGGAAACAAATGAAAAAAGGGGGATTGTATGAGGCATACATGTACATACAAGGAAAGAAATGTAGAGAAACAAAGACAAAGTAGGCCAAGGAAAAAAGAAAAAGAGAAGTAGCTATCTAAAACTGATTAGAAGAATTAACTTAAGACGACGAGAGCATTATAACTTTAATGACTATGTAATGTCAGTCACAAAAAATACAAACTTATAAAATACTGATTTGCTATTACCGGTATACACCGAGCTGTAAATTTACAAATTTGAGTGTTACATGTAGGTGGAGAGGTGAATAGGGGTAGGGTAGGGGGGGGGGGGGGTTTGGGGGTGGGGTAAGCCTAGTTTGCTGTACATCATGTGGTATCTACTTAGACTGTTGCTAAGGAACTTTTATAGATTAATTACTAAACTTTAAAACAAATTATTTACCAGTATATCCACATGGTGTACTGCAAATTGAAAAACAAACCTTAGAATATTATACATGTACCGGTACCTAAACCACGTTGAAAGTTGCTCACTGGCTAGGATGGGAAAGTAGTGTACACAAATGTAGGCATGTACCGGTATTTTTAGCACATTTGGAAACATAAGTTTTACATATGTGACCCGGCACATCAAAATCAGGGATAAGTCAGAAAATGACCTTTTGGGATATACATAGTAAGATTGAAAATTCTATAAGCTTTCTAATGATGTTGACCACAAGCCTTTAGCTAAGAAGTTATTGACTATACAGGCTTACATGTATGATGGGTATCATTAGAAATCTTATGGAATTTCCAATCTTACAATGTACTTATCTCAAAAAGTCATTTTCCAACATATTACTGATTTTGATGTGCTGGATGGTCACATATCTTTCCTTCTCTTAATTCTTTGATGCATGTGAAAAGCAACGCGTTATTTTACTGACAAGACTATTTTTACTAAAATCGGAGTAACCATCTCTTCCATTTCAATTTCTTTAATGAAAACCGACTCCTGAATTCAAAATGACAAAAAAACTATGATACGTAAATTATGTATATTTAGCGTTTTTATATGTTTTACATATTTTGTGACTTTTAATGAATGATCCAACCTTTAAACATCTCAAACGTATTATTTTTTCTTTAAATATAGCATAAACAAGTGTTTGATACTTCTCTTGTTGACAGAATATTTATTGTTTTCACGTCAAATCAGTGTTGCTGTTAACAGGCATTATGAATATAATGCGTAATGTCAGTCACGGTAATGTCAGTCACGGAGGTTAATTTGCATATTTATTAACAAATTCAATTAGAGTTTTTCCCATCTTACAACAGGCGTAAGTTACCCTATCAGCTATAATGTTCAGATGGATTTAGATCTGTAGCACTTTTAACTTGAAGAGAAATTTTCAAAACGTGGTACACACTTTTTGGTTGCGTCGCTTTTTGTAATGTCAGTCACGACAGTAAACAACCCCCCTAGTCGGAAAAGCTGAACATCAAATTTCAAAGTTTCAATACTATATTGTGTGTTCGGTTCCTAGTATCCCCCATGCCAAACATGGTTCAGCTGGCTGTAATTGTTTAGGCATTAGAGCTGATTTAATATGCAAAAATAGTAAAAAACGTAATGTCAGTCACGGTGGAATTGCCCATGTATGCTCACACTTCCTTTGAGGTTAGGGTTAATAAAAGCTTGTACATCTACTGTGTGTACTAGTATGTACTGGTATACTTTCAGATCTAACACAAACTTCAAGCAAAATGTGATCTTTGTTAGGTACATGTATGAATGTGATGCCAATTTCACAAAGTGGATTTGTTAGGTTTTTTATTTTTGTATTTATTGCAATACAATGTACCTTTGTGCAAATGCATACTTGTGAATGATTTGTCATTTTTGTTCCTTGTCTATTTGATTTTGGGTGGTGCATACACGGTATTATGTACATGTACCCAAAAAAATATAAAAATAAAAAACACGTACAGTACAGTGTAAAACAAAGGCTTTCTTGTAGGAATTTTATCAGTTTGCAGTTACCAGTACAACTGCTCGTGTGGTACATAGCGTTATGGGGACAACCCATAGGGTTTGTGCGTAAACTGAAATCTCACTAATCTCAAACTCAGAACACTCTAAAATTCTAAAATTTTCAGCATCACCCTAATTTGTCCTCTTCTACATTTTCTTTCATTATACCTAACCCGATTTTACCTTGTTCTACCTTTACTGAACACCCAACGCGCTATGGGGACTCGAAAATGTCCCCACTACTCGGTCTGTCTTTTACAAACAAAAGAACCTGTCCCCCTAACGCGGTGAGTGCCTACCCATGTAAGTCTTACTATTTTCCCTTAACCATCCTATGCGGAAGTCACTGTTTGGGTCAGTTGTTGAACCACACAAAAATGCACACACTGTGCTTTTTGTGTGTATAGACTTTGTGCGATGAAGGTGTGGGCAGAATTACATTTCCCATAGGAACATATGCAAAAGGCTAGACTTCGGACATTTGTGCATATTTTTGCTGTCAAACAACTGAAAACAGAAGCCCTGAACAAATGGCCAGTGCATGAGTTTTAACCTACTTGTACCATTCAATAGGAGTTAATATAAAAAAAAAATCAGTCGTGCCTGGTCAAACAGATCAATGAGCCAATGGCTATCCAATGACGTCTGCACCTTGTAAAAACAAACTGGTCTGCACCTTGTAAAAACAAACTGGTATGGACCGCGTGCTGGATCAGGTCAATTTAATTATACACGGAGCAAAGCAGTAATAAATATTAGAGGATTTTTCAGGATTCAGGTTAGATGAAGTTTTAACACTTTGAAATTGGATGATTTTGCAGGATTCAGGTTATGTGAAAGAAAGATGGGGTAGGAAGTTAGGGTTAAAAACCCTAACTCGGCCTCTCTGTGTCATTTGATGTACATCTACCGGTACCTGTGTGCATATTTTTAGGTATTTTCATTGCGTATAACATTCCAATACCTCTTTTGCAAATGTCATCATCTGTTTCAACCAGGAGGGAATAAAAACCTTTGTTTTCCGACCGACCGACCCTTTTTTCTAATTTCACATAATGTACAAGTACATACAACATGTACTGTACGTGTCTGAGGGCAACACAATTTGTTAGGGGCCTGATTGGGAAATACGGTACAGCAGTTCAGACATCAAGATATTTTTCTGTTTTGTTTATGGCAACACCAAAACAGTATTTGCTATTCATATATTACATTTACGTACATGTACATGTATAATGCCTTAATTAAACATCAGGACGTCATGCTTTGTTAACAGGCGCAAAGTGCACGTACATGTACATGTACACATGCAAAGCACAAAGTCATAACTGAGTTACAGTATAGTGGGTTTTGCTTCATGTACAATGTAGGCCTACTCTATGTAATATTATCTTCTGTTTACCACAGAAAATTGTGTAAAAAAAAAGGGACCACGGCCGAGGGCTGTATGCGATTTTGGCACAAAAGTACTTTCAAGCTCAATTTTAGCCTCTGGCTTCTGAAGAAAAAACATCTTCCGCCGAGATCGTTTTTTTTAGTCTTCTGACGTGTTATCTTCCAGGACCGACTGAGATAAAACTGCATATTTTCTGTTTTTTGATTGAAGACCACTTGTACATTGTACGGTATTCTGCACGTAAAAGTATGACAATCGTAGACCCATTTAAGGATAACATGGCCAAATGAAAATAAGTATTTCATTCATCTTTTTCAGGGTGCCAAAAATTAAAACAATTAAAAAATACATGTAGAAAGAAACTGTGCATGATACCGGTATACAAAAAGGCATGTAGAGATACAGCGCTCAAAGCAATTTGAAGTGACTACTTATAATGTACAAGTATCTAGGGGACACACGGTAATTAAAATACAATACAGGCTAATTTTTAGGCCTGTATGTGAATGTTCTTCCACCACACTGCCAGACTGGCCAGCCTGCATACATGCATGCATAGGCAGGCTGACATTTCTAGTGCATTGACAGTGTTGACTGATTGAATGAAATTATAATAATAACTGAATCAGAGTAGAGGCCTCATACAGGGTGGTTCCAAAAAACCAAAAATCAAACAGCCTATTACCCTTCGACCACAAAAACTAGTTTGGAAAGATGGGGAAATCTTTCTATTGGAAATATTATATCAAAATCACCCGATTCGGTCAAGTAGTTTTTAGTGTAGTGGTCTTTTTCTGGAACATACTGTAGTCGGGGAAGTCAGTTGGACAGGTCATGGTGAACAACAGAAGCGGTTAACAGCAATAAAAAGGCCTTTTCCTTCACTAAAATGACTTTGTTTTCACTAAATTGGGCATAAATTGAAAATAAATACTATTTTTCATTTCAAATATAAATTGGAAATATACAACACCTGAATAAATCCCCGTCATCTGATTGGTGGATCGTTGATCATGCGCATCGAATTATTCGTTTCATCGCACGGCACGGCCACATAGCAAAAAAAGTTCTATTCAATGGTTTTATTAAATGGTGAATAAAACTTCCAGTGCATGATTGCGCTCGGGCCAATCAGATGGCGAGGAGTTATTCAGGCGTTGTATAAAGCAATTAATGAATGTTTTACGTTTGTGACAGATGGAATGTTTTATTGCACTCGACTTCGCCTCGTGGAATAGAAATTATTCTTACCATCTCACTCACAAACATTCATTATTTGTGTTCAAGTACCATGAAGTCCCTGGAAATATACTTGTGCATAACAGGGTTTTCACTTGGAGTCATATATACGCTTGAAGTCAATACTCAACCATGTTTTGAACTTTTCCCATCAACCCCAAAATCTCAACTATTGGATTTCAGGGCCACCCACCTGCTTCTGTGTACTTGAGACCATGTTGGGAGGCGGAGCCTTCTACGGGCCTGGGTGGGGGCCAGATGGGTTCTAGCCTGCCCGGGGAGGAGACGACGGGGACGCTGCTTGGGTAGCTGGGGTGGTAGGCGTGCTGCGCCCAGCAGAACATGGAGTCCAACTGGAAAGGCAAGGAGAATGAGATGATTGTCGTACGCTTCAGGCACTACTGTGCTAGGAAACCTTTCCAAAACTTAATATTCAATATTCAATCATCTTTCCTTTTGTACATGTGCATACATTGTACATGTACATAAATGCGAGGGGTTTGGGCAAAGTAGGACGGAACTGGACAGAGGTTAAAATTAGAAAAGGGGATATAATTCTTCTTACAAGGCCGTTTGTTGCATTTCAATTGGACATTCCATTAACAAGTAATGGCTGTTTAATGTTCAAATTGATCAACATACATGCTTCACAAAAGTAAAATACTGAGAAAAATGCCTTTGAAGTTTGAGTTTTACATGTACATACTGTGTACATGTACATATGTACACGTGTTAGCAGGCATACCAAAGATGTACAAATATCATAAATCTGTGCCCAGTCCCATCTCATTTTGCCTGAAACAAATAAATGAGCAAATTAAGCTATGTACCGGTTCATTTATGTCTGCATTTTCCTGGGACACTGGCGGACTAATACAGCATTAATATTTGGCATCAACTTGACCATGCCCTCTGAATTATCTTGGAATAAGTACCCTAACAATTTGCGTAAGTTTAACAGTATTGAGGAGACCAGTGTCATTAGGGAGACATTTCGAGGTCTCCCTAACGTTTAAACTACAAGAAGGAGATACATTTTTAAACATTTAACAGTCCAGATCGATAGAGCAGGGTCCAAAATGCATAAATACAAAATTTCGTGGAAAAATCTCTAGGTAAAAACGGGTTAGGTTACAGTAAAGAAAGAAAATTGTTGGGCACGTCATTATGGAGACCAAAATATACCATTTTTGGTTATTATTATTATTATTATTATTATTATTATTGTACGGTACCTTAAAATTGTCGGTTCCTGTCTCAACCTCTAGTGGTTGTATAACTCCGATATCCAGCAGGCATGTGCATAGAAGCAAGACGGAGGTACGCCCTTCGGACAATGGGGAGGTGACTGAGGCAGAGGGTATGGGCTCCTCCTGCTTGGGGTCTATCATGGTAGAGCATAGCCAGTCAACTAGCCTACGACCTACCGGTACAAGTTAAAAAAAAGAAAAAAGCAAAGGGTTATTAAAAGTTTTTAAAAACTGGACGCCGAGTAAAACTCATGGAAAAACGATGTACGTGGAGTGTGACATGCCAACGTTAAGCTTGGCAGAAACAAACGCATTTAATTTCTGTAAATAATCAAAGCACGGCGTTATCGCTACTAAAAAATTTTTTTTAATCATTTTTACAAAAATTGAAACTGTTTTGATCCGTTCATTGTGAGTTTGTCAAACAGTACCAGATAGAGTTTAGAGACGAACTGCGGATTTTTGAGCACATTACGCAAATCCAATATGTTGGCATTTTGTTTTTCGCTGGATCCCGGCCCACCATTGTCGGCCGTACCGGCTTAACCCTTTGCACTCAGCCCCGCGCTACATCTGACTTATAAGTCCCTTAACCAGTTCGCGCCGGATGACGTATATAAACGCAAAAATTTCCCCAAATTCAAAACGGATGACGAATAAACACGCCAAGTTCAAGTTCGGAAATGTATGTCAGCAGCGCGCAAGGCCGGAAATGCGTGGGTGTGCTACCCAGCACTATCGGCCTGAACACGCTTCGGATCTAGTTTCGTTAAAAATAATCCCGCCCGTCGGCTCGGCGATGTTAAAATAATCCCGGCGCGAACTGGTTAAAAGCTCCTGGGGGTCCAAATATTCCCCCAGCCCTATTTGTAAGCTTTCCAATTATACATAATTATATGGGATTTGTACACTGTAAATGATATTTGTATGTACAAACTAGCAACACGTACAAAATCTTCGAAAACAGGCCTGAGTTTAAAGGGTTAAAAAAGAAAACTGAAAAAAAATGAAAGGAAAGAGATTTTTTCAGTCTCTTGTTCAGGGTTTACAAATTTGAGCAGTGTAAAACTTGTGAATTTTTTTTGAAGATTAACTGGGTTGTTTTTTTGGGGGGAGGGCTATTTTGGATTAATCGATTGATTATTGTGGTGGGTTGGTTGGTTTTTTTAACCCTCCTATTGTTTTTACCTTTCAAAACCTTTCAAAATCTGCTTACAATACTTGACAAAATGGCTATAAATAAGTATGATCCTTTCAAAACGCTACAGAATTTGTTGCTACTGCACTACTACACCTTTCAAAACCTTTTGAAAAGTATTTTTTTTCTCACACCAGTTTGATCAGAAAGTTGTTTTACCTTTCAAAATCTTTCATAGGTTTTTTTTGTCAGACAGTTTTCTCGCCTTTCAAAACATTTCAGTCCAAGAAACTTGAAAGGTATTTTTTGTATTACACCAGTTTGTTCAGAGAGTTGTTTTACCTTTCAAAATCTTTCATAGGTCCCTTTTGTCAGACAGTTTTCTCACCTTTCAAAACCTTTCAGTCCAGGAAACTTGAAAGGTTTTGATAGGTCAGACAATTCTATGGCAAATGTCCTATATAGGAGGGTTAAGGGGGGGGGGGGGGGAGCGGCTTTTTAAAAGTAGAATGATTTTTGTTTTATTCATTTAATTAATTTATAATATGGTTATCCGATTCTAAGCACAGAATTCTGTGGTTAGCAGAGCCATTAAAAATAGATTAGTGAAGGTTTTCTTTGATATTTCTGTACATTTAGGAAAATGAGAATCAACATAAGATCTCTAGTGAGAAGGCCAGCTAGGGAGCCTGCTACCCCAAAAAACGTAACGTCCTGAAGAAGTCGTCACAAGACAACCTGAGACATCACGTGCAGCACTAAGTGCAAAATAAGGAAATCAGCTGATCCGAGTTGCATGCCTGATTGGTACAGCAATCAATGAAAGGCCCCAAGCTTTTACCGTTCAAGTTTATCGTACTACTTGTATGCTTCATTGTCTATACAGTGTACATACATGTAGTAGTGTATATTCTTTCATTTAATTCCAGTTTAACAGGTTCAGTAATTGCTTCAATCATGGTCCGTTTACCAATTCAGTATCGACTTGATTTCCAATGACAGATTTAAACAAGATTTGCTGCACATTTGGGTACAAAATATGTCTCACTGATTTCCAAGCATACCTGATATGTGATTAAGAGGTGTGCTGTACAGCCACTTAAAAATACAGAAAAGCAATACAAATGTAAACTGAAATTACATGTATTTGTAATTAAAATTTTATTATTACTTACCGGTAAAGGTTTTCTGATCTTTGAAGTTGATCTTGAAGTCCAGCTTTGTCTGTTTTTCCCTTTCAGGGGTGATCATCAAGGTCCTCCTTGGCGACACTATCCTTGGGCTTCTATGTGGGGATGCATAAGGCGAGGTCAGAGTTGAAAGTTCACACCACAGGCGCCCATCCGACCTGGTTCGTGCCAGCCGTGGTCGATATGAAAATACTGGCTCTTTGGGTGATGGCTGGGCTGAGAATGTGAAGAGGGTGTCTGGTCTTTTCAGTCCTCCTGGTTTTTTTGAGGGGACAGGAGGGGACGAAACAGCTGGGTGACTGGGAGGTGACGAGACAGCTGGGAGACTGGGAGGTGACGAGACAGATGGGAGACTGGGAGGGGACGAGACTGGCGGGGACCCGGGAGGAGACAACTCTGCCGTGGAACTAGGAGACGATGAGACTGCCAAGGGACCAGGAAGGGAAGAGTTTGCCAAGAGACCGGTAGGGAACGAGACTGCCAGTGGGGCCTCTTCAAACTGCACCTTTGAACGTTTCCGTTCACTCCGAGGTGTCTGGGGGGATTCACAGGCTCGACTCAGGCTTGTTAGGGGTTCGGAGTTGATTCTAGTGGCTCGTTCTCTCTCCTGGAGCCGATGCTCAAGGTGCTTGGACTCATCAAAGGAGATGGAGCGTGTCTTCAGCGGCGTTTGCCACTTCTCAGAGAAGGAAAATAGCTTGGCCATGGGCGGCACCTTCCGGATAAAGTCCCTCCACTGCGGGCGCTTAGACAAGGCATCCTCAGACTCAAACGCATGACTAAGATCTGCCTCCTGTTGGTCGTCGTCTGTGAAGTTTTTCCTTTTCTGGCCCGACAAGGAGTTTCGGCCTGAAAGGGCAGACATGCTTTTTGATCGACGCTTCGGTGTGCCACACTCAGACGATGAAGACCAATCCTCCATATTTTCCTCCTCTTCTTCTTTAGCACCCGTTTGTCTCTGGGAAGGTCCTTCCAAATTCAGAGATGCCTTGATGGTCTCCGACAGATCGTCATAGACTATATCGTCCAGCGGGTCTTTACTGTCGTTCAGTTCCGAGCGGCAATCAAAGTACTCGCTGGGAGACTTGTCACCCATGTAAGCATCACTTTCCCGCAATCTTGCCACGGATGGGATCATAAACTGGCCAAACTCCTCACTGGACGTGCTCAGAGTACTGGTGTTGCTGTCCTTCAAGCTCGTTAGATCCACTGGGCTGATCACAGTAGGAGATTCTGGTACATGTACGTGGAGATCACTCTTCTGAATTTTTTCAGTCATTGTCTCCTTTGTGGGAATTAGAGATTCATGTGGGTCAGCCATGCTTGGGAGAGCAAGGGCAAATTCAGGCGAATATTTTAAGAGAAAATGATGCTGAATTGTTTCTTTGCTTGCAACAATTTTTGAGCTACTGCTTATCCGTCTTGTTTCTAGCTTACTAGGGTCCACACTTGTGCCTTCCTTTTCAGCCGAGACTGGAACTACATGTAAGTCATCAAGCGTGAGCAACGGAAGACCTGATTTCCAGAATGACAGCTGACTGAAGGCTACAGAAGGCGGCGATGAAGGTTGCTCAGTAAGAGAAGTTTCTGAATGAAAGTCTGCCTCTAGTATCCTTGAGCTGTTTACTATTCCTCTAATTTCAAGTGATGCAGCCACTGCCAATGTCTTTTCTGGGAGCTCATCTTTATCTTTTGCATCTTCAACTTTAAATAAGACATGTGTATGTAAACTTCCAACATTGTCCTTCCAAACTGTGGTCTCAGCATCTGCTGAAGCAGGTGGGACTAACAAATTTGGGTTACTATCCGCCTGAGCAGTCTCCTTTGAACTATCCATCTCTTGCTCATCTTCCTCAGTAGTATTTGGGATTCCTCCCTTATTACCATCTTTGGTTATCTCCATTGGGATTTCCTCACCTCGATATTGCCGTACTCCAGTTTCTAGCGAATCTGTAATTACAGCTATATTAATGTCTTCGGTATCCATATCGGTTTCCTGTGTTGCGTCCTTGAGGGCTGGTATGATTTCCCTGTCTGAGGTGTCAGATGACAACTCATGATTTGGAATGTTGAAGTCTTGTGTGTAATTGGTATTGCCTGGAGCTGCAAAACGATCAATTTCATCCTGCAGTACATTCGATTCTGATGGTAAGAGACTTACACCATTGTTTCTCTGAATTTCGGCACTATTTGATTCATTTTCCGGCGTGACATCTGAATCTTGTGGTGTCGCATCCACTTTGGTAACAACATCACTGACGTCGGGCTCGGGAGCCGAATTGGTTTCACCTGATGCCAAGGGTAACGGGTCACTCTTGTCACCCGTGGTGGCAATCTCCTCTATGGTGATCTCGTCCACCGTGATAGTTGATATTATCAGATGTTTTCCGCTGTCTGACGAATGAGAGGAATGCGGCGAATCAAGTTCCACTGGCCCTGAAAAGCTGGGTGGGATGGGTGCTACGAATGAGGCATTTTCTTGAACCATCTGCATTTCACGCGGAATGCATTCGTTAGATTGATCGCTTATCTGGTTTGCAGCAGTCGCTGTAACGGGCCCAGTCTTGGGTTCAGTCTCAGCAGATTGAAAACGTGCTGGGGTAGTACCATCACTCGAGTACTGACAGGAATGTGGGACTAAAATCTTATGGCCCGTTGCTGCAGCTGTGCATATTTTCGTTCTGTTTACTAGCTCAGCAACGATTGATCCCAAAGCACTGGCATCACTCATTTCCGTGGCTGGATCGGAGGCAATTTTCCCAGCCACTTTCTCACAAGATCCGTTTGTTTGGCCAGCATTGTTCACCAGTGCGCACGCGGGAATGAAGGATGATTGTTTCAGCTGTGCAGCAGTTTCGCCAGTTACTAATCCAGCTGGTCGACTTTTCTCACTCGTACATGTATTACCCTCTGCTTTGGGGTCCGAGTCACACACATTAGCCTCACTGCCGATACTTTGGCAGACTGCAACAGAAACGCTCTCCTTCGAGGATATGGTATTTTCTACAAAGTCGACCTCTGAAACACTGCTCCCATTGTCCGTGTTTGCAGCTGATGGTAGCCCCGGTAAATCTTGTTGTACAGAGACTGTGCCTTGATTCGAGAACTGCGTTGCATTGTGAGATGATTGCTTCTGGCCTAGTTCTGCCATTTCTGCCATGGATTTTGAAAGTTGACACAAGCTCGGATTACTCACTTCAGAATTCTGAATTTCTGTAAAAAAGTCGGAGGATGGCGCATCATGGTGCCTCTCTACGTGCACTTGCGCAGCTGTGTTCCCTTCCTTTTGATTCTCGCTGCGTACACACTTGGTATAGAGAAAAGGCGGCCCTCTATCGCGCGATCCATTTTCATCGCCGCAGTGCTTCTCCTTTGAACCATTCTTCAAATTGACCGAACCTCCAACTGTCTGTCTTGTTTTTCTCTCGTCCGAGTTCGGATTACCCCTGCTCGACAGGTCTGACGATGCACCTGGTGTCTCGGCGGTTCCGTTTGTGCCATCTGGACCCCGTCCACGTTGAACTTCATCTGGGCCCTCGGGTTGTTGGTTAGAAGACGGCTCGCCTCTATTGTTTCCCATGGGACTAATATCGAGCACCGATTCATCTTCTGCAGTTAAAATGGCATCAGTCTGTTTCTGGGACATCACGCAAGGATAATACTAATACACAAAGTTGCAACAGCCGGTCTGTCTAAATAAACAACTTTCTGTCTATTCAAATGGGTTTTTTTCCTCAAACAAATTTCTTTGAGTTTCACGAAGGAAAATGCTGAGTAAACACAGATTTTGACCTACATGTACATGTACATTTGTGTACGGCACAAAATACCAAGAGTACACATGTACTACTGGATTGCATTAGTGCCTACATTGCAACTGTTCTCTCTTGCAATACAGCATTCCTTCAGCAACTGTTGACAGTGTTTTAGACCAGTTACTGTCATCTTCATTTCCTGTTAGGGGGCTCTGTCTTTTGTGCAGGCAGCAGTCCAATTTCAGGCAGTGCTGCGCTGACCCACTAAGACATCGTCCATGTTTACAGACCTATGACAAATAAGGAGACAAAAGGTACGAAAAATCAATGATGTGACACTCTAAAGATGCAAGCAATTGTGTACAGGGCCAATGTTCTTTTAAAAAAATGCACTTTGTGTTGAGAATCTTACCCATCACCCCAAGCTTTAGATATGGATACACATTACACATATTTGTAGACAACTACAGTAGACATGTCTTGGCTATCTCAAACATCCCATGTAGACAGATATGTCAACTATTAACAATGTCAACTATTGCAAATCAGGTTTTTTTGTTGCGCAATTTAGTTGATGATTTCTTGCAAATTTTGCTCAAATTTGACCATGAGATAGCCAAGACACTAATAACACCAAACACAGGTCCAAAGCCGTTTGTTGATTGGATACATGTACATGTACAATGTACTGTTCGAATGAGATAATTACATGTACTTAGACTATTCTATTCAATGATTTTACAAAATGTTATAATCTGAGTTGAACTGAATGATTCACCGATTCACATTCTGGTTTCGAACAAAGTACCGTCTGTTTGCTTGTCAAGTTTGCTTGAAGATAAATTTGCTATCCCTTCGGCCTTGTGGTATAAGTATGAGACACAGACGCATTACCGTACATTATTACAGAACGTGTTCTACGAGCACAAGCGGAATAACTAGTCGTATACGGTTCCAAAGATTTTGCTGTCGAGATATCATGTGTGTCAGCTCATATGTACATGTACAATGTACTGTAGTGATTAAAATCATGTACAAAAGTAAAAAACAAAAAAAGTACATGGGACTTTCCCGCAGAGTTATCATGGCTTGAGTAAATAACTCGAATCGAGGCCGACTCAAGTCAAAATTGTTGGTGACTTGAGTCGACTCAAGTCCCGATGAGTGAATGACTCGACTCAAGTCACTGCAGGAAAATGACTTGAGTCCCTCATCAAATTGATATTTATAAGCAAAACTTTTTTTTTAAATCTGCAATAACTTGCGTTGGTGCCAGTTTATTTTCACATGACGTTTATGTTCGTGAATAATTATACATCATACGGTACAGCGGACATCCGTTTTCTTTCCTCAATGATACAACAAACATACACTATGTTCTAGACTCACAGCTTGTGTTTCTGTAGCATGTGTTTATTTATTTTACGACTTGATTCGACTCCACACTGACTGGACATTCCTGAATTTACCTTCTTGACCTAATTGACTCAACTCAAGTCACTTCTTTAAAATGACTTGACTCGAGTGACAAAAATCAGTGACTCTTTAAAACTCTGCTTTCCTGATGCCAAGTAGCTTTTGCACAACTCCAAATAATATATTTGTGGCAAAATACAAATTTATACAAAACAAAATGGCAGATCCACACAACAATCAGTACTTGACAACAGGCAAAAAATTAATTTTCATACCTCGTTGTCAGAAAAGAAAACAACTTTTAGAAAATTAACCCTCGACCCTACTGTTATAACTAACACAACCTACCAGTATAAATACATGATGCAAGGAAAGTACATGTCCAGACCTGTGCCTGCAGGTACATGTTATGTAGGCACTTCAAAGCAATCTTGTCCCCATGCAAACACAGGTGTAAACACTGATATTACCATGTTTACCGTACAATGAGATTGTATCCACATAGTACGTTTAAAAAGGTACAGTACCTCAGCAAATCCCTTGTAAAAGGCATTATGCACACAATCCTGCACCAAAGGGGTAAGCACAAAAATAATAAGAACGAAAAAAAAAAGCCCACACACAAATCGAACACCTAAAAGTATGCAGTGTATTCAATTGTATAACCCAAACAAAGAAACTTTGTCCAAGGTGATAATAGTTAAGTTTATGTTATTCCTCCATGATGTAACCTGGCTAGTACCAGGGTCATATCATGTGCAGTATGTTTACTTGTGTGTAATTATAAAAGGTAACTTATTTAAAAAGTTAAGTAAATATGTGTGCAGAAATAGCATGACAGGTTATGTGAATTATCAATTTGTCAGCATTTTCACGAAGAGACGAATTTGGCCAAAATCAAATTTCGAAATTAGTTTGTTGGCTGAAATCGATTGGGTGGATAGCAACGAACATTCTGGCAAAGGTTAATATTGTCAAAATCAGTTTGAATCATTGAGAATACGAAAATCATACAGGGGGAAATTTTACCCAAATCGTATTTTCAGTTTTTACTTAGAGAGTCGCATTATAATTTGTCCCTGCGTAGATAGAGTGCAAAAACAACCCGCGTACAATACATTGTATACATTCACGAAGAGACGATAATGGGCAAAACAATTTTTTTTAGTTTTCCCGAAGAGACGAATACCGTGCGCTATGGGCAAAAAAAGCCATCACAATACACAATACATTCACAAATAGACGGGCAAAACTAGTTTTTAAGTTTTCACGAAGAGACAAATTCCTTGCGCTATGGGCAAAAAAGCCACCACCGTAGATTTTAAATTTCACGAACAGACGAATTTATACATGTACATTAATTACTCGTCAATTAAGTTTGTTAGTGTTCTCTAATAGGTATAATTTTATACCTTTTTTATAGTTTTAGATCTCACCTTTCTGTACGCAACAAATATAAATTAATATGCGTTTTAAAAATAGGCGAAATCTCGTTTTCCAAAAGTGACCAACTTAAAACCTGATTTTCTCAAAACCAATGTGGAACTCCCCGCGGCCAAATTCGTCTCTTCGTGAAAACGCTGACGATATGCACTGTACATTTTTACAGTCTATACACGTACAGTATGTACATTGTGTAGTAAAATTCATTTGTATACAAAAAAAAAATAAAAAAATCTGTTCGTACATGACGTACATGTACATTCCATAGGGTTTGTGTGCTTAAGGTAAGATACACCATTTAACCGGCGTTGGGAAGTGGTTCTTATGTTGTTCTTGTAATTTTTGTTCTTGTTCTTGTAATTTTTGCATAATATTAATATAACCAATTCTACTCATCCCTGATAATTCAATTAATACCGGTACCAATGTGATGGTGGAAAATCTCTATACTCAAACCCTAAAAGCTCTTTCGATCCAAAATGTTCAATATTGCCCTTATTATTTTTCTCCATTTCCTTTAGTTTTATTATACCCTAAGCCAAATATCTACCTCTAGCTCTAGACCCCTTTACAGAGAACCCAAAATGATACTTAAAACAAACAAAAAACAACTGTCCCCATAAATACAGTATAGAGGTATATGCTCGAACTACAAATAAAATCATTGCATTTACTTAATACTTGATCACCACTTACACATCCATGTCAGGTGCCACTGACATCCACACAAATTAAAGCAGGCGACTAAAGTCTGCATCTCAACCTGATCGGACATATAATTGTACATACATGACTTTAGAGCTGTTCCTTTCTCTATGGTCATACCATTACCATTCCTCCACGGATACACCTGTACACTACTCAGTCAGTTCAGTGTCACGGTACATACATGTAGAATCTCACCAATCCATGTGTGCCTGGATTGCACTTGTCTGCTTGCTAATATCAGCCAAATAGAAGTCACTGTATGGACCTACAACAATATGGTACAAATGTATGTATGACATCATCTTCTCCCAGCGCAGCAGGCAGGGAGCTAGCTAGAGAGAGAGCTAGAGGGGGATCGGAGGTCAATCAGATAGTCCATGGGCAGTCAAGCGTGTCTATTCCGTGGACTGCACAATCCATCCTGTAAGCATAGAGTAAGTATGGTGGCCCTGAAGGGACTACGCAGATCGTGAATATTGACGTCAATATTCACGACAAATTTCACGACTTTCCTCAAAGTCGCGAATATTGACGTCAAATTTGACGTCAAATTTCGCGACTTGCCTCCAAAGTCGCGAATATTGACGTGAAATTTGACGTCAAATTTCACGACCGGACATAAATTTTGACGCGAATTTTTTTCCAGCAAGCTAGGTTGTCTTCTTATTCATCCATGGTTTTATGGCTAGTCTTGCTCAAAGACTGATTTTTTTATTTGTTCCGGGGAGCGCCGTCCGTCTATGCAGTGTTTTGTCAGACGTCAAATTCGTATCGCATTCGCTTTTGCGTTAAGTATGAACCGGCCTTAACTGACCTTTACAATAATTTATTGATGGCGAGAAAATCACGAAAAACTGCGATAGACTGTGCAGCGCCCCTTACAAAAATGTCCCATGAGATTCCCATGGGATTCCAATGGGATCCCATGGGAACCCATGGGAACCCCATGGGATATTGATTTGTTCCCATTGATTCCATGGTGTCTCATTTGGGGATCCCATGATAAGACTATGGGAGCCCATAGTTAACACCATGGGAGCCCATGGTTAACACCATGGGATCCCATGGGAACACAATTGGAACACCATGGGATTCTGATTGGTTCCCATTGAGTCGTTGGGGTTACTATGGGGATCCCATTAAACACTATGAGAACACCATGGGATTCTGATTTGTACCCACCCTTACAAAAATGTCCCATGGGTTAAACACCATGGAATAAACACCGTGAGATAGTTACTACCACGTTTATAATACGTTTATAATCCCGCAACGTTGTTTCCAAACGTTCCGGGAACGTTTTTTGGTTAGCTGGGAATGTCGTAGGACGGCACTTCCCAACGTCGTAGGAATGTCACTTCCAAACGTAGTGGGAGCGTCACTTCCAAACGTCGTTGTTCAAATTTCCCGCCTCGCCCGGGACATTATGACGTAGTATCTGCACCTCAATGCATATCGCTTTATTGCCTGTTGTACGGCGCCCGACTATTGCGAGTACATGTATTGCATTTCTGTGCAGAATATCGACTTGACGCGCCACAAACTATCGTTTATTTTTGTATTTTCTAAGAAGAATAGAAAATCTGTGAGCTAGTAATTATGGCATCAGGTCCTCCGTATGATTTTGAGCCCACTGTACATGTACAGTACGCATTATGTATACACTATGCCGTACACAAAAGGGTTCACTTGCATTCATTGCGCGTGCCCTTACAAAAATGTCCCATGAGATTCCCATAGGAATCCCATGGGATTCCATGGGAACCCATGGGAACCCCATGGGATATTGATTTGTTCCCATTAATCCCATGGTGTCTCATTGGGGATCCCATGATAAGAACACCATGGGATCCTTCATATGGGAACCCATGGGACCCTTGATGGGATCCCATGGGATCCTCCATGGGAACCCATGGGATCCTCCATGGAATCCCATGCAGGATCCCATGGGATACCCATACGTACGATTCCCCATGGGATATCCCCATGCGTTTCCCATGCCCAATTCACCATCGGAATCCAATGGGAAAATTTCCCATGGGATTTGTGGCTGTGGCTGTACGTACTGAAAGACACCAGTCTGTAGTGTTCATGCAGTAACTCATCTTGATAAGATTGTTTCACGTACACTAAATGCAATGCACCAGTCTTAACACGTACACGTGTAGGGGAACACATTTTGTTATCGGCTTTTAATTTTACTAGCGGGATGCCGCGCTTCGCGCGGCACCTGCTAGCTGGGTGGAATCGTAACTTATAGATACACCCTGTTGACGTCCTAAACACATAATGGATTGTATGACAAACAAACCGAGAATATTTCGAGCTCACGAAATAAGTTATTTCGAGTGCACGAATTGATTTCGTGGGCACGAAATTGTTTCGAGCGCACGAAATGAAATAATCAAATGATTTCGTCACGGTGATTTATATTCTTCACATGTCCCTTTAGGGGCTCCGTAGGATGCCATTTACTCTAAATAAAAACAATCTGCGTAATGCAGTCACGTTTCTAAATTGAATATTCATATCCACGATCGCCATACAATTTCGCGATATTTTTGCACGATCAAAGTTAAAATTGAGGCGATAGCGATATATATTTAAGTATTGACAATGTAAAAGGAAGAAATTTGCCCAGAAGGCAACACGAAAGGAATAAATAATTGTTTTTACGTTCCAAAACTGTGACTGAAAAATGGTCGACGCGCAGGAATTCGGTGGCAAAGCCGAAGCCGAAACGCAGTCACGTTTCTAAATTGCATATTCATATCCACGATCGTCATACAATTTCGCGACATTTTTGCAGGATCAGAGGTAACATTGAGGCAATAGCGATGACAAACAAACCGCGAAACTTAGCGAGTAGAGTACCAGCTAGAAATTATTTCGAGCGCACGGAATTATTTCGAGCTTACGGACAGATTTTTTGGGAGCGCACGAAGTCATTTCGTGTCCACGAAAACATTTCGAGCTCACGAAATAAGTTATTTTGAGTGCACGAAATAAAAAACTCAAATTATTTCGTAACGGTGATTTGTATTCGTCATAATGTCCCTTTAGAGGCTCCGTAGAATACCATTGACTCTGAATAAAAACAATCTTTGTAAAAATACTTCCCGACTTCCGAACTAATAATACTCAATAGGCAGTCCATCTTCGCTTGCATGCTGCCTGCGTCTCATGATTTTTTAACGGGAGTCGTACGGGAAACAATACTAACCACTTCGGGATTTCTGATTTGCATCATCGTGAAAATCATGATTAAAAAAACCAACAGGCCGGCCATCTGACAGTGCGCCCTCAACTTACGTATTGTAGTCACGTTTCTAAATTGCATATTCATATCCACGATCGACATACAATTTCGCGACATTTTTGCACGATGAATATGGTGTATACTACCTTTAACATTTGCGCAATATCGATATGTTTCGGAGTGTTTTTACAGAGAAAATTTAATGTTTTAATATTCAAGTATCGACAATGTGAAGCAAAGGAATTTGCCCAAAAGGCAACACGAAAGGAATAAATCATTTTTTTAACGTTCCCACCTGTGACTGAAAAGTGGTCGACGCGCACGGAATTCGAACCCGAAAACGAAGCTGGCGCTCAACTGGTACTATATGTTTCCAGGAAACTCCGCAATAACCAAGGGAGTATAAAGCGGGGCACCAGCTCAAATAACACGGGATGGCCGCCCAATCGCGAACAACCAACTCGGCAACAACTCAGCCACCGCGCGAGCAAGGCGGATACAATTAATTTGCGAAGGCTTTGTTAACACAATAGCTGCCGCCCAATCGCAAACAGCCAACAATACGGCAACCGAGCAACGGGATACGATTTCGGGAAGGCTTCGGCCCGAACTCCGGCAAGGACAATGCACAAATAATGCAATAGTTTACGCAAAAATGCTCACACAAATCAACAGGCAATCGAAAAGCGACTACACGTTTATCAGTAACGTCTGTTTCTTCTAAATCTCACCACGGACGAACATGAGTTTTTTTTTAAATCTTATACCCCTGGGGATTCGTCGTCGCGAACGATCTGGCACCCCGCCGCACCGACGCCGGCGGCACACACACACGGCGACGAGTCGCCCGACCAAAAGCGCCGCGTCTTTCCAACATGGCGCCGCCAAGATGGCGCGGCCCTGTGTTCCAAGATGGCGGCGCCCAGCGACAAGGTGGCGCATTTTCCCTTCTTTATAGTATAGACTAGCAGGATGCCGCGCGAATAGCTGGGTGAAATCGTAACTTATAGATACACCTTGTTGACGTCTTAAAAACATAATGGATTGTATGACAAACAAATCGCGAAACTTAGCGAGTAGAGTACCAGCTAGAAAGTATTTCGAGCGCACGAAATTATTTCGAGCTCACGAACAGATATTCTTGGAGCGCACGAAGTCATTTCGTGGCCACGACAACATTTCGAGCTCACGAAATAAGTTATTTTGAGTGCACGAAATAAAATACTCAAATTATTTCGTAACGGTGATTTTTATTCGTCATATGTCCCTTTAGGGGCTCCGTAGAATACCATCGACTCTGAATAACAAACAATCTTTGTAAAAATACTTCCCGACTTCCGAACTAATAATACTCAATAGTATGGAGGAGAATCAGTGTCAAAAAGATCGGACGTGTTTTTACAACTCGGATGCTTTTCTAATTCGGATGCTTTTCTAATTCGGATGCTTTTTTCAAACTCGGATGCTTTTTTAATTCGGATGAATTCGTAATTCGGATGAATTCGTAATTCGGATGCTTTTTGTAAACTCGGATGCTTTTTTAATTCGGATGTTTTTTAAATTCGGATGCTTTTCTAGTTCGGATGCTTTTTTAATTCGAATGCTTTTCTAGCTCGGATGCTTTTTTAATTCGAATGCTTTTCTAGCTCGGATGCTTTTTATAAACTCGGATGCTTTTTTAATTCGGATGCTTTTCTAGTTTGAATGCTTTTTGTAAACTCGGATGCTTTTTGCAAACCGAACATATTCGCAAATCGGATGCTTTCCCAATCCGGCACTAGGGTGGCCCTGAAAGGACATCACACATCGCAGATTCTGCGATTTCGCGCATTCTGCGCGAATTTGAACGATGACAAACATGTTATCATATATATCTAAGCATATATCTGAGATGTGGAAAATTTTATTGTAGATTTCTGCACAGATTTATGTGATAATGAATATTTTCTGGGCAGATTTTTGAAAAGTCGCATATTTTTATTTTAGATTTCAAGTTCTGCGCAGATTTCTTAGTACGCAAATTTGTGCGATGTCGCACGGATGGGCACTACATGTACATTTTCATTGCACATTTAATTATGCGCAGCTAGTATGTCGCACTCACGTACAGCAGATTTATATACAGATTTATGTGTACATTTCTGCCGCGATGTCAGCACATACGACGTTTTGAAAGTTGAACCACGACGTTTTGAATGTTATGATGTTCTAAAACGGACAGGCAACGTCGTGGTTCAACTTTCAAAACGTCGTGGTTCAACTTTCAAAACGTCGTACTTCAACTTCCAATTAACGTCCAACTTTCGCGCGCTTTTAACTGGTTCAAGGTAGCCGCGTATTCGGCCGGTTCTCTCCGCGCGGATTCAGTCCGCATTCACCAAAAGGCGACAAATATTTAATACATGCTGCAAAAGGTGATGCATTTTCTAAAAAGTTTTTTGTCAATTTATTTAAAGAATTTTTCGAAATAAACCGTAAATATAACAATACTTTTTCAAACCCTTGTAGATCATACAGCATATTAGCCACACTTGTTTAACCTTTCCTGTAATTTTGATGAAAAATTACAGTTAAACTAGCTGCCTAATGAACTAAGTAATCCTACTTCGAGTTATTTTTATAGCTTTGGAAATGAGAATGAAACATTTAAAACAAAATATACCTCACATGTTATCAAAAACTCATACTTTTATTTCATAATCTACAAGATAATGTTACTGGGCATGTGGGTATAGGCTTCAGCCGAACAGTAATTAGTGCACTCGCACTCGGGCTTATTTGCAATGTTCTCGGTGAATCAGTTTCGTCAATCAACAATTTCAACAATTAATTTCACCACGCCAGATTTTATGAGAATGATAACTGTTACTTTATTTAATAACACAACAGCCCTTCAACTATAAAGTTCTGCATCATTAGATGGATCCTAGTAGTTTGTCAGCTTAGAACGTTAGGTAAAATACGGTTTCAGACCGTGTCCATAATTTCTTTTTTATTTCCACCTAATATCGCCCCATAATAATTTCTTTGCGATATATAGCACACTTGGGTCAAATGTAAGTTTCTAAGGTCGAGTGCAAATAAGCAGATATTATCAAAACTACATAAAATGTAAACAAAGAACAACGGTTATATGTCAAAATTAGCATATAAAAGAATCTTGGAAACTACGTACTGCCACTCGTGCTTGAAAGAACACTTGCCAGATAGAAAGAGTGGGGCACGGAAAGATAGTCCTTGCAGGTGTGCTTTAGAGAAATGTACAATTGCAATTCATGTGGCAAAAGAAAAAAAGTACAGCAATGATAAAAGCAGGTCTTGAATTTGTAAAACCACACTGTTGCCGTATTGTTTGAAATTTCTATAAAAGGTTTGACAAATAACTCGAAGTAGAATTACTTCCATTAAGCAGCTAATTTAACTGTAATTTTTCATCAAAATTACAGGAAAGGTTTTACAATTACAGGAACAAGTGTGGCTAATATGCTGTATGATCTACAAGGGTTTAAAAGAGTATTGTTATATTTACGGTTTATTTCGAAAAAATCTTTAAATAAATTGACAAAAAACTTTTTAGAAAATGCATCACCTTTTGCAGCATGTATTAAATATTTGTCGCCTTTTGGTGAATGCGGACTGAATCCGCGCGGAGAGAACCGGCCGAATACGCGGCTACCTTGAACCAGTTAAAAGCGCGCGAAAGTTGGACGTTAATTGGAAGTTGAAGTACGACGTTTTGAAAGTTGAACTACGACGTTTTGAAAGTTGAACCACGACGTTGCCTGTCCGTTTTAGAACATCATAACATTCAAAACGTCGTGGTTCAACTTTCAAAACGTCGTATGTGCTGACATCGCGGCAGAAATGTGCACATAAATCTGTATATAAATCTGCTGTACGTGAGTGCGACATATAGCTGCGCTAATTAAATGTGCAATGAAAATGTACATGTAGTGCCCATCCGTGCGACATCGCACAAATTTGCGTACTAAGAAATCTGCGCAGAACTTGAAATCTAAAATAAAAATATGCGACTTTTCAAAAATCTGCCCAGAAAATATTCATTATCACATAAATCTGTGCAGAAATCTACAATAAAATCTTCCACATCTCAGATATATGCTTAGATATGATAACATGTTTGTCATCGTTCAAATTCGCGCAGAATGCGCGAAATCGCAGAATCTGCGATGTGTGATGTCCTTTCAGGGCCACCCTAGTGCCGGATTGGGAAAGCATCCGATTTGCGAATATGTTCGGTTTGCAAAAAGCATCCGAGTTTACAAAAAGCATTCAAACTAGAAAAGCATCCGAATTAAAAAAGCATCCGAGTTTATAAAAAGCATCCGAGCTAGAAAAGCATTCGAATTAAAAAAGCATCCGAGCTAGAAAAGCATTCGAAATAAAAAAGCATCCGAACTAGAAAAGCATCCGAATTTAAAAAACATCCGAATTAAAAAAGCATCCGAGTTTACAAAAAGCATCCGAATTACGAATTCATCCGAATTACGAATTCATCCGAATTAAAAAAGCATCCGAGTTTGAAAAAAGCATCCGAATTAGAAAAGCATCCGAATTAGAAAAGCATCCGAGTTGTAAAAACACGTCCGATCTTTTTGACACTGATTCTGCTCCATACAATAGGCAGTTCATCTTTGCTTGCATGCTGCCTGCGTCTCGTGATTTTTTAACAGGAAAGGTACGGGAAACAATACGAACCACTTCGGGATTTCTGAGTTTACATCATCGTGAAAATCCTGATTAAAAAACCCAACAGGCCGGCCACCTGACAGTGCGCCCTCAACTGACATAATGCAGTCACGTTTCTAAATTGCATATTCATATCCACCATCGCCATACAATTTCGCGACATTTTTGCACGATCAAAGTTGAAATTGAGGCAATAGCGATATGTTTCGGAGTGTTTTGAGACAGATAATGTTGTAATATTTAAGTATCGACAATGTGAAGCAACCAACTTTGCCCAAAAGGCAACACGAAAGGAATAAATCATTTTTTAACGTTCCAAGCCTGTGACTGCAATGTGGTCGACGCGCACAAAATTCGAAGCCGAAAATGAAGCTGGCGCTCAAACTCCGCAATAACCAAGGGAGTATAAAGCTCAAATAACACGGGACATGCCGCCCAATCGCGAACAACAAACTCGGCACCAACTCGGCCACCGCGCAAGCAAGGCGGATACAATTAATTTGCGAAGGCTTCGCGTAACGCATGTAGCCGCCGCTTAATCGCAAACAGCCAACAATTTGGCAACCGAGTTACGGTAGTACGATTTCGGGAAGGCTTCGGCCCGAATTCCGGGCAAGGACAATGCAAAAATAACGCAATAGTTCACGCAAAAAGGCCCACAGACATCGACAGGCAATCGAAAAGCGATTACGCGTTTATCGGTAACGTCCGTTTCTTTTAAATCTCACTTTTAAATCTTATTCCCCGGGGATTCCCCGTCGCGAACGATCCGGCACCCCGCCGCACCGACGCCGGCGGCACACGCGCGCGGCGACGAGTCGCCCGACCAAAAGCCAACATGGCGCCAACCACGCGCCAAGATGGCGCGGCCCTGTGTTCCAAGATGGCGCGGCCCTGCGTTCCAAGATGGCGGCGCCCAGGGACAAGATGGCGCATTTGTCATCTTTTATAGTATAGACTAGCAGGATGCCGCGCTTCGCGCGGCACCTGCTAGCTGGGTGAAATCGTAACTTATAGATACACCTTGTTGACGTCTTAAAAACATAATGGATTGTATGACAAACAAATCGCGAAACTTAGCGAGTAGAGTACCAGCTAGAAATTATTTCGAGCTCACGAACAGATATTCTTGGAGCGCAAGAAGTCATTTCGTGGCCACGAAAACATTTCGAGCTCACGAAATAAGTTATTTTGAGTGCACGAAATAAAATACTGAAATTATTTCGTAACGGTGATTTTTATTCGTCATATGTCCCTTTAGGGGCTCCGTAGAATACCATCGAGTCTGAATAACAAGCAATCTTTGTAAAAATACTTTCCGACTTTCGAACTAATAATACTCAATAGGCAGTCCATCTTCGCTTGCATGCTGCCTGCGTCTCGTTATTTTTTAACAGGAATCGTACGGGAAACAATACGAACCACTTCGGGATTTCTGAGTTTACATCATCGTGAAAATCCTGATTAAAAAACCCAACAGGCCGGCCATCTGACAGTGCGCCCTCAACTGACGTAATGCAGTCACGTTTCTAATTTGCATATTCATATCCACCATCGCCCTACAATTTCGCGACATTTTTGCGGGATCAAAGTTGTAATTGAGGCAATAGCGATATGTTTCGGAGTGTTTTTAGACACATAATGTTGTAATATTTAAGTATCAACAATGTGAAGTAAAGAAATTTGCCCAAAAGGCAACACGAAAGGAATAAATCATTTTTTAACGTTCCCAAGCTGTGACTGAAACGTGGTAGACGCGCACGAATTCGAAGCCGGCGCTCAACTGGTATTATGTTTACTCCGCAATAACCAAGGAAGTATAAATCGGGGCACCAGCTCAAATAACATTTTCCCCCAAACATCCCTAAAGAAGGTCTCCGACTTCCCCGGCGTGATGTACGGAATGCACCGGCTCCTCTCCAAACTGGGCCCCGCCTTCCGCCCGAGCTGGTGGGGATGGGTTGGCGGGGCTGTCTTTCTTCGGCCGGCTAGAGCGGCGTCCGCGGCCGTGTCCCTAGCGCCCCGATGGGCGGGGCGGAAGTGGTCGAGGCCGCCCTTCCTGGCCCTGGCTTGGCGGGCTGGCCGGCCGACTCGTCCCGCTCCGAACGAGGAGGCCGGGGGGACCCAAAACTGGGCCTCGTCGTTCCTTGGATGAGGGCAGCGAAAAAGTCGGGCCGCTGCGGGGTGGTCCCTTCCACCCTGTGGAAGGTCTTGGCTCCCCTGTCGGGAGAGGTGAGGCGGAGAAGGCCCTCGGCCGGCGGGATTGAGGAGCTCTATCTCGTCGCCGCTGGGGTGGATCTCCAGCGCATCCATCTCCGACATCACTTCGGCCACCATACCTTCCCGGCAGAAACGATGGTGACGGCTCCTAATATCCTCCCGGTAGAACCGCAGCCCGCAGCTTCTTTCGCACGCGTCTGGGCGCTCTGGATGGAGCTGCTCGCACGCGGTTGCTGCTTCGGGTAATCGCCTTTCAACAGTGGGGGCACATCACTCCCCTCTTGCAGGGAGAAGAAGAGGAAAGTTCGGTAAACGCAAGACAATATACGGCCGGCGCGAGTATACCTCCTGGTGTCCGGTTCCGTCGGTGGAGAAGTAGCTGATCGCACCCCGTCTCAGGCTTGTCAAGCCCCGGATCTGCGCCCATCTCCTCTTGCCCGTCAAAAGCGACATCCGCCTCCGCAATGTGTGGGGAAGCCACCGCCTCCGGAAGCCTCCGCCTCCGACACATCCGGTGGTAGTCCCTCCCCATCCAACTGGTCACTCATGTCCCCCGGCGACCCCGCAGAAGGAACCCTGGGCGCCGGGGTGGATTATTTTGATGCCTGCCCGTCTGGAGGCGGCTGTCCTTCCTTTGTAACTTGATTGGGCTCCACTGGGTGGCTCCGTGCAGCGTGTGTCCACCAGTCCACCTGGGCGTCACCCAAGTACGGTTACAGCCGGTTGAAATAGACCACCTTGGCCTTGTCGCCTTGGCCTCTGGGTCCGGTATGCGACGTCGTCGGTCTTCTTCGATACCACGAAGGGCCCGTCCCACCAGCACTGCAGCTTGGGCATGTGACCCACCTTCTTGGAGGGGGTGTAGAGCCACACGGCACGTCCGGGCTCGTACGTCAGACGATCGTAATGTTGCTTCTGGTGCGTCTGGCTTCCCTTCAAATGGTGCCGAGCGAACTTGTGAGCGCGCTCCATTTTTGCCCGCAACTCGTCCACATACTTCTGTTCCGTCGCCCCTACCGTCGGCTCCCCCGGCTGTCCCACCACCAAGTCTAACGGGAATCACACCTCTCGGCTTAGCATGAGCATGTTCGGGGTGAACTTGGTGCTGTCGTGCTGGGAGGAACGGTACGCCATCATGACGTATGGGAGGTGTTCGTCCCAGTCATCCTGGTTCTCCTGTACGAACAGGCTTAACATCGTCTTGACGGTGCGGTTGAACCGCTCCATCATTCCGTCGGACTGAGGGTGGAACAGTTTAGTGTGGGTCTTGTGGACGCCCATTAGACGGCAGGTGTCGAAAAGTCGGGCCTCGAAATCCCTTCCCTGATCCGTGTAGATCAGGGAAGTAGATCCGCTCCATTGGCTTATGTGCGGAGCAGCTCCGCCCCATTGACTCCTATGAGGAACAGCTCTGGTGGCTCCGCTCCATTGCCTTGTGTGCGGAGCAGCCTCGTCCTGTTTCTCCCTGTGAGGAGCAACTCCAGCGGCTCCGCTCCATTGCCTCGTGTATGGAGCAATCTCGACGGCTCCGCTCCACTGCCTGCCTCTAGCAGTGACTCCATATGTAGTCCAATGCTCCCTGTGAGGGCGCTGTTCTGGTGACTTGTCCCCAGACGACCCCCCGCCCCCGCTGTGTCGACGAACACGACCCGCCGGCCGCGCCGCCGTCTATAGCATTGGGTGTCGTCAAGACCCCCCCCCCCCCCCCCCCCCCCCCCGGACTGGAAACGCACTGGGGTAGCTTAGTAAAGCCTGGGAGTGTCCCGACGAGGCCCCGCCCCCGCCGCATCAACGGCCACAGCTCGGGATCGTTCCGTGTGGAACGAACTGCCTGCCGCGCCGCCGTCTACAGCACGCCCCCCCCCCCCCCTTCCCGGGACTCGGTAACGACCCCGGACAATTTATGGGAGAGGGCGCCCTCACTCCGAATCGGAGTGGACGCACCGTCGCCCCACAACCCTTGGCACATGTCCCTAAATTCCCCGCTATCAAATCTTCCCCCAGGAAACATGCACCCTGACTCCCATGACCCCATGGCCCCCAGAGCTTTCCGGTAAATCCTTAAATAACGCCTCTAGGTCCCCCGGCGTGGTGCACGGAATGCCCGGCTCTTTATACTGGGCCCCGCTCCGTGGGCCCGTGCCTATACTCCGTGTGCCTGCCTCCTCGCCGTAGTGCGAGTCGGCCGCTATACCATCATGGTTTCGACCATCAAGGTTTCGTGAAAACATGAGCACTTCACCTGGTTTCTTTTTGTCCTCTTGTTTGACAACCGCTGCCACCAATGTAACGTAGACCGTTTGCTGGGGTTGACAAACACACAAGAAGGAAACAGAGACAGGTATTATGTGGATTTGGTGATTCTCAGCCCTTTTATTAGCACAACTTCTCTGGTCAAAACACTGACATGAAGCTGCCCGTTACAACGCGGCACTGGAACTGGTCTGAACCAGTTCTGCGTATGCGCGATTCGGGACGGGTTTACCAGGCGTACCAGCGGGGACCACTAGGGCGACTCCACCGTGGAATCGCTCTATAGTTCCCTCTACCGGCCAACCGGCACAAACGCTATAGTATGTTAAAGTTATCCAGGATGATGAGATTTTCCGTGAAAGGCACCAGGCGATTCAGCAAATCGGAGAAATCCCTGATAAACTCACTGAACAGAGGCCTTCGTTTCTGTGAGGAGGGTGGTCGATACAGCACTATGATACGGGTATGACTTGCAGTATGAACGATGTCAGTCTGTATAGACTCAACAGAAGACGACTGCTGTTAAGGCAGGCTTGGAGGCAGACAGCGATAATCCAGATTTGAATAAGAGGGCGGCCCCACCTCCAATGCGATCTTTCCTAGGGGCATGAACAAGTTTGTAGCCTAGCCCGTATTCATAAAACGTAGAAATTGCTAGGTAGCAAAAGCAATTGCTCGGTAAGTAAAAGGTCTAGCTCAAGTTATTGATACAAAGCTATTCATAACCTTTTGGTTTGACTAAAACCTGTTGCCTGCCATTTCTAGCAAATGCTTACTTGCATAACAATAGAATTTACTTATTATGTCTAGGAGTGTCTATAGGCCTATACATGCTGTTATGACCCTTTCAGTACCAATGCATATGTTGTCACTGTGCTTAGGTTACCAGAGTAATGTACATGATTTGACCAGTTAGTGACCAAGCACCTTTTTGCCAAGTGTTAGTGTATAGCGCCCTCGCAAGGCAAAGTAATGAAAGGCCACTCTTCTTTGAAGTGGTGTTGAATCATAATGGATTGACAGTACCCCAAAGCAATGACTATTAGATTAATTAAAACAACAATATTGGCCTGTGGGAAGTTTGTTTGGAAGGGGTGAAAAGAATTCCATATCTCACCCCCACTTTTTACCGTTAATATGACTTGACAACTACCAAGAAGTGTACATCTGATAAAGAAACACTATAATTTAGAAGTGTGAGAAGTTTTTGATTTTTTTCTTTGAAAATACTAAGATTGTACTTAGATTAACTTAGATACTTAGATTTTATTAAAAATGAAGGAAATCCGGACTGTGAAGGTAATTGCACAAACATACAAAATGGGTACACTATGGATGCAGTTAAAAGTTCAAATAAAGGCCACCCCCCCCCCCCCCCCCCCCCCCCAAAAAAAAACCCCTCAATGTTGGGTTGGCGGTGTGTGCACCATCACTCCAACATTGAAATGGGGGGGGGGGGGGGGGGGACCGCTATAAAACTTGCTCAGGTAAATGCTCATCAAAGACTATGAAACTTCTCAAAGCATCGTAGTACACACATTGGTTTGTCACACTGTTTACAAATCGTGCGAGTTTGTTTCCGTTTTGCTTTGGTACTGCAAACAACACGGTTGCGCTTTTTGCCGGCAAAAATTCTCCCAGGATAGTGATGAGTCGGAAAGCGGCTGGAACCACGTGACAATTGACTGGCATGCTGAACTGGGTTGTGCTTCCAAGATCTTCTATCACCTTGACCCTGAAATCCAAAGTGGTCAAGGGCTGATTTGTAGGAATGCTGTTGTATACAATGGTAGCATTCACCAAGCAGATGTCAAGAATGGCCACGAAAACTCTTTTCCACTAATTTAACGATTTGTGAGGGTGCGAGTAGTACTGACACATTTGTGCTGCGATATCACTTCCTCCCATGTATTTATTATAATCATTAATGACAAGGTTTTTTGATCGTACGAAGTCCTCTCATCAAACTATTTTTGCTCCGAATGTCTTTCGTGTCGATATTGCAGTTTCCATCATTTGTGAGAAGAGTTACACGCTTGGCATTCTGCCAAACGACGCACAGTTAGCCGGCTTTGGTGTAAAACTGGGGGTCAGCACCTCTTATCCTGTGTAACCTTTTGGGGTTTGCACAATCTTGAATCCCTAATGTGGTGTAGCGTGCAGTTCAACAAGCTCCAAACTTTTAACTGTGACAACTTGCAGACGAGAGCTGGCCTGGTGTACCAATTGTCCATGAAAATGAAATGTCCCTATTATGTTCGAGTCCTGTAAATAGGTTGAGGGCTACATGCCCAGCAGATGTAATATTAGGTGGGTGGTGTGTTGAAGCATAACCGATGGAGGGTCAACTAGCTAGATTCCTTTGATGTGGGCTGAGAGCCGGTGAACACCTTCCAAGCACATGTATAACCGGTTTCTGACTAGTTCAATGCAAAACATTTTAATCCCCATTTGGCGGACTTTCGTGGCATGTACTGTTTGCAACCAAGTCGACCTTTGAACTTGATCATTGTCTCATCCGGTGAGAGGTTTCGGCCTGGCTTGTAAATGCGAGGAAAGGGTGGCAGTACAATGTCTAGCAGCGGGTGGACCTTGGACAGTTTTTTAGGGGGAGCATCACCTGGTTGAGCTCTGTTGTTGGCAAGGTGGACAAATCGAAGGATCGCAGTGAATCGATTGCGAGACATGGTCCCAATACAGGGGGCTTCGCAGAACTTCGGACCTGCAGCCGATTTCACGAAACTTTACTTTATGGCGTAAGTGGACTCACGCCATATAATTTATTACGCAATAACTTTAGGACGGATTTCACGAAAGTTACGCATTATCGGGATATGTCGTAACTCACCGAGTTACGCCATAAGAAGTGGCGTAACTTACGCCATGACTTTAGATGGCGTAAGCCGTGGCTATGTGTCGTAAACATGGCGTTCAACATGAACATCGAAGAGCGTTTCACCGTGAAAGATTGTTCCGTGACCGAATAAATCCCCTATAGATCATCTCGAAGACGACAAAATCAGAGGGCGGTATCACTTTTCTCGGAAGGGTATTTTCCAAATTGTTGAAGATTTACGACGTTTTGGAGCGTCCTACAAGGATAGTTTCTCATTTTCCGTTTACGTTACTCGTTAGTAAATGTCGAGTGCAACACAAATCACCCTCACTATAAATAAATTTTAATTTCTCAAATCATAACAAATCACCGGCGCAATTTTTTGTCTTATAAGTTGAACTGCGCCCTCATGCACCCCTAAAAGATGAATGTAGGCCTATATTGGTCGAACAAAAATACACAATGTACTCGGGGATAAAAGGGAGAATGTAGTTTGTAAGGAGCGCGTTCTCGAAATGTATTGTTAGATAAGCAACCCTCGGCCACCTGTTAATTTAAATCGAGAACCAAAGGATTTTTATTTGTAGTTTTTTCCCCCCAGGTTATAGGCTTAGGTTATATAAAAACCTACAGAACATGACAAAATAAGAAACCAATGCAAGTCTAGGAACAAGGCTTCTGTTTTTTATTGATAAATAAATTCTACATGTACATTGTATATACACAAATTGGTCCCAAGAAAGAAATTATAATCAAGAAAGATAATAAATATGGTTACAAGACGTCCTAATCGCAGTATGCAGCGCGTGTAGGCCGCCGATGCGGGCGACCTCTTATGGCCCTGTCACACCAGAACATTTTAGGCCAACGCGTGAGTAGCGTGTTGTAATTTTGGCAACACGCTGGCAAACGCTGACCAACGCTAGGCCAGCGTTAGCAATACGATGAGCGCGTTACTCACACGCTGGGACACGCTGTCATACGCTGAGGAAAAAATATTTTTTTCAACATAGCTACAATTTCCAGCGTTTGCCAGCGTGTGACTGCACACGCTGGCGGCGCGTTTTAGATTCGTTACTCACGCGTCGAACACGCTAGGCGATCGTTATCAACCCGCTACTCACACGATGGCGTACGCCGGCGTACGCTTGCGACACGCTGGTTATGGCCCTGCCACACCAGGACGTTTTAGGCCAATGCATGAGTAGCCCGTTAAAAATAGTTGATACGCTGGCAATTGCTGAACTTTCACAGAAAAAGTCAAGTGGAACCGTGATTTCAGCGTGTCCATACAGGTTGATAACGGGTTCATAGCGTATGCCAGCGCGTAAGTAGCGTGTGAGGAACGCGCTCAGCGTGTAAGGAACGCATCACTGATTTATAGTAAAAATACGACAGCGGGTCGCCAGCGTGAGAGTAGTGGTTTGGTAACAATCGTCTAGCGCGTTCGACGCGTGAGTAACGGCCTTCTTGCGCGCCGCCAGCGTGTGCAGTCACACGCTGGCAAACGCTGAATTTTGTTAGGTATGTTGAAAAACGTATTTTTGTCTCAGCGTGTGACAGCGTGTTTCAGCGTGTGGGTAACGCGCTCAGCGCGTTGCGAACGCTGGCCTAGCATTGGTCAACGTTTACCCGCGTGTTGCCGAAATTTCAGCACGTTGGCCTAAAACGTTCTGGTGTGACAGGGCCATTACTGTAGTAGCGCGTCATCTTTTTGTACAACTAATCATGTGGTCGTTGCCGTACGCTGGCGCGCGTTGGACCGCGCTACTCACGCGCTGGGCAGTCGTTTATCAGTCGTCGAGCACATTACTAACGCGTTATTCACGCGCTGGTGAACGCTATGAACCCGTTATTAACGCGTTATGGACACGCTGAAATCACGGTTCCACTTGACTTTTTCTGTGGAAGTTCAGCGTTTGCCAGCGTATCAACTATTTTTAACGCGCTACTCACGCGTTGGCCTAAAACGTTCTAGTGTGACAGGGCCATTATGCTCGGTTCAGACCACAGACATATAAACATATGTGTTTATATGTCTGTGGTTCAGACAGGCATTCCACAGTCGCGCCAAACCAAATTGAAATCAAGTCGCCCCTGAGTCACTCTAACAACTCCAGCAGTCGATCGTTCGCCGTCTGGCGCGCCTTGTCGCCCTTATTTGTTTCAGACGTCGGACTAAATTCACTCATTTAGTTCGGCGCGACTGTGGAACGCCTATCTGAACCGAGCGTTAAACGCCATGACCTTTCCATAGACATCTATAATAGCTAGACATGACATTCGTTTCAAAAACTGTTCTGAAAAATGATCAGCGTATAGAATATAGTAAGCGAACGCTCATCTCGGGCGTGGTGTGCGTCCCGGGTGTGCGCGCAAAAGAGGGCGCACGTTCGCATTAAGGCCGGTTTATACTCGCGAAAGCAAACGCGAACGCGAATTTGTGACGTCAGGTGGATTTTTTCGCGATGCGAAATCGCAAAAGTTGAACACATTTCAACTTGGGCGAATGTTCGCAGCGAACGCTTTGTGACGTCAAATTCGTATCGCAATCGCTTTCGCGTGAAGTATGAACCGGCCTTTACGCGCAGTGTTTTATCAATGTGTTACGCGCACGATCGCAAGTTTGCATATGTACGTGGATGGAAAATCTTTTCAGAATAAAAATGATACCAAGATATCTCGAGTTGGGCCAGTAGTTTTAACTCAAGACTCTGTTTTGTTAGGCACAGTCAGGGGTCCTTTCGCAACAAGATATAATTAAACTGCTCCTGCGAATTTAACATGACACGATTTTTGATCTTTGATCCTACCCACACTGACCTTTCCCTTTAACCAGTTCGCGCCGGGATTATTTTAACATGGCTGAGCCGAGGGGCGGGATTATTTTAAACGAAACTCGATCCGAAGCGGGTTCAGGCTGATAGTGCCGGGAAGCACACCCACGCATTTCCGGCCTTGCGCGCTGCTGACATACATTTCCGAACTTGAACTTGGCGTGTTTATGCGTCATCCGTTTTGAATTTAGGGAAATTTGTGCGTTTATATACGTCATCCGGCGCGAACTGGTTAACCCTTCAGCCTAATCCTCCTTTTGTTGTTTTACAGAACTCTGTACATGCCTTTTCTTTTGTGTTTCACCCGCCAGCTATGATGTGCATCATGGTGTATGTTGCCCTTTATATGTTTGTTTCTTGTACACAGCCATTATGTCTCTGAAGAAGATCTTGTTAAAATCGAAATATTAGGCCCTCTTAACTTATTTGATTTGTATATTTCAGGTCATTCCAGCCAGTAAGCAGTTTGCAGCAGTTTTAATCTTATTCATGACACGATTTTTGTTATTTTTCGATACGAAAGGACCACTGACTTCACTTCACAAAATATGGTCTAGAGCTAAAACTACCAAATCAAGATGTCACTGTTCTTCCAAAAAAATTATCCATCCATTGGTATAGGTAGTTTTGGCCTCTGGGTAGTGGAAGTATATTTGTCCGGTTTTGTTGTTGTTGTTTTGTTGTTGTTGTGGTTTTTTTTTTGGGGGGGCACCCTGTATTGAGGGCCAGGTTTAGCCAAAATGTACAAAATGGCGGATCAAGTCTGCGCAGGCGTGCACAGCTCGTCGCACCAAACAACAGAGGACGCCTATGTTGTTCGGTGCGACGAGCTTTGCATGCCGCGCCTGCGCAGACTTGTTCCGCCATATTGTTTTGCGTTTATCGCAAATTATTTTGAAACTTTATAACGCAGATTTAGAGACAAATTACACCAGACGGAACCACGGAAAAGTCCTAATTTTAACGAAATATCAGTGCGCTATAATAAATGAACCTGCATGCCGAGTTTGAGACCGAATGATTTCCATGAAATAAGTAAACAAAAATCCGGGTTTTTTTAACTGATGGACGTACGTATGGCCTATAGCACAGAGTGTACTCTATAGTGCGGGGCCATAGACTAGGGCTAGTTTGTCCATGCTTACACGTGCATACATACGCGTGTACATGTAGTGAACACAATGGCGTCGGGACTTATCGGTCAGATTGATCCATATAACCGCGTTGAGGAGGACTGGCCAACATTATATTGAACGCTTAGAACAATATTTTGAGGCAAACAACATCGCGAATGTGAGAAAGGTATCAGCACTTATCAGCTTGATTGGTAGTAAAACGTATACACTTCTCACCTCACTGCACCGGAGAAGCCATCAACAAAGCCGTATGCTGAACTCATAAATCCTAACTGTACATCTTGCACCTACACCTCTAGTCATCGCAGAGCGTTTCCGTTTCCACAAACGGGACCAAAAAAAGGGAGAACGTGTCAGCACTTACTTGGCTGAACTGCAAAAATTAGCTGAACATTGTCAGTTTGGAGAGTACCTGAACGAGGCTCTTCGTGACAGATTTGTTTGTGGATTGCGGGCAGGCAGCATTCAGAAACGACTGCTTGCAGAGAATAAACTGACACTAAAACGGGCAACTGAAATTGCAACAGCGATGGAAACTGCAGCGAGAGATGCCATCGAACTTCATCAGCATACAACTTCAAGTTCTGCTGACTGTAGTAAGACAAAAATCATCATGCTACAGGTGTGGCAGATCAGGACATTCTGCCAACAGTTGCCGATTCAAAGATGCAACATGCCATTCATGTGGAAAACAGGGCCACATTGCACCATGCCTGTCGCTCCAAACCTCGTTCGGCGGGCAACAAACCACAGAAAAAGCCCTATCATCCACCCCAATCCAAACGTAAGGGGAAGGTGAAAACCATGGAGGAGATTCTAGAATCTAGATACCGATGGCTAAGATGATAATATACTGATTTCTCGGATGAGCATACATAATGTGGGACTTAATAACATGAGCACAGCTGTCTGGGTCACACTCCACATTAACAATCGCCCAGTAAAGATGGAGGTGGACACAGGATCAGCCATCACATTGCTATTCATGGCTGACTACCAAAAACAATTCCCTGGAGAACAATTGCAGCCAACGAATATAAAATTGCAGACATACACTGGAGAACAGATTTCTCCGGCAGGGGTCCTACATGCCAAAGTTCGCTATGGGAATCAGGGGCACATCGAGAAGATGTATATAATCAAAGGGAAAAGTGCACCACTTTTTGGTCGAGACTGGCTATCGCATATCAAGTTGGACTGGCCAAAATTGTTCGCCATGACAACAGCTCAGTCCCCTACTTCTGGCAACACAGAAAAAAAGCAAGGTTCATGTTATATTGAATGTTTCTGAAGCACAACAGGCACCAGAATGTAGCTAAGTCCCCGCAGCTTGGAGCCCGAAACAGTATCGGCCTTATGATGGCCTTTGAAACCATAAATTGCAATTAAGACTAGATATGTTTTTGTTTTGTTTGGGTTTCTTTTGGTGGGGGGGGGGGGGGGGGGGGGGGTACGTACGTGGCTGTTATTGTTTGAAACACAAATAAAAATAAACACAACCAAATGTATTAATGCCCTTTGTTTTATTTTTAAATTAAAATTCAAAAGCCGACAGCCAACATTTAAATTAAAAAAAAAATCTAAGAAATTTAACATGGGCCTACGCCTACTACTAGTAGTACTGCCATATGCAAATTAAAATAAAATTTAAAATCCCGACACATCAACCTTAAATCATTTTAGTCTGAACATTTATATTATATTAAATACATTTTAATTGAAATATAATACTGTATTGTTTAGTATGTTTCTCTTTTTACATGTGTGCATTTCATATGGCACTATGGGAAAAAATGTTGAATGATTGATCGATTGACTATGACATCCATTTGTTCTCTAAGAAAAAATTTAATTCAGGGTAATTAGCTGACATCAACACTCCACATACATTTAGTCCCATAAATGTTGCTCAAATACTGGACTTCCTCTGTATTGTGAACCACATGTAAAAATGGTGGACTCCTAAAAAGATTAACATGGATAAAGAAAGGCTACAAAAACCAAAATACAGTTACTGACCTTGTATTGTTAATGTTACAAACTTGGGGATCGTTGATCTTCAGAAGTCTAGCTATCTGGTAATTTTAGAGACAATTGTTCAATTTAGCAGAAAACAAACCGATTTGTTTTCTTCTGTTTTCTCTAAAATTACAAGATAGTTAAACATCTGAATATATCGAGAATCCCCAAGTATTAAAACATGAACAAGCCCAGTAATTCTGGAATGATTTTCGAATGAAAACAAATGCTTAAATGAGGTTTTTGTAGCCTTTCTTCATCCATGTAGCCTTTCTTCATTTTTTAAAAACATTATGGCCGCTGTGTGGCTCACAATACAGAGGAAGTCCAGTATTTGAGCCACATGGCCGGGACTACACTTCATAGCCCTTCTACTGTGGTTGTTGCTACCTATTACAGACAGAAATATTGATTGCATATTGTCTTTCTGAACTTAATTCAGGCAAGACAATAAATTGCATTTTTTCCCCTAAATTCAGAACAGTATTCATGTTAACTGACAATTTCACTATCTTAAACATGAATGTATACATTCTTTCTTTAGGCCCTGTGTAAAGAATTGAGGCCACACATTACTGACCAAATGGAGCACTCCTTGGAAGAGAGGCTTTATGCCTCCTTGTGGATGATAGCCAACCCGGATTGTTACCGGTGTGTTGGTAACCTCTTTAACATGGGAAAAAGCACACTGCATCGCATCTTCCTCGACTTTGTGCAATCTATCCAGGCACTTCGTCAATTATATGTTAGGTGGCCCAATCCTGAAAAACTGCAAAGCATTGCAGATGAGTTTCACAGAAAAACAGGGTTAAGTGGAACTGTAGGTTGTCTCGATGGCACCCATATCTCAGTAAGAGCACCCAACAGCAAGAACAATAGGGCCTCATACATCAATCGAAAAGGGTATGCTAGTATCCAGCTGCAGGCTGCATGTCCAAGTGACCTGTACTTTACAGACATTTGCTGTGGTTTCCCTGGATCTGTCCACGATGCCCGGGTATACAGGCGAAGCGACCTTCGATCTCACCTGGATGAAAACCCACTTCCTCAAACAATGCACTTGCTTGCAGACACAGCATACCCTCTGAGCACTGATTTAATAACGCCTTATCTCACAGAGGAACAAACTCACAGAGGAACACAGGAAGTTCAACAATGATTACAGTTCAGCTCGTTCTCACAATGAGAGAGCGTTTGGGCTTCTCAAGTGCAAATGGAGGCGGCGCTGCACCATATTGACATGTTTAAAATAGAAATAATAATAATAATAATAACCTAGACTTCTATAGCGCATTTCATCTTCGAAGAAAATAGCAATGCGCTTTACAATATTAATACAACAAAAATTACACATATAAACTACTAGATCATGAACTAAAGAAATATCAAAATAAGGAAAACATTAATAATAATCAATCATTATAAACATCAATTATAAAGAAATGAAGGCAAAATAAATAAAAATACAGTAATGTAATAACATTTTGATGAATACAATAATACAGTTTGAATGACATTAGAAAGCGTTTTTAAACAGGTATGTTTTCAGTTGCGATTGAAAGAAAGTTAAGTCTGTGATGGTTCGGAAAGTAGTGGGGAGAGAGTTCCAGAGATGCGAAGCTGCAGATGAGAATCTTCTGGATCCGTATGACTTGGTCCTGTCTTTCGTGGGTTCAATGAGGTGTTGAGATGCAGAGCGGAGGGATCGAGTGGGTATGTAAGGAGTAACAAGTTCAGATATGTAGCTGGGACAGAGTTGATGAAGTGCTTTGAAAGTTAGAATGATGACTTTGTACTGGATTCTCTGGGATACGGGCAGCCAGTGTAGTTCCTGTAGAGTGGGAGTGATGTGCTCTTGCCTTGGTAATTTGGAGACTAGTCTGGCAGCTGAATTTTGAATTCGCTGAAGCTTGGCGATGTCTTTATTGGGGAGATTGATGAGGAGACAATTACAAGAATCGAGAAGAGAGGTGACGAAGGAGTGGACAAGGATCTCAGTTGTGTGATTGTCGAGGAGATTTCTTATCTTTCCGATTTTGTAGAGAGATAAGGATGCATTCCGACAGATGGAGTTCACATTTTGACGTAGAGTTAGGTGATTGTCGAGCACAACTCCAAGGTCTCGAACAGTTGTGCTGCTAGAGATGCTAATGTCACCAACCGTGAGTGGAGGCAGTTCCTGATTTGAGTCACGCTTCCTGGATGATGTTAGATGAAGCATTTCAGTTTTGCCATCATTGATAACAAGCATGTTATCCTTCATCCAATTGCGAATCTCCCTGATACATAACTCTAGTCTTTCTTTTGACTCGTGTCTCGTAGCAGGATTCGTAGCTGTGTACAACTGCAGGTCGTCAGCATACATCATACACTCAACATTGTGCTGCTCTCCAATACTCTGAAGAAGAGTTGTATAACAGATGAATAACAGTGGCCCTATCACTGACCCCTGTGGTACTCCCCATCTAATCACTTCAGAGCTGGATGTCTTACCGTTAATGAGTACTCGTTGATCCCTTCCCTCCAGGTAAGAGGCAAGCCATGTTTTTACAGCACCGGTGATGCCAAAGGAGGCTGAAAGCCTCTTCAGCAAGATGCTGTGATCCACAGTGTCAAAAGCTGAGCTAAGATCAAGGAGAACCAGCATTGCTTCATTGCCGTCATCAAGGATTTTCAATAGGTCATCTTGCACTCTGGTCAGAGCTGTTTCAACACTAAATGATGGTCTGTAAGCCGACTGTCTTGAAGCAAGCAGAGCGTTGTCCCTCAGATAGGTCATAAGTTGCTGACATACAACTCGTTCGATAATCTTGCCGAGGTAGGGAAGATTTGAGATAGGCCGATAGTTTCGAAGACAATCAGGATCAAGGCTAGGTTTCTTAAGAGTTGGTATAATCAAGGAAGACTTGAGAGCTTCAGGGAAGACTCCCGACTGCAGAGACTGATTTGTAATGTCTGTAATGGCTGGTAGAAGTTCCTTCATACATTGCCTAAAGACCTGTGCTGGTATCGGATCAGACATACATACAGAAAACGTGCCATTTGTCATCTCAGCTGCCTGTATTTTACATAATTTTCTTATTGTCCATGAAAAGCTTGATGATGCTGAATTAGAGAATGCCCAGACCACCGCAGAGGTAAATGATGATTGCAATCAACCAGAGTTTGATGAAGATGCATCCTCAAGTGCTCAACGCAAGAGGAACTTGCTGGCAGGCATTGGCATGTAAATGTCAAATTGAAATCCACCCTCAAGATGAACAAGTTAAAGAGCCATAACATGGATATTAATTGGGAAAATATGTTGCACAACTTTCACCTCTTAAATGGATGGAAACTAATTGGTTAATTGTATTGCAAAGTTCTCAATTTACTTTAACTCTTCCTCTTGTTTTCACTTAAAGTTCTTAAAAACGTTTCTGAATAACAAAGACATCTACATGTAATATTGAATAAATAATTTTAAAAATACATATTTTGAACAAATTCTGAATTTTAAAGATGTACATTGTATAACACTTCATTCATACATTTGGTCTTTTGACCCCCCCCCCCCCCCCCCACCCCCACCCCCACCCCACCCCTCCCCAACAGAACAAATGCCAAAAAAATATGGATGATTTTTGAGGATTGAGGATGAATCCAATTTTTAAATGATGGCAATTGGGGAATTATGCATGATTGAGGATGTTCCTAGCCGGTTAGAGTTAATGGTGCTTATTTAGGAAATGCTTAAGAGTAGCATTAAATTCAGACAGCAACCCGTTTCGTTCTTCTTGGATATCATTTGCCCTCTTCTGCTCATCACTTACTGCTTCTAATCTTGTAGAAATGGACTGCTGCAATTCACGGAGTAGGTTGGCAGTACTGCAGGTTTTTCTTTTTCTTGAAGCTGGTACCACCTCTGGCACACTGCGGGCTGCTGCGGTGGTAGCCTGCATTTAAAATATATGCATAAACTGCTTAGCAAGCCTGACTTCACATTAACCAGGAAAATATGTTTTTTAGGCAAAAGCATGAATCTTGGCTCTTGGTAAAAATCTCACTGGCATCTCTTATTAGCCTCAATAAGGGGTGGAGTGCTATAGTTCAGTATGTAACAGAAATGAGATGGAAAAAAAATAGAATATACAAATGGGACATTGACTCATTGTCGCCTTTTTTAGTCAAAGATGAGTCAAGAATTTAGATAAAACATAAAGAGGAAACACTGAATCTATATATATCTATCTAATCTATTCAGCCTCAAAAGAAAACGTCCTAAATCCTCAACATTCCTCAAACTGCAGTGAGGGTTCTGGAAGATTGAGAAGGGTTAGGGTTAATATTTGTATACATGTACATTCAAAACTGGTACTGTGCTCCCGTGCTATACTGTTATTTAAGCACGGATCAATCTGTACACAGACAGAATTAATGTACAATTTGTCTATTCTTTATCCAGTTCGCGCCAGAGAACATATACACGCAAAGTTTTCCCCAGATTCAAAATGGATGACGCATAAACACGTCACGAGCAAGGCCGGAAATGTCTGTCAGCAGCGAGCAAGGCCGGAAATGCGTGGGGGTGCTTCCCGGTACTGGCGGCCTGAACCTGCCTCGGTCGAGTTTCATTAAAAATAATCCCGTGCCTCGGCTCGGTGATGTGAAAATAATCCCGGCGCAAACTGGTTAACTGCAAGACTCAATCAGACAATTGTAGGGCATGCAATTTTTAGTTTGTCCAGCACACTATTCACCAATGAATAAATACTACAAATAAATCACTGCAGTACATCTTGAAATGTCCCCTGAGTGTTTTAAAATTTAAATAGTAAAAAAAATAATCAACTTGTGTTCTTGGCAACAAACTCTTTTTGAGACTTAATTAAATCACCATTAAAAAATCAGGTTGATCAGATATAATTTTGTAAACAAAGAACTTTTTTATTAATGAAAAAACTGTTTGCATTATTACAATATTTGGACATCAATTTACAAACCTGTGCTTCAGGCTTCGCCACTTTTCATCACAAAGAGATCCAGTTACGTCTACTCCTTTGGCCTTCATCCTCTCTGCGACCATTTTCCAGGCTTGCTTCTTCCGTATGGCATTACCTTCAAACTTGTTTTTCAGACAATGGTAGGACTCTATAAGAAGCAACGCCTTCTCGTTCGTCCACTGAAATTTATTTTCTTTGGAAGAACAAATCAAAACATTATAAATAAAAAAGCAAAAAAATAAGAAGACTTTTGACAAAAGCCAACTCCTATGTAGTCTTCGGAATATCGTGCTCCGATGTAATAGAGATTAGAGGATACATGTAAATCCATAGCAGATCAGCTTGAGCTGACACCTAGATGTACCAACCAATCAGCAGCTTTGTTCACATTTCTGATCAAAATGACGTCGCACATTGGCTAATATGTTCACAAATATCAGGTTCTGAGATGGCTCCAAATAACAACGTATAATACTTGGTTGGACTAAGTCCTATGCAGGATGGCAAAAAAACGGCTAGCACACGCATGAAAGCTTTAACATGCATTTGCAGCTACCTTTCTGCTTTTTTGAGGTTTGTGTGTCTTCCAGTAGAGGTGCAGTATCGTCTTCTTGTTGGGTTTTACTGGAGCATGGGGTTTCACTGGAGCACAGGGTTTCACTAGAGCATGGGGTTTTATCCTGCACATCTGGGCAAATAGGCAAATGGGTTGTCTCTAAACATTTATTTTGAAAAACAATTACTACAGTATCACAGGTTGTGAAGCTGAAATGGTAAAAATTAAGCTGGGAAAAACAAAGGTTGCCCAAGTGTCATAATAACTTTATTATATGGTGTTGTAATATCAGTGACACGAATTGACTTGACCACAAACTGTCACTCGCCTCGACTCTACCTTGACCTAACTCATTTATGTCACAAAATTGAGTCACTCATTACAACTCATGAGTCAAAATAAGTTGTTTTGTTCAAGTGACTGCCTAATTGCTTTCTTTACTGACCTTTTACCACTACAGGAAGCTGCATTAAATTCTGTATGATCTTTTGCAGTACGGAGTGATCTGTAAATGAAAGCAGTGATATTAAATATTACACAAAGATATACTAGTTAAGTGCACATTTAGGTATAATTATCTACAGTGTTTTACAAATTATCAGATAATGATTCTTCTCCCCTAGTGTATAATATCTATACAAAAAATAAACAATACCTTTCAATATGGGTTTCGGCCCATATTGTATAACATTTCAAAACGAGATGTTTATCAGATTTACAACAGCAGCAACATAAGTTGGCTGGTCCACCACTACCGTTGTCTCTGACCCATTTGGAAGTTTAATGCATAATTGTTTGTAGTAACTGAACATAAGGGAAAAAAACACAGTTGAAATGAGGTAATCATTCTCCAGCATAAAGTACATGTATTGACGTTTTTTTGCTATAATTTCTTTTTAAATAATTTTTTGCTATAATTTCTTTTTAAATTATTTTTTGCTATTTACATTTTCTGAGATTGGTCGACGTTTTTTAATAAATGTTGCTATAACAGGGCGTCAAACGTTATTAGGGCGACATCATAACTTTCGCCCTATTATCTTACAAGATTAGGTTAGGGTAATGGGTTAGGGTGTAATAAAGATAGGGCTAGGTTAGGTTTCGGTATAAGGGCTAGGTTAGGGTTAGGGTAAGATTTATACACAATCTTATGAAGTGTCGACTTATTGGGGTTAGTAAATGATTATTATTATTAGGCCTGTTATTATTTTATAATTTTTATTATAATATTTTTATTTTTTTTTTGGGGGGGGGGCAAATAAATTGTTGTAGGCCTATACTGTACTAGGTTAGTGATAGTAAACTTCAAAATGTTTTTTATGTGGCTTCCCTTTCTACAAAAATGTAAGTCTGTGGACCTAACCATGCTTTATGCTTTATAACAAAACAACATTGAATTAATTAATGAAAGATTGCAACCAAAAGTTAAAATTAGGTTAGACCTGCATGATAAGCTAAATATTTTGAATACATTTTGCCCAAACACTAACAGTTGCAAAATACATTGTATAATAATTAATATCCACTGCCAATTTAAAACACTTTAAGAAACACATATCGAGTAAGAGAAAGGAAATAATCTCATAAAACCAGCCTAACGTTTATCGTTAGTTTATTATTTGTTTTATGAGGGGTGACACGATATCGATGCAGACGACAATCATGTATCGTCTTCTTGTTGGGTTTCACTGGAGCATGGGGTTTCACTGGAGCACAGGGTTTCACTAGAGCATGGGGTTTTATCCTGCACATCTGGGCAAATAGGCAAATGGGTTGTCTCTAAACATTTTTTTTGAAAAACAATTACTACAGTATCACAGGTTGTGAAGCTGAAATGGTAAAAATTAAGCTGGGAAAAACAAAGGTTGCCCAAGTGTCATAATAACTTTATTATATGGTGTTGTAATATCAGTGACACGAATTGACTTGACCACAAACTGTCACTCGCCTCGACTCTACCTTGACCTAACTCATTTATGTCACAAAATTGAGTCACTCATTACAACTCATGAGTCAAAATAAGTTGTTTTGTTCAAGTGACTGCCTAATTGCTTTCTTTACTGACCTTTTACCACTACAGGAAGCTGCATTAAATTCTGTATGATCTTTTGCAGTACGGAGTGATCTGTAAATGAAAGCAGTGATATTAAATATTACACAAAGATATACTAGTTAAGTGCACATTTAGGTATAATTATCTACAGTGTTTTACAAATTATCAGATAATGATTCTTCTCCCCTAGTGTATAATATCTATACAAAAAATAAACAATACCTTTCAATATGGGTTTCGGCCCATATTGTATAACATTTCAAAACGAGATGTTTATCAGATTTACAACAGCAGCAACATAAGTTGGCTGGTCCACCACTACCGTTGTCTCTGACCCATTTGGAAGTTTAATGCATAATTGTTTGTAGTAACTGAACATAAGGGAAAAAAACACAGTTGAAATGAGGTAATCATTCTCCAGCATAAAGTACATGTATTGACGTTTTTTTGCTATAATTTCTTTTTAAATAATTTTTTGCTATAATTTCTTTTTAAATTATTTTTTGCTATTTACATTTTCTGAGATTGGTCGACGTTTTTTAATAAATGTTGCTATAACAGGGCGTCAAACGTTATTAGGGCGACATCATAACTTTCGCCCTATTATCTTACAAGATTAGGTTAGGGTAATGGGTTAGGGTGTAATAAAGATAGGGCTAGGTTAGGTTTCGGTAAAAGGGCTAGGTTAGGGTTAGGGTAAGATTTATACACAATCTTATGAAGTGTCGACTTATTGGGGTTAGTAAATGATTATTATTATTAGGCCTGTTATTATTTTATAATTTTTATTATAATATTTTTATTTTTTTTTGGGGGGGGGCAAATAAATTGTTGTAGGCCTATACTGTACTAGGTTAGTGATAGTAAACTTCAAAATGTTTTTTATGTGGCTTCCCTTTCTACAAAAATGTAAGTCTGTGGACCTAACCATGCTTTATGCTTTATAACAAAACAACATTGAATTAATTAATGAAAGATTGCAACCAAAAGTTAAAATTAGGTTAGACCTGCATGATAAGCTAAATATTTTGAATACATTTTGCCCAAACACTAACAGTTGCAAAATACATTGTATAATAATTAATATCCACTGCCAATTTAAAACACTTTAAGAAACACATATCGAGTAAGAGAAAGGAAATAATCTCATAAAACCAGCCTAACGTTTATCGTTAGTTTATTATTTGTTTTATGAGGGGTGACACGATATCGATGCAGACGACAATCATGTATCGTCTTCTTGTTGGGTTTCACTGGAGCATGGGGTTTCACTGGAGCACAGGGTTTCACTAGAGCATGGGGTTTTATCCTGCACATCTGGGCAAATAGGCAAATGGGTTGTCTCTAAACATTTTTTTTGAAAAACAATTACTACAGTATCACAGGTTGTGAAGCTGAAATGGTAAAAATTAAGCTGGGAAAAACAAAGGTTGCCCAAGTGTCATAATAACTTTATTATATGGTGTTGTAATATCAGTGACACGAATTGACTTGACCACAAACTGTCACTCGCCTCGACTCTACCTTGACCTAACTCATTTATGTCACAAAATTGAGTCACTCATTACAACTCATGAGTCAAAATAAGTTGTTTTGTTCAAGTGACTGCCTAATTGCTTTCTTTACTGACCTTTTACCACTACAGGAAGCTGCATTAAATTCTGTATGATCTTTTGCAGTACGGAGTGATCTGTAAATGAAAGCAGTGATATTAAATATTACACAAAGATATACTAGTTAAGTGCACATTTAGGTATAATTATCTACAGTGTTTTACAAATTATCAGATAATGATTCTTCTCCCCTAGTGTATAATATCTATACAAAAAATAAACAATACCTTTCAATATGGGTTTCGGCCCATATTGTATAACATTTCAAAACGAGACGTTATCAGATTTACAACAGCAGCAACATAAGTTGGCTGGTCCACCACTACCGTTGTCTCTGACCCATTTGGAAGTTTAATGCATAATTGTTTGTAGTAACTGAACATAAGGGAAAAAAACACAGTTGAAATGAGGTAATCATTCTCCAGCATAAAGTACATGTATTGACGTTTTTTTGCTATAATTTCTTTTTAAATAATTTTTTGCTATAATTTCTTTTTAAATTATTTTTTGCTATTTACAATTTCTGAGATTGGTCGACGTTTTTTAATAAATGTTGCTATAACAGGGCGTCAAACGTTATTAGGGCGACATCATAACTTTCGCCCTATTATCTTACAAGATTAGGTTAGGGTAATGGGTTAGGGTGTAATAAAGATAGGGCTAGGTTAGGTTTCGGTATAAGGGCTAGGTTAGGGTTAGGGTAAGATTTATACACAATCTTATGAAGTGTCGACTTATTGGGGTTAGTAAATGATTATTATTATTAGGCCTGTTATTATTTTATAATTTTTATTATAATATTTTTTTTTGGGGGGGGGGGGGGGCAAATAAATTGTTGTAGGCCTAAAATGTACTAGGTTAGTGATAGTAAACTTCAAAATGTTTTTTATGTGGCTTCCCTTTCTACAAAAATGTAAGTCTGTGGACCTAACCATGCTTTATGCTTTATAACAAAACAACATTGAATTAATTAATGAAAGATTGCAACCAAAAGTTAAAAATAGGTTAGACCTGCATGATAAGCTAAATATTTTGAATACATTTTGCCCAAACACTAACAGTTGCAAAATACATTGTATAATAATTAATATCCACTGCCAATTTAAAACACTTTAAGAAACACATATCGAGTAAGAGAAAGGAAATAATCTCATAAAACCAGCCTAACGTTTATCGTTAGTTTATTATTTGTTTTATGAGGGGTGACACGATATCGATGCAGACGACAATCATGCACATTAACGTACAATAGCGACACATTTGTTCTTGTTTTCTATGAATACGGTAGAGCCGACACTTTGTGCTTTGTTTTCGTGGACATTGTTTTCAAAATCAAACAATTCTCAAACAAACATTCCCGTGGAAATATGAAACGTACTACATGTAGTATAATCTATAAACATTTCAATTTCAGTGACAAGAAAACTGTCGTCTGCTTACCTCTCCGCCATCTTTAAAATACGTCACTGGCTAACAGCGAACAGCTCGGAATGTCGTTCGCCGTTTTCGCTAACGTTCGCCAACATAATTGGCGCACATTGCGTTCCACTCACGCGAACAACGCTAACGTTGGCCAACGTTGGCAACGTTCGCTTGAGCGGAACGCACCCCAGTACATGTACCTATCTCACCTACACCTACCAACATCCAGCCTAGCGCAGAACAACCATCTGTTGTACCAGAGACAGCAACAGAACCACCTGACATCGAGAGACGCTACCCACAGAGGAAAAGGAAACCACCGGATAGACAGGATCTCTAAAACCCCATATGTACGTAAGACCCCCCAAAAAAAGAAGAAAAAAAAGAAGAGAGGCTTGGGTAGCCACTGCACTTTTGTTGTATTTAAGTTGTTAGAATTATAGTTCTTAGTGTTCAGTGCATGCATAAAAAAAACTAAAAAAAAATCCCAGTTTTCATTGAATCCAAAAGACTACAAAACGATGACACTAGACAAGTGACTTTAAAAATATTGCAGTTTATTACGCACAAACATCATCATTGTCCTATACAAGTAATATCCAAAGTGAACTTCAAATTGGAACAGTTTGAACTGTAATATTTCACTCTAAATGATCATGTGAACATTTATGGACTTTATTGCAGTTACATATTTTAGTGGGGAGGAGATGTAATATATGCTCCGCACTAAGTGATTCACTGACAGTGTATAAAGTGCGCCCTCTGTTGTTACATATATTAGCATGGCTGAATAAACCAGGTGAGCTCGTTCCGAAGTTCTGTGTCGGATGGTTTGAAACCAATAATAAACCACACATCGCTGCCCAAAGATAGGGCACTGTTCACATTTTAGTTGCAAACAATAGCAGCTCGTGCCAACAGAGAATGCCGGTCACGTAACGACTATTGTAATTGGGGACACACAAGCTCTTTGGTTGCGAACGTTCATGCAACTTTGAGCCCAGGTGGCGCGCTCAGTACTAACAGGGATACCATCATGATTTGGTTTGCAAACATGGATACCTTTGAATCTGACAACACTTAGACCAATATAGTGAGTAAATATTGCAATTTCTACAAGCTGGTAAATTTATACATCCAAAAAATTCATTAAAATCCTAATTAACCTAATTAATGATTAGGCGAATTGGTCCTCAAGTGCCCTTTTGCGTTTTCACGAAGAGGTTAATTTAAAATAGCGTTGACTTCAACGTGTTTATGAAGGGGCACTTTGGTGCGCGTATTGACTTTAGCGTTTTCACGAAGAGGCGAATTGGGCGCGTACTGGCTTTTAGCGTTTTCACAAAGAGGCGAATTTGGGGCGCAGTGGGGAAATGTATACATTCTGACTCTCACAGCAACGGGCGAATTTGCTAATGTATCGTTTTTTCGTTTTCACGAAGAGGCAATTCTATTAATTTATTAATTCTGCAAAACTAATCACCTATTTTTCTTAACGCTTGCTATATTTATGAAGATTGAAATATCTTCTTTCCCGTGATACCTTAATCTTGTATATTCTATGGATATTTATGTTTCAAACTGCCAAACGAAAAAAAGGACGAACTTTAAAAGCGATTTTCTTGAAAGTTTGTTCAGACCGTGAAAGGCTCAATTTGCCTCTTCGTGAAAACGTTGACGATATGTTTGTTTCTGATGCACAGTCACTGAAGAAGATCTTGTTAAGATCAAAATATTAGGCCCTCTGAACTTATTTGATTTGTATGTTTCAGGTCATTCCAGCCAGTAAGTAGTTTGCATCTTATTCTTATTTATTCGCACAAGTTATTCTTATAATAGTCGTGCAGTTCTTGTTTCATTCGTAATGGTTCGGCATGATTATAAACTGTTAAGACCAAGAATAACTCTACGAAACTTAAGAATGCTGTAAGAATATACAGAACTATAGTTACGAATTTGATGAATAAACCAAGAATATTTGTTTTCCTGAATCACCCCAACAATTTTGAACATGTCCAAAAATCTTTAACGATTTTTCAACGAGGTAGCCAAGAACCATTCCCGTATTTACTCAAGAATTGCTGTTCTTGGCAATTCGGCTTAAACATTTGGAATGTTTAACCTACCTCTATGGGTGTACTTGTTTGTGGTTGCTTTCTCTTTTTCTTCATTTATACAACAACAAATTCTCGACAAACAAGCACACGCAAACTACCCCGAGATAAACCTCCCTAATATTCGCGGGCGTTGCGTCACGACTGCGCGGGCGTCAAATCTTTGTTTAAACATTTAGATGCACGTCACGCACAGACGTACGCCCGTCATTGTTATCCACAAATCAATCAATTACACATTGGAAAGATCAACTTTTCAAGAGAGACGTGATCGACCATCGTCAAACCAGGTATGAATCAATTAAAGTTGATACCCTGTGCTCTACAAAAATGGATTAATTTGTAAAGCACGTTCAATTTGTATGTTTTTTTAAACGAACCAGAAGCTACTTTGTTCTCAATTTTAGCATCTGCTTAGCTACTCTCTAAAATGGCATTTATAGTCTCTTTTTAGAAGCAACGTTTATATTGCTAGATATTAAATTTTCAAGGTTAAATTCTAAAGGACTCGGAAACCTTATCTTTAACAAGGTAGGCCTATTGTAAGTTTTAATGCATTTTAGACAGATAGGGCCTTGCTGGATGAACAATTAATTTACCGCATCGGTTTCAGTTCTTTTTTGCTTTCAGGGATGAGACTGTTAATTAGGAAAAAAGTCTGAAAATTAATGAAATGTCTAAAAGATGCATAGGCCTATCTTTCTATAGAAATAATGTCATTCTCTGAGTTTCAAAATGTCTGATTTCAGACAAAAATCTGACGAATCTCATTCGGGTGCTTTTGTAATGAAGATGAGTACATGTAGCTCACAACACTGTTCATACATCATTCTAACGATGATACACACGAGCCCCAATAGAATCAAATTATTTAAATTTGGCATCAAAGCGATTTGTAGTAAAACAAAGTTTTGTTTATAGGTTTCAGGATGGATCCTGATAATTTGGTATCAATCGTGCTAGTACAGGATGACGAAGATCCTATGCTGGATGACGAGGATGTTCTTCTGTTGTTGTTGGCCAATGAAGACGCAAAGGAGAAGGCTCAACACTTGAAGTATGGTCGCTTCAATATTAATGTACGTGGAAACATTGAACATGTCAAAACACATTGGACGCATTTCACACGTATTCTTCAATCAACTCAAAGTTAAAGTTTTAAGAATATTAAATATTAATTGCGAGGCCAAACAGAACAAATGAAATAAATATAAAATAAATAAATAATTGTATATTTATTACTATACATTACTATAAAAACATTAAAGTTTCAAGATAAAGGCACATGGTAAACATTCACGAAAATTTATGAAAAACAAAAAACAACACCCCCCCCCCTCCCCTCCAATAGTGAGGGAACATGTTTTGCTCGTGATAAACGTTACATATGGGCGCACTTGTTTGAATTCCCCTTAATTTGATACACCCTGTATAACATTGGGCTTATAAATAAAATCAGGCATGCCCTCATTGGAAAAGCCCAGACAGATCTGCAATTGTTTATTTATTTTTTATTAAATTCAGAAACAAATATTTTCATTTTTCTTTTTCTTTATATTAGGCGATGACTGACAGCGATTGTATTCAGCAGTTTCGCTTTGATAAGGCAACTCTACAAAAACGTGTAGGTGTCTTGAGGTATAAGGTGTCAGAGTATAAGGCTTCCATGTGGGACCACTTGGACAGCGTTGGAAGGATTATGCGTCATGCCAGTTCGCGCCGGGATTATTTTAACCTCACCGAGCCGACGCGCGGGATTATTTTTAACCCGATCCGAAGCAGGTTCAGGCCGCCAGTTCCGGGAAGCACACCCACGCTTTTCCGGCCTTGCTCGCTGCTGACAGACATTTTCGGCCTTGCTCGTGGCGTGTTTATGCGTCATCCGTTTTGAATCTGGGGAAAACTTTCCGTTTATATTCGTCATCCGGCGCGAACTGGCTTAGGTTACTCTCGTATCCAAACCGATTGGTTGAATGCGTACACATTTTTGGTAGGCATCCAATATAAATATCGATCATCAGTAATACAATGATTGCTGAAATGTATGACAAACATGCCCATTTACTGCAATCTACCCAAACGGTATTGTAGGTCATTGTTATGGTCCTGTTGAGGGCAGGCGTCATGATAGTGCAGTGTGTCACCAATCAGTAATGTTCATGCTGAAAATGGCACAACCATGGCTATATTTGGGGATACCGCATATGCATCCAGAGAATACCTAATTCCTAGTTTAAAGGGAGCTGCAATGACTCAGGAGATGCATGATTTCACTTACATTATGTAATTAGTAAGATAAAGTGTGGAATGGGGTTTCAGTAAAGTGTGTACACTGTTTGCCTTTTTAGACTACCACAAGAATTAACAAATATATTTACAGCCAATAGCCAAATATTACTTGGTAAGTACTCTTCTAGCAAATGCTCACACATGTGCTTATGGTTCCCAGGTGTCCAAGTACTTTAAGGTTAAACCTCCAAGCCTTGAGGAGTACTTCATTCCTGTCTAACTCGATGATCCCAGTTGATGTTATATCCATTTCAACTATTGTTTCTAATAATACTAATACATGTATGAACAATAACACTAACAGCCAAAATAATTATAAAAATTGGCTGCCATTAAATTTCAACTAGATCATCCCTCTTGATTGCAAGAAAGAGAGTGTTCACTTTATGTAATTTGTGCAAACAACTTTGAGTTAAAGTTTCTCAGAATTAAAAGGCTTAAAAACATCTTTGGGGGTTCAGACTCATGAAACTCGTTATGTTGGTTTTGGGGAGGCATAAATTATCAGATAAGTAAAATAAGTCAAAATTGTAATCGGCGTTTTAGTTGCTCTTCAATACTAAACTAATACAAACACTAACAAGAGTCATGCCACTTTAGAATTCTGACTTTCCTGTTCTCCCTTGCCTTATTAGCTCCATCTTTTGTTCTTCAACTTGTGCCAGTTTCCGCTCTAGAGCCAGCCTCCTTTCTTCCAGTTGAAGTTGTTTTTCTTTGAATCTTTCTTCCGCCTGCTGTTTTTTCTCAAGAATCTTTATAATCGCAAGACTGCTCGAGATTGTTTGCTCTGAAATGTAACACAACACGCTATAATGTTACTTAATTCTTCACATGATTTGATGGGATATTGTTTGACTCGAGTCTCATTTTTGTTGACTTTTGACTTGACTTGACTTGAAAAGAAAATGACTTGGGATTTGACTTGACTTGGTTGCAACTCTACTTCAGGACACTGTGCTGTGAAACTGCTGTTATATTCCATGTTTGCTCTTATTGCAACCGGACAATATTGCCCTCTGATAATGCTAGTCCATGGTGAAATAATGAAATATATTAAGGAGCCACTGAATATTTTTCTTGTAAAGTATGTACATGTACATAATTATGTTTAGTTGTAATTATTAACTTATACAATGTACAGTTTATTGACAACAATTTGAAGTGTACATAAACCACTATAGTAATTCGTCCATGCTTTATGTCAAATATTCATGTGATGTAAAATGCGTCTTTATTGAGATTTGTATTCACATTTGGGTCTTATTTGCACACATCTGGGACATTTAACCCTGCTTATTATTAGTAACAAATCCTGTAAAGGAAATAAGTATGTATTGGTCAATGGCCAGGAGCTAGTTCGTCAATTACTGAGAGTGCTTGACATATTGTTAAAAGGTTATCATAATACATTTAAAAGTACATGTTATCAAGCTGAGGCTTTCCAGTAAACAAAAACTTACTCTTAAATCCCTCGCTCGTCTCTTTATGATCGCCAGTGGCTGTTTCAAATAATTTAAATAAAGTATAAATATGAATTAGTATTTATTTATTAGTATTGTCAACAAACTTGACAGGATACAGCTTGTCTTGCAAAAGAATATAGAAAGGAAACAAATTGGAACCGTAATCTTGGTGTGAACTCTTTATTTAATTGCTTAAAAAACTTCTTACATGCAGTATTGGTAGGGTGGTCAGCTATTGGTACCCTTGCATTTAGTTGCTAAAACAACAAAACTGACACACTCTTGAAGGGAATTTTAAAATAACACAAAACTGACCACCTCTTGAAGGAAAATTTAAAAATAACAAAACTGACAGCCTCTTGAAGGGAACTCAAAAATAACAAAACTAACAACCACCTGAATTCGAAGGGAACTCAAAAATAACAAAGATGACAAACTCCTGAAAGTACCTAAACAAATTGCAATACTCACAACCTCTTGAAGGGAACATAAAAAACAAAAACTGAAAACCCTATTTGAAGGAACTCAAGCCCCCTGAGCCACTGACCGCCTCTGGTGCACTTTGATTTCACTTAAAAAAATTCTTACCATTGAGCCCCCTCATGGCAGCCAATCTAATGTTATGCCTCCTGGTGTTGTTATAGCAGCCTCCTTTTCTCTACCTTCTTCATTTTATCCCTTTTCATCTCCTCCTCATTCTCCTTCAGTCTCTTGATTTCCTGTACAAGTACTTGCTTCTCCCCAAACTCTTCATCTGTGATGATCTGAAACAATGTTTATTTTATAATTACTGCTCAGGTGAGTGACTTTTCATTGCATTTGAGATTTCAAATGTACCTGTATTTGTCATTATTTTAAAAAAACCAAAACAAAACCCAGACAATTTAAAAACTTTCTGACACCATTCATATTTCTTTAAAATTTCTTACAAGATTCAAAATGCATAAAGGTCATTAACTTTGATTAGACAATTAAATCAATTAGAGATTAACATTTTTCATCCTGCTATGCAAGTACATGTACATATGTGTCATCTGGTCTTTATTTTTATTAATTGTTTATTATAAAAAAGTAGTTTGTCATAAAAACCTTTTCAAGTTTGTGTTGTCCTCCGTGACAAAGTAAGACAGTTGTCGCAGAAAGCGTTCTCTAGCAGAACGCGGCATAATCTTCTTGTTCAGTGCTCTTGTGCATTCATCTGCAACTTTATCCCACGCTTCATTTGGGTCATCTAAAATGAACACAACAGTCCTACGGTATATTGTCAAAAGTTACCGTACGTGATTGTCAAAGTTCACGGTGGTTATTCTTCCGAGCGTCCGCACTTGGATAAAACGGCTCGCGGAAAGTACTAGGCCAGAGTGACATGTCCGTTCAGAATCTAATGAGGGCACCCTACGCCTGACCTCCGACACCGTGTGCACCGGACGTGGTTTTGTAAAAAAAAAAGCGCTAAATTTACACGAATTTCATTGTGCTTGTTTATGTGGGCGCTCTCGTTCGCGAAATAACATGCATGACATGAAGCCGAGGCCAGTTCGTGTAATACTTTGACCACATCGAAGCTAGGGGCCAAAAAGAAAGCGAAATTGGTCACATGAGGAAACAACTGACCTGATTGCGATCTGGGGAGAGAGGGGCCACCAGGAGAGATTTGACGGTATGCAATATAATGCCCGAGTTTGGGCTTCAATATTGTCAGAATTCCTGCACCAGCTGCGCCATACAGAACAATGGAAAGTTTGAAAGATCGTATTGATTATCTGAAACGCAAGGCCAAACAGGGGAACAAGTACTGAAAGTGATAAGCGTAGAGGTCATGCATTGGTGTGACCTCCAGACGGAAATCACGTTACCAAAATGTAGGTTATTTACATTACGTGGCTGTCCGCACATAACTAAGCAGCGGTCATTTCGTCTGTCGTAACCCATTTTGTACTCTTGTTCATTTGGCATCATTTTTTAGTGGTACCTCACTAGTCTATGCTAGGCCAATTTCTAGGCCCTACGTGGGGGGTCTGGTAGCCTATGCCTATTACAGCGGGGGAAATGTATTATTTATCTCTATTTGATACAGGGAAGGCTGTTGAAGATTATCCGTCGCCCATTACTCGCGCCATCATACCATCATGAAACTGCTTCACCATCTCGATATACTTTTTTTTTTCGGTGTTTCTCTTCAAGAAGTTTCCTGATCTCCTCGTCATTTTAAAACCAATCTTGGTGTTTCCAGATAACAGGGCCCAAAGTTTCCAAAGCTGTCATGTGGACTGCGACTTTGAAGCATTTCCAGTCAGCTTCAACGTCACCAGAGTCGAGCTGCTGGAACATTGCACTGCACAGTTCATCAATTCTTTTCGTACATTGCGTTATAGGGACAGCCCACAAACCGTGTGCTAAGGGAAATTTCTCTAAACTCAAACTCAGATCACTCTAATATTCTAAAATTTTCAACATCACCCTAATTTGTCTTCTTCTACATTTTCTTTTATTATAAATTACTCATTTTTTTTACCTCCAAATAGGCACTTGTGGATACAATCCCATAGAGATGTACACAAACCTAAAATAGTCCTAACTTGTTTACCCTAACCCTTTTCTCTAAGTTCTTCGAGATTTATGTGCCACTGTCTCCTTATTACCTACAAACTTACGCTAATTTGTCTCCCCAGGTGCCTATTTGGAAGAATTAAACCCTTCACTGAAGACCCAACGCGCTATGGGGACACGAAAATGTCCCCAATACTCGGTGTGGGGTTCATTAAACAAAAGAACATGTCCCCACAACTAGGTGGAGGCTAGAACACATTTATCAGTGGCGGTCTTTAATTTGGTAAATTGAAGCTTCTTTGGCGGCTTCTTGCCTTGAGGTCTCCTGAGTGGTTGGATGTTGAACTTCGCACAAATTAGTGGATGGTCAGTCGAGCAGCCAGCTCCTCTCATAACCTTGGTAATTTTCACATCTATGATGTCCCTTTTTCCGATTTTAATATAATCAATCAGATGCCAATGTTTTGAGCGGGGATGCATTCATGACTTTTTTTTATTTGGAAGTTCAAACAAAGTGTTGCTGAAGGTGAGGTTGTGTTCTGCACATTTTGTAAGGAGAAGGAGACCATTTGAATTGCGTGTCATGATACCATGTTTTCCAATTATGCCATGCCATGTATCATGGTCAGAGCCAACACGAGCATTGAAGTCGCCGAGAATTATGAGTTTGTCTTTTGTGAGAACCTTGGACCTTATTCACGACGTATCCGCTATTACCGGGTCCATAACAGCCTTAGTTGCGGATAGCCTAACGGATAGGCCTACATTAGAATTGCGCTACGCCGTATTCACAAAAGGTTCCGTTAGGTATCGGTAAAATTGCGGAGCTCGGCTAATAATGGGGGTCTCGTTGAACGAGCTGTACGGGTGAATGAGGCGCCTGTGTGATTATGTAACAATTCATTTTCTTATGTTATGTAACAATTTATACATTTTTAGATGACACACCATTTCACAAGTTTAGAGTTGCATCCAGAAAGATGCGATGGCTTCTGGCTGGCAGAGTTCACATTATACATACAATATTGTAGGCCTTCTATATACTGACAACGTAAAAGCCTACCTTCGCTATGTAGGCACTTCCACCTCATTTTCCATCTGCCAAAAGTGCCCTCGACGTTCTATCGTATTCTTCGGTGATGAATATTTTACCGACGTTCTGCATCATCATCATCAGGTTGTGGTGCTGGTGTTATCAGCCATGATCAAAGGGGGTACGCAGAATCGCCCAGAAGGTGACCATCGTTTGCAAGACCATTGGCTAGTTGGTGGTTGGGGCTTGAGTGAGTCCATGCACATAAACGAATCATGGGTCGAGCCTGGCCACTTGGCAACAATATTGGTGAACCTCTTCTGGTGGTCGCAAACCCCCTGGGCATTTATAGCATGGTGGTTATGTCTGCACATGTAGGCACCTTCGTCACGTGCAGAACATTTAATCTCGACAAGTAATCTATCAAGGCATCCCAAAACGTTTGGAATCCGTCGACGACGTTCATCGTAGAAACCTTCTTTGATCGCATTCTGACTGGCTATGTTCCTCGGAAATCGAACTATTTGTGGCGAAACTCTTTGAAGGGCAGTTGCGCCCCGGGTAACAATTCGAGAAGTTGACGGCTGACTAATTCCACTTAAATCTCCACTTGTTAATTGGAAAGAACCTTCGGCGAAAAATCGGAGGGCTGTTATGATCTGCAGCATGGCGGGTATTGCATGCGACCTCTGTGTTGGATGTTCAACTTGATCACGGATCAAATCTATCACCTACAACAGTACATGCCTTGGCATTCGATACATCTTTATCAGTTCCACATCGTCATAAATGTCCAGTGGCTGTAACCTGTCCCGAAATACTCGCTGGCGGCGAAGAGCACGCCTGTCTTCCTCTTCCAGCAGAACCACAAACACTGCCGCCATTTCATTTTAGCGCTATACGGAAGTTGTGATACTCACCTGAGGCGGCTGGAAATGAGCCCTAGTTGGGAAACAAAACGCAACATTGGTTGCTCTCTTGGTACCTGCGGTGTTTGTAGAACCGGCTGTGCTTCAGCCCTATAGTAGATGCGATACACATCTTTGGCGGCTGGTAATGAGCCCGAGTTGGGAAACGCAACGTAATCGGCTCTCCTGGTACCTGCGGTACTTGTAGAACCGGGTGTGCTTAAGCCTGGGTATAGATGTGATACACACATGTGGCGGCTGGTAATGAACCTCACGTTGAGATGCGCAACGTAAGCGGCTCTCCTGGTATCTTTGGTGCTTGTAGAACCGGTTGTGCTTCAGCCTGGGTATATCGGCTGGTAATGAACCTTGGTTGCGATGCGCAACGTAAGCAGCTCGTCGGGACTTCGGAGAGCTGGTTGTTCAGATGTACCAGGTTGTGACTCACCAGAACTAATAGAATGGCTTCCAAAATCCATCTTGCAACAGTTGTAATGGTTGCAGGATAAACTGTTGTGGTAAATAACTGTGTATAGTCTTACCCCGTAGCTCCTTGGTTCGAGCAATGTAGAATTTCAATATTCTGACAGGGCACCATAATTTGTCCTCCTTGATACTTAAAAACAAAGTCAAACTAGGAACAAAGATTTCCGGAGGAGAACAATTTTGAGATTGGTTCTTGGTTAGAAAGCCTATCTCTGGAATAAGTCGTAACCTCCTGGTTCCCAGCGTAAGTGGCCTGCCGCTATGGATAAGGCATGGAGTTCACTTCTTCTACATGCTGTAGAGGCTGCCAGCAGAAAGGCTGTTTTAACTGTCATCCTATGAAGAGTAGAGGACCCGGCAGGTTCAAAGTGGGCTTTAGCCAGCTTGTGAAAAACATCACCAAGGTCCCAGGATGGGATCAATTTCTTTATTGGTGGTCTCTCGACGAACATATCCTAAACGAGATGAAAAATCGAGGTATTGTTAGACAGGTTGGAATCATCCTGAAAGCCCCTATAAATGAACACAATAGCCGATCTGTAGCCTCGAATTGTTGCAATCTAAAGACCAGGGCCCAATTGCATAGAGATGCAATTTTTTTTGCTTACTGTAGCAGAAAAATGTGCTTAAGCGTAAACGTATTTCACCAGCGGTTGCTAACTTAAGCACGTAAACAAACTGCGCGCGCAATATTTTAGATCGTCTGCTTAAGCAAAAAATTCCCCCAAAATAAAATAAAATAAAAATGGCGGACGAAACCAACAGCGTAACAAAAGTAGTCTTGATCCAAGACCAAGCTAGCCGTTTATTTGTTCCGCGGCGCGCCGTCCGTATATATCCGGGCTTATTGAGGGCGCCTTTAATTATCGCCATATTCGTACCCCTATCTATACCACTGACCTCAACACCTGGACGGATCATTGTCCATATTCTGCTGTGCTAACACTTGAAGTCGGTGCGAACTGGAAGTGCAACATGGCGTCACTGCTGTGAGCCAATGAAATGTCCAGTTGTAGAGGTCAGTGGATTTACCAACCAACTGAACTCTACACCTGGACATTTCATTGGCTCACAGAGTGACTTTGTGGGTCCGCCATGTTGCACTTCTCTGCATGCCGACTTCAAAATGAAACAATGGATGATCTGTCCATGTATAGAGGTCAGTGATCTATACCCGTACCTAGGGGAACGAATGTGGCGATAATTAAGGGCGCCCTCAATAAGCCCAGATATATACGGACGGCGCGCCGCGGGAAAAAAAAAACGGCTAGCTTGGTCTTGGATCAAGACTATACAAAAAGTTGCGCCGGGCGGGGCAAAGCCCAAATTGTCGCCCTTTACTGCAGAAATGGATCTGGCACTGGCTACCTCATACATCGAGGAGAAAGCAGTGATTGAGGGGGGTCCTAAAGGGTTCCCTTTTGACATTGAAACACAAGATAATTTGAATTTCACGTCGCCTTCGAAGAATAGCCGCCATTTTAACTGTTGCTACGTTAAGGTTAGACCTTGCTTAAGCAAAAAATGCGGTGGTTAAGGCTCCTTTTTCTTTGCTTATCGCTTTAAGCAAAAAATCTTGCTTAACGGTTGCTATGAAATTAAAATTTAACACCCCGCTTAAGCAAAAAATCGTCCGTTAAGCAGCTCTTTGAAATTGGGCCCAGAATTATACAGATGGACAAAGAAATCCCCAATGATCTTTAAAGATGCAGAATTGGAATTAATAGCTTCCTTGAACACCATTTGACATAATGCTGTAAACAAATGTCGTAAGTTCTTATAGTTGAAGCCCGTCTACTCTTTACTGCCGGGCTGCAGCTACCTCTGAAAAGCCTGCTGTTCGGAAGGACAGCTTGATATCATCCAGGCAGAGAGATAAAGACTGTCTGGATCTGAATGAAGTGCCTTGGAGAGAGGAGGTCATAGGTTGTGACAGGAGGTCTGGACGTTTTGGCAACACAAGATGTAGTTGGATTAGGAGGTCCAGGAGTCGAGGAAATCAAGCCTGTCTGGGTCAAAAAAGGAGCGATCAGAATTATCTTGCATCTCTCCTGACTGATCTTATCTAGGACACGAGGTAGCAGGGAGATTGGAGGGAAGGCATAACCCAGGATTCCCGAACAGGTGATGCTGAGTGCATCTGTCTCGAAAGACCGAGGGTGGGCATGGCGGGAGCAGAAGGCTGGTAACTGGTTGTTGAGATAAGATGCGATGCAAAGAGGTCTATGTGTGGGGTGTCCAGATTATTGAAAACTTGTTGGACTGTTAGACGATGGAGAGAAACCACTCTGTGGGAATCGCACGGCCCCGAAATAGTGCATCTGCAATGACGTTGTCTTTGCCAGAAAGGTGGCTAGCTTGAAGATAAATCTGGTGAAGGATGCACCATCTCAGATGTTTCCACGTTAGCATGAACAGGGACGGAAAATGAGTGCCTTCTGATTATATTAAAATCACCAAGCCGACGCGCGGGATTATTTTTAACGGAACTTGATCTGAAGCGGGTTCAGGTCGATAGTACCGGAAGCACACCCACGCATTTCTGGCCTTGCTCGCTGCTGACAGACATTCCGGCCCCTTTCGTGGCGTGTCTATGCGTCATCCGTCTTAAATCCGGGTGAAAAACCTGCGTTTATATACGTCATCCGGCGCGAACTGGTCAAGTAGGACACTACTGTTAAGCTGTCTGTTTTGACCAGTATAAGATGGTTTGCAACTCTCGTCTGCAAAGACTGAAGGGCCTAGAGAACTACTAGAAGCTCCATATGAATGATGTGTAGGAGTTGTTTCGATGGGGTCCAAGTTCTCGCTAGGGAGACATCACCCAGGTGAGCACCCCAGCCAGAGTTTGATGCATCTGTGGTCAGAGTTAGTGCTAAGAAAGGTGGTGGAAATGGTGAACCGCAAAGAAGATTATGACGAGTGCCACCATTTGAGATGGGACTGAATCAACAGATTCATCGGAACGGGTTTAGTAATAGCATCCCTCTGTGGACGATAATGGCAAAGTAGATGAAGTTGAAGTGGGCGCATGTGCATTCTGCACCAAGGCACAAGGTCCACTAAGCTTGCCATAAATCCCAGGAGACGAAGCCAGGCCCGAGCTGGAAGTGTCACTGATGACAGGAACAGATGGACACACTCCTCCAGAGCTACACAACGTTCGATGGAAGGTGTGGCTCTGCTCGCAATCATGTCGAGAGAGGCACCGAGGGCATGGATGGGTACATGGAGATACGCATCTTTCAAATCTAGGGATGTTGCCCACCAATCCAGAGGAAGGGATTGTAAGACAGTGGCCAAAGTTTTCATCCGAAAGTGCTTATAGGTCGTATAAAGGTGTTGAGGGGCCGAAGGTTGATGATTGGCCGCCAATCGCCAGATTTAATTGGAGCCAGGAAGAGTGTCGAGGTGAATCCCCTGGTTGAATTTCGAGGATGAGGAACTATGGCTATCTTTTCTTTCAGCGATAAAATTTCCTTTTCCAGGGAAGTCCAGTGAGCGCTGGACGAAAGGAACCTCGGTTGATCCTATTGTCTTTCCCAGCTGTCTGTGTAGACCAGGAGGATGGCTTACGTGAGGGACTGGCGACGAAAGACTACTCTGTCATCAGCTTTCAGGCGTTTGGCTTCTATCATTAAGACCTTGTTAAATTTATTATCGAATAGGTCGTTGCCAATAAGGGGTGGACCTTCAACACGCTCTCTGGATCCACGAGAATGCCAGAAAAAGTTGTCAAGTAACAGTGATCGGCGCAGTGAAGAAGTCATGTCTGCCCCAGCTTATACAATTTTCTAAATAAATATATTGTTTTCGTCCTTGTGCGCATCTTTTTTTGGCGGACACATAAAAAGGTGGTATTTTTGTATTTAGTTTAAAGCTAGTATACACAATTTGCTTTAGTTGTAATTTTTGAAAATGGATGGGTTAGGGGGTTTATATTTATAGTAAATAATGTGACTCTGAAGTGTTGTGTTCATAGATGCTGGGAAAAAGTTTATTGATATTTTGGTAGTCTGGTTCCTTGACTTCCTCCAGACAAAACGGAGCAATTTATAGACGTCCTAGGAATTATCATATTAAAAACCATACTAGTTGGCTTGTACCCATTCACGGATGTGTAACAGTATTATAAATAAAGTTTGGACTAACTAAATGTATTAAATTGGGGACAGTGTTTGAAAATGATAAGGTTTTTCCCAAGGATTGCCAGCAGGCAATCGTTAAAAATGTATACAAATTTGTACTTTTCTTGAAAACTACAGCACACCATGTATGCTATGATTTCACAGGATACTTGATACTGTTATTCACTTACAGTCAAGTAAGGTTTTTCATAATAGTTCAGTAGTTTTTTTAATGTTTGCTTATAATGTATACTAGTAACAGGGTTGTAGTCGAGTCCCTGTAAGTTCGTTCACAAGTCCTTTCGTTAAGCCAGTCACAAGTAATTGGATGACCAATGACAAAGGAATGCTTTTGTCAAAGCTGATTTGAATAGCTTGTGATTTGAGTTGGAACTGAAGGACTTGTGATGGACTCGACTACATCCCTGCCTTTAAAATAAAAACACACAAAATTAAGAAAATCTGAATCACTTTCACACTTTTCTCTTGACTGTAATTCTTCTGTTTTACACATTAGGCACGGACGAGTGGAGTCTAATTATTATTATATGATGCGACACTATATAATTCTGCAATAAAGTCTATGTAAATAATTTGAAAAAAGTTCATTCATCCCCCCCCCCCTCTTTCAAAGCATTCGGACGAGAAACTTTTTTATTGTTTTTATTTGGCCTAATATGTTAGTCTGTGAAATAGCCGCTTGCGCACAAGCATCTACGATATTCGCACAGATTCGTCAATTAATTAACTAAATGTAGGTAGAACATCACCACGTCGTGATGATCTCCAATTTCACAGAGCTGCTTGACCACAACATTTGCTTTACCACAACATTTGCTTAACCACAACAATCCCTTGCTTGGTAAATCAGGATATTTAGGAGCCAAAATTTCATAGGATTTGTATGCTAAGCTAACAATAGTCTTTGCCAAACGGACCACTATTCGATTATACATGTACACCGCATGTATTCTTTGCATACAGTGTGCCCACTAACGACACGATTAGTCCAGCTCCCAAACTCACACAGTTGTCTTTGCAAACTGGGGCGTGATCTTTTCATGCAAGTTCGACCATTTGAATAGGCATATTATCTTATGCAGTCAACTACCCATTCAGCAGTCACGCTGGCCTGCGTTACATATCTAATTTAGTAGCGCTGCTTCACAAAGGAAATTTGTGGGTGCGCGTAGTACTTGTTGATAACCGCAGTTCTGCGTTCACTGATTGGCTCCTCGGAAAAGTCTGCAGAGAAATATAAAGGAAAAAGTAACTACTGGAGGGAGTTTGCATTGACGACCAAGTCAGTTAGGGAGCTGGTCTATAATCGTGACACTAGCGTCCGGCATACCAAATTGTGTGAAAAGAATACGCTACATGCACAATCGAATACAGTCGTCTTTGGCAAAGACTAAGCCAACAGCAGCAAAATACCAATCACAAACAATATACATTACATGGAACTGTGGCTAGTAAGCTGGTTTTGCTAAGCAAGTTTTTTGTGTGCTTAAGCATGTTCTTAAACAGCTCTATAAAATTGGCACCAGTATCTGACCATTCAGCAGGCTTCTTCTATACAGTCTTTGGTAACGTTTAGTACATGTATGTAGTACAACAACAATTGACCAATCAACAGTTTATTATTAGATCACATTTCTGATTGACAATTTTCTAAAGTCAACTCGTATTGCTTGGCATGCGGGGTTGCATACAATTTGCATGCTTACATTATATTAGACTCCGTTGAACAGTGCATGATACTCGGACTACTGATATATTAATTATGTCTGCTCCCGAATTATATTCAATAAAAAAAAACTGTCCAACTCTGAAACAATTTTTAGTAAGTTCTTGAAGTGAAATGTGTACAAGATAACATTGCCATCTAGCTTATTAGACCCGAGACCCAATGACGAAATGGCTTTGTTTACATAATAAGTGCTTTTCTAGTACTAGTAGGGACATACTCTCTCATGAAAATCACACATGTAAACAAAGCACGACATCATTGGGTCTTAGGTCTATCTGTAACAACTAAACAATCTTTTCCGGTTACTTTTGCAGCAAAATACATCATTTATAATGTTACTCAAAAACTTAATCCCACTTTAATTCTCAGCGGCTTTAAAGGCTAGCTATTGTACGCCAAAAAAGAGTTCCCCTTATCATTCAAAATCTTTTCTTTGATCTCTGAAATGATTTCTCAAATTTTCACAAATTCGGCAACAATTTAACATCTCTCTTTTTTTTAATTTTTTTTTACAGGGCACACTGGGAATACAAAAAAAAATATTAGAAAAATCTATGCTCTTGTTTTGTGTTGTGATTTGACATAAACGACACAAATGTAGGTCAAAGTTATATTATTTTGCAGTACTGCATATATTTTATAGATTTATAACAATTATTAAAACTTCTCTGTATTTAAATATACAAAATAACGCCCTCCACATCAAAGGCTAGAAACTTTATTAAGTATTTATTAATCATATATATATATATAACATCCAACATTTACCCGTTGCCTGCCCTGTACAACAGTTACAACATATTCATAATAATGACTCGTACACAAATTATGCTAGTACTACTGACTTAATATCTGGAATTTGTTTCATTATAAAGTGTGTAAATAAAAAAACAAAAAAAACCCCAGCAACACTGTGTTGAGGACCATAGCCCTATTTATTGATGATGTCACCCAATGTTTACCACACGACATGGCAGTTTTCAGTTGGGTCACCGCTCGACGCTCGCTATACTTTTACGTGCAAAATACCATCATACAATCGGTTTTCGACCAAAGACAGTGAAATGTGCAGTTTCGGCTCTGTAAGCCGGGGATGATACAATGTAACAGGTCAGAAGAATGGAAAGGATGATTACCCATGCAAGAGATTTTACCCGTCAGGAGCCACAGAGTCGAAAACAATTTGCCTTTAAGTGCGAACATGACCCCCCTATGATGCACCGAGGTAAACAGTGGATATACATGTACATGTACATGTAGGGCTATTTGATTTTCATACCATTAGTCATTAAAGGTGGGATATAACATTGGTAATTGCATGAATTATCATGATTTGTGGGGTTGTATTTTACCGACTTTTCCGATGTTTTACAATCATGGATGCTGAAAAAAAAGCAAGAAGAGGGTAGAAGTTTTGTTGTTCTTGTTTTTTTGGCAATAGCTGTCCGGCGATAGTGATTTTTTTGATACAATTAAATTGTTCAGAACTACAGGATATCTCGAGCAATCATTTTGCTGGATGTCTAGAATCATTATTTACTTTCAAATAAGTAAGATATTTATAAATAATTTGATAGTAAACATTTTTGAACTGCAAAAGGTAGTATACCTGTACACCAATTTATTTTGCTTTAGTTGTCTAAAAAATGAATGATTTGGGAGATTTACATCTATAATAGTAAATATTGTGACGCTGACCTGTTTTTAAAGTTTGATGCTGAAAAAAACCCAAGAACATAATGCTGTTTTTGTAGTCTGGTTCCTTGACTTCCTTCAAACAAAACAGATCTCAGGAAATTATCAGGTTAGGGAACCAGAGTAGTTGACTGGCACCCATTTATAAAAATGTAGACTAAAATATAATAAATTGGGGGCAGTGTTTGAATCTATAAAAATCACCTTTTGTTGAAAAAAGATGTGGTGATTTCACAAGATGCTTAAGACTGTTACAGTCAAGTAAGGTATTTCATAATAATGTTATATAATTTTTTCTAAATTTTGCGATTGGTGTATACTACCTCAACTCATTTCCCGAATATTATGCCCCTTTTCTTTTTTTTCACCAAGACATCTCCATCTTCCTCTCTGTATACCGCGGGCTGTTCTCCGAGTAGAACTGCGAGTACCAGCGGCGATGTTTGGCAATCAGGGAGTCCTCCTTGACCAGACAAGGTTTGGACAGGTAGGTCTTGTGGTTCCACACCATCATGTCACGTTCAACCTGGACCCACCCAAAAAATAAACAAATACAAAACTGGTAATAAAATAAACACAATTGTAATATCACTCTGTGCACAATGGCATCCTTAAAGGTAGGATACACCATTTGCAGATATCGAAAATATTTACTACCGAATTATAATGTATTAAGAATTATCTTACTCATCTGAAAGTAAAAAATGATTCTCGGCATTCAGCAAAATTATTGCGCTAGATATCCTGTAATTATTCTTAAAAAAAAAAATTTATAAAGAAAAATTTGTGATCGTCAGACAGTGATCGTGATTTTTTCAAAACACAAATAACACAAATAACATAATAACTGCTCGACGCCGGTTGAAAACAAATGCTGTTTTTCGTGCTGTTTTTGCCACCCATGATTGTAAAACTTCAGACAGGTCAGTTAAACAATATTACTATAAAATACAACCCCCCACATCTACCCATTCATGATAATTCAAGCATTTACCAATGGTGTATCGTACCTTTAACCTCTTGACGTCGGAGAGTTGCTACTGTATGTGCGCCATTCTCAACTCTTAAAGCTCTTAAAAGTACAGTTGTAGTACTGTACCTAAGTCTTTTATTGGTGTGATTTACATATGTAGGAGAAAAGAAGAATCAAAATTCTCTACTCCCCCATTGATAATCACCCATGTCCACAGAATAAGCCTCACTTGGCGTACAACTTGTGCCCCACTCGGATTTCAGATGGGTTAAGATAATCAAATATTTTCAAATATTTGAGGTTAAAAGGTATACCATTTGTAAGTCAACCCCCAACCCCCCCCCCCCCCCCCCCCCCACTAAACAACACGCTTACTCGTTTTAAAGATATTGATGTCATAACAATAATATCAATAATAAGGCTTGTGTGTATGAGAGCAGTAGTCTCTAGCACTTCAGCTGAAAGATGTATCGTGAATATTCATATATAATGGTTCTTAATCAATCAGACAGTCCAATTTTGGTAGCAAGACTCATTGCTTGTGCACAAGGCTGAAAACAGGTTATTCAAGTCGGTGATTGAGAGCCAAAAAAATGCATATTAGGATCGACAATGTACGTACCGTTCCCACAATTAGGATGGCGTGTCTATATACCGCCGCACCCCGGCAGGGGCGTGGCAGGCCGGCGGCCACAAGAGGCGAATAAAACCACTCCATTACAGACTTGATTTCAAGTCTAGTCTCAGACATACATCTTTGGACATTTGTGACCCACCACCCCAAAACCAGGCTAAAGTCGAAATCTTTCATATGAGAGATTTTTATACCATTGGATTGCTAGCGTTTTAAGCTTTAAAATGCACCATGCACCAGTACCGCTATGGAATGAAAAGTAACGACGCTTCAAAAAGTGACATTTTGTTGCCATTCGTGGCAACAAGTTTGCTCAATTTGAGTAATAGCAACGACAACAAAAAATCAGGAGACGGCCGATATTATCACTTTCGGTGATTTTTAAAAAGGTTTAAACATGAACAGCCTATGAGTTTTAACTAACGATTTATGAAGAAAAAAAACCAATCGACCGGCAACACATTTGTTGGTGTACAATGCCATATCTCGAAATGGCATTTGCCGACTTCCGCCTGGTTTTGGCCTGGTGGGTCACATTTATGTTTGCAAAGACTAGGTCAATATACCGATACCTGTAAGCATTCAGAGAAGAGGACGAGCTTGGCAGCAAATCGAGGGAAGGTCTTACTCCAGCAGCAATGGGTCAGCTTCTGCTTGAGGGGCTCTATGGGGGTGATGGTGTGCACGAGAATGGCATCCCCAAACAGCCAGTGATGAATGACAAGGTGTACAAGGCCTGGGCCAACCTGAGAGGAGATGACACTATGAGTTATTCAACAATGGAAATGCAGTTTCACCCTTGAAACAACGTGAAATTTCACGGAGATTTAACGGTGAATTAAGGGTGAAACTGCATTTTTATTATTTAAGAACTTGTAGGAACATGGCCTTAAAATAAAGCCTAGGGATTGGTGATGTTATGCACTGTTTTAATGCAGTGCATCATGTACACATTTTACTATACCCAGCTCGATTTTAGGGCAAAGCGGACCCACCCTTTGTCCCTAAAGACTAATCCAACAGAGACATTTGTTCTTTTGTTGTTGGCGGCACTGTTTCTTTCTAAGGGGGCCATGCGACACTAATTTTTGCTGTTTTACAAACCCCCACTACCTTTCCGTCTGGCTTCGTTTATGTAGTTTTGTTTGGCAATGGTGATTAAGCCAGAACGAAGCCTAAGCTGGGATTTGGAAAATGGTCTTCATAAAATTACAGCTCTCATCCTCCTACAATTTTCCGTATGTGCACGACCCACCATGTGTGTTTTGTTGTTGTTGTTGTCGTATGGACCGAAGTCCTAATTGACAGCTTTAGTTCAAGAGGTCTTTTTTCTCTTAGCCGAATCACCACGAGAAGGTACAAATGTAGCTGTACTGTCTTGATCCTCCAGAAACACCGGGGCAAACCCCTTCTCTTAGCGATAATTTTTTCTGGGTTCTTTTACGTGCATTACACAACACACGGGACCTCCAGCTTTACGTCCCATCCGAAGGACGAAGCAATAGTGGTTTAATTGCCTTGCTTAAGGACACACGTGTCGACACCGGGACTCGAACTCACGCTCTGCGGAACAGAAAACCGGGTTCTTAACCGCCCGGCCACGACACTCCACTGTGTGTGTTTTGATTCGTGTAAACCCAGAACGATTTAGGGCTGAGAGGACCCCCTTTTATCTCTATACCCTATACACACTATAGACTATTGTTACCTAATAATCAGTGTTGTAGTCGAGTACTTTATTTACTACCAAATGAAAATGGAAAATTGAAATGAAATATTGTTTTATGTGTCAGTCTCTGAGTTTTAGTCAAGTACTTTCCGAGTAGTTTTGTTTACTAACAAATATATACAGGCCCGTACGCAAGATTTTTTTATGGGGGGGTGCGAATTTGTACTGATGGGACCAAAATTGGAACTAAAATTTTTCGTGTGCCAGTACCATTATTATTACATCAAAATAGTGAAAATACCATTATTTACCCCGAAAAATGTGGACCTTTTGGTAATTTGGGGGGGTTGCGTACGCACCCGTCACACCCCCCCTGCGTACGGGCCTGATATATGTTTGTTGCTAACAAAGTGAGACAAAAATTGACAGTAAACATCAAATTAAGTCAGGGTTAGAGAAAAAAATATCACTTTGGAATTTGGATGCATACAGATTTTGTAATCAAAGTTTTGAGACTGTACTCTGAGAAAATACTCGGAAAGTACTTGGACAAGTACTTATTTTGTCTTCAAGCTTAATTTATTAAAGATTCAGATTGTCCAAAGTTTTTTATTTCCTTAGAAAAGTAGTTACTCTCCAGTATCTGTATTATGCAGCTTTATCTATAGCAAACCATCTTAAAGTTTTACAATTATGCATGCCGAGAAAAAGGCAAACAAAATGGTGTTCATTTTTAACCGGCGTCGGGCAGTTGCACTTGTTTTTGTTTTTTCGCGATCGTAATCATTAATTACTTTCAAATAATTAAGATATTTCTTAATAATTCGGTAGAACAAATTTTCAATATCTGCAAATGGTGTACCAAGCTTTTTTAAATATTTTTTAAATATTTTAATTTTAATATTTTCTGGTAGTCAAGCTGGTACTCGGGAAAATACTCAACTACAACTTTGCTATAAAACACATCCTTCCTCTGGAATTGTAGAAGGTGAGTGAACAATTACCTTAAATTCCGGTTAACTTTATTTTAAGGTTCCACCCTGTACTACTGTTTAATTACCTGTACAGCTTCTGCCGTGACACTCATGAGAGGCACTGGAATACCATAGATGGTACACTGGTGTTTCAGGGTCAGGGTGCCTGTGTGCTTGTTATCTTCATTAATGTCCCATGTGCCTTGCCATTCGTGCTTGGCAAACGACCAGAATCTGAAAACACAAATAACTTTCAAATGAGCATCGGAGACTGAAAACGCTTACAACCTTCGACAAATTTTACAGTGCTCTAAATACAAGGCGCACATGTGAACGGTATGCAAAGTAGTTGGGAGTCCCTGAACAGTACATGTACATATGTATGTGACTGAATGGTACTTGTGTCTAATGGTATACGCTTAAGCGCTTGTGGTCCTAAAGCCAGTAAAATAGCTCACGAGTCAGCTCACGAGTCAGCTCACGAGTCAGCTCACGAGTCAGCTCACGAGTCAGCTCACGAGTCAGCTCACGAGTCAGCTCACGAGTCAGCTCACGAGTCAGCTCACGAGTCAGCTCACGAGTCAGCTCACGAGTCAGCTCACGAGTCAGCTCACGAGTCAGCTCACGAGTCAGCTCACGAGTCAGCTCACGAGTCAGCTCACGAGTCAGCTCACGAGTCAGCTCACGAGTCAGCTCACGAGTCAGCTCACGAGTCAGCTCACGAGTCAGCTCACGAGTCAGCTCACGAGTCAGCTCACGAGTCAGCTCACGAGTCAGCTCACGAGTCAGCTCACGAGTCAGCTCACGAGTCAGCTCACGAGTCAGCTCACGAGTCAGCTCACGAGTCAGCTCACGAGTCAGCTCACGAGTCAGCTCACGAGTCAGCTCACGAGTCAGCTCACGAGTCAGCTCACGAGTCAGCTCACGAGTCAGCTCACGAGTCAGCTCACGAGTCAGCTCACGAGTCAGCTCACGAGTCAGCTCACGAGTCAGCTCACGAGTCAGCTCACGAGTCAGCTCACGAGTCAGCTCACGAGTCAGCTCACGAGTCAGCTCACGAGTCAGCTCACGAGTCAGCTCACGAGTCAGCTCACGAGTCAGCTCACGAGTCAGCTCACGAGTCAGCTCACGAGTCAGCTCACGAGTCAGCTCACGAGTCAGCTCACGAGTCAGCTCACGAGTCAGCTCACAAGTCAGCTCACAAGTCAGCTCACAAGTCAGCTCACAAGTCAGCTCACAAGTCAGCTCACAAGTCAGCTCACAAGTCAGCTCACAAGTCAGCTCACAAGTCAGCTCACAAGTCAGCTCACAAGTCAGCTCACAAGTCAGCTCACAAGTCAGCTCACAAGTCAGCTCACAAGTCAGCTCACAAGATATCTCACAAGTCATCTCAGTAATTGCTTGAATAATTATAAATAGGTGGATTTGGGGGGTTGTATTTTATATTAAATATCGTTTAACCAGTTTGCGCCGGCTGACGTATATACACGCAAAATTTAAAACGGATGACGAGCAAGGCTCCAAAAATCGTTTACTATCCACGGATGACGCGTTAATTCGTCGGGCACAGCAGTTTAATTCTGCAGAGGACGTATATATACTGCAAAGGTTTCCTTGGTTGTTGCGGTTGATGTGTATGTACGTCAAAAACTACCCGCTAGCGCTGCGGAGGATAGGTATACACGACTGACATGTATGGCATACATGCGGTGGACGTCAATATACGTCGACTTTGCCAAGCATGCTTCATTTACGCGGTGAACGTGTATATATACACACTACATCGTGGTATCGCGCTTCAGTAATTAGGCCTATTCAACACCCTAGTTCCATTGTCTCCATTGAATTCATACTGCCGAGGATTATCAGCTGCGTCCAGTAATTTCTTGACATTCAAATTTCCTCAACTATTGTTCTTTTATAGTCTCCTTTGAAATTCTTGAAATGGTGCTTTTCAGCTGGGCTTGCAAATATTTGTGTATATTACCGCGTACAATTGCCCCGACCCAGTGTGTAGTTCCACAGATGACGTATACATGCGTCAGATTTTATGGCGAGTACATGTACATGTAGCTGTAATATGACGCCCTGACTGCAGAGAGAAAAAATGCCCTAGACGACAGAATGTTGGCAAAAACAAGTAAATAACGGTGCTAATAAACTAAGTATTGGCATCTTGTAGTAGTTGCATTATCAAAACAGGAATATTTGACTGAATAAAAAACACATTTTTTTTTCGATGAAAAATAATCACGCCAGTGGTCTCGGTAACTTGAAAATAAACCTGGCGCGAACTGGTTAACTGACCTGTCCAAAGTTTTACAATCTAGCCGAAAAAAGCAAGAAAAACGTCGGGCAGTGGTTCTTATTTTGGTTTTTTTCGCGATCGTCATCCGGCGATCGTTATTTGTTTTTTAATTTAATTTTTTTAAACAATTACAGGATAGCTAGTGCAATCTATTTGCTGGATGCCTACAAACGTTATTTACTTTCAACTTATTTGATTTACTTTCAAATAAGTAAGATACATGTATTTCCTAATAATTCAGTAGTGCAAATTTTCAATATCTGCAAATAGTGTATCCTACCTTTGCGCAATTTTGTGTGCTTTGTCCCTAGTAGCATTTGATTACTTACAGGTTGTAAATGACACGAAGGTCTCTACCCAGAAACATGATGGGTTTGTGTAGATGACCCAGGTGTGCAATGTCAGCCCCGTTTTCTGGCACTTCCTGAAATTTAGAAGTTTGAAACAGTTATTGTAAACCTTTTCTCTCAATCCTTCAATTAAGGCATATGTGAGTCTACGTGTACAAATGAAAAAAGAGGGAAAGAGGAAACTAAGCCAGAAATGAAGACAAAAAGATGATATTTCCTATACTTTTGTACACAGAAAGTGAAGGGGAAAAAAGAGAAAAATCAAAAACCAAACAAAGGAAATCAACTTTCCAGTCACAAGTCCAGTCACAAGTCCAGTCACAAGTCCAGTCACAAGTCCAGTCACAAGTCCAGTCACAAGTCCAGTCACAAGTCCAGTCACAAGTCCAGTCACAAGTCCAGTCACAAGTCCAGTCACAAGTCCAGTCACAAGTCCAGTCACAAGTCCAGTCACAAGTCCAGTCACAAGTCCAGTCACAAGTCCAGTCACAAGTCCAGTCACAAGTCCAGTCACAAGTCCAGTCACAAGTCCAGTCACAAGTCCAGTCACACGTCCAGTCACACGTCCAGTCACACGTCCAGTCACACGTCCAGTCACACGTCCAGTCACACGTCCAGTCACACGTCCAGTCACACGTCCAGTCACACGTCCAGTCACACGTCCAGTCACACGTCCAGTCACACGTCCAGTCACACGTCCAGTCACACGTCCAGTCACACGTCCAGTCACACGTCCAGTCACACGTCCAGTCACACGTCCAGTCACACGTCCAGTCACACGTCCAGTCACACGTCCAGTCACACGTCCAGTCACACGTCCAGTCACACGTCCAGTCACACGTCCAGTCACACGTCCAGTCACACGTGTCCAGTCACACGTGTCCAGTCACACGTGTCCAGTCACACGTGTCCAGTCACACGTGTCCAGTCACACGTGTCCAGTCACACGTGTCCAGTCACACGTGTCCAGTCACACGTGTCCAGTCACACGTGTCCAGTCACACGTCCAGTCACACGTCCAGTCACACGTCCAGTCACACGTCCAGTCACACGTCCAGTCACACGTCCAGTCACACGTCCAGTCACACGTCCAGTCACACGTCCAGTCACACGTCCAGTCACACGTGTCCAGTCACACGTGTCCAGTCACACGTGTCCAGTCACACGTGTCCAGTCACAAGTCCAGTCACAAGTCCAGTCACAAGTCCAGTCACAAGTCCAGTCACAAGTCCAGTCACAAGTCCTTTCATAAAGCCAGTCGCAAGTAAACTGGATGAACAATGACAAAGGAATGCTTTTTGTCAAAGCTCACTTAATAGCATGTGGTTTGAAATTGGGACTGCCGCACTTCTTATTCGCGATCGCGAATAAGAATAACTGCTCGACGCCGGTTGAAAAAACCCGCTGTTTTTCGTGCTTTTCTCGCCATCCATGATTGTAAAACTTCGGACAGCTCAGTTAAACGATATTTACTATAAAATACAACCCCCCAAATCTACTCATTCATGATAATTCAAGCAATGACCAATGGTGTATACTACCTTTAAACAGAGTGATTAATACCGACCGAACACACATTTATTCCCATTCATAAATACCTTTTTTTGTAAAATTCAGCCAAAAAAAACCCCGAAAGTAAATTTCAGTGTTTCGCCATTCTGTGTGTTTTTCCCTATCCATGTTCACAGGCTACTGTCAAATGACATGTTTCCGCCTCTGTCGCTCTACACAATACATGCAATAAAGCGTATTTACTATGAACCTAAATGGCCATTACTGCCATTGGCAACCTCGTTCCCAGGGTGTCGAGCTGTACGCGCCCAACACTACCCGCTCTTACTATTGGAGACGAGGTACGGTTGAAAATAAAGTAAGCCCTGGGGACGGGGGTTGGTTGGAAAAAAAGTACCGGTACACGTACACGCGCGCCAGACACTTACTCACGACTGATTAGCAAATTACACAAATTTTTTGACCAAATCATCAATAAAAATTGGCAAATTATTGCTAAGTATCATTTGTCAGTGTTTTAATGGTGATGCTTGTGGGGCCATATTCACGACGACGTTGCCAGTTAATGAGCAGTTAGCAAAGAGGGCCTGTGCTGACATCGACGTCAGATTGACGGCCACGTTCAACATTGTCATTGCAGTCGACGGACTCACGGGGCCCATGTGCAGGGGCCACCTTTGTTGCCAGCTGGTCTTAACCAGTTCGCGCCGGGATTATTTTAACATCGCCGAGCCCACTGGCGGGATTATTTTTAACGAAACTCAATCCGAAGCGTGTTCAGGCTGATAGTGCCGGGAAGCACACCCACGCATTTCCGGCCTTGCCCGCTGCTGACATACATTTCCGAACTTGAACTTGGCGTGTTTATGCGTCATCCGTTTTGAATCTGGGGAAATATTTGCGTTTATATACGTCATCCGGCGCGAACTGGTTAAACACTTCCAGCCATGTCTTTATCATCCGTTTAATACCGACCACGTGACGGGCTCTCGAACAATAGGAATGCCTAAACTGTCCCAGGTATTTATGAATTTGCGATTAATGATACGTAATGTAATTTAAGGCCTTTACAAGGTCTATTTACACGTATACAATGTACGTGTTTTTGTCGCAACAACTATGTCGCGTGAAAATGTCGCACGCGCGTGTGTGTAAACGAACAGATACGAGATACGTTGCGTGATTTCTGAAATTATTAGCATGACAATTACTCGCGATTAGTCACGACTTTGTCACGTAAATGTAAACGCGGGTATGTGTTTACCAGTTCATCGTAATAAAAGCTCTATTACTCCATGAAATCTATGTACCGGATTACTGCTGGTGAGTAATGTGAGTACTCGTAGTTTGTGCTACTCATATTACTCATGATTTTTCATCTACATGTACTTGAGTACTTGTCTGGGTGCGAGTAGAGCAGGTACTCGCGAGTGGCAATTTGCTTAAATTACAGTGTCTACTTAGAAAAAGTAACTACTTTCTGCACTAAAGTTGCCTTTTGTCTAGATTTTATCAATGAAGCTACATGTAGCAATCAAGAAATCATTTGCTCTACCTCACTCTCCCCAGAATTTCACTCCGAACAATTTATACATTTCATGTAAACAACCAAAAACATTGCTTAGAAAGGTTATCTGACTGCTGAATAATGGGTTATCATTTTACATTGTACATGTACTATATGTCTTTCTGCTCTTATGAGAAATGTTAACTACTCGCGAGTACTCTACTCGTGAGTAATTTTTTTGCGAGTTACCGAGTAGCAAATTCCACTACTCGCCCAGCACTAGTCAGGATAAATGCAAATAGTTTCACCTCCACATGGGCATTGATAAAGTGCTCGGTGATCCCGTGGTATTTCATCTTTCCGTTGGTGATCTCTTCCACTTCTGGGGGTGTCCAAGTTGGCTCTGCCCCCTCAGCATGGTGCCAGACAAAAATCTCACCATTCCTCTCAAGGCATGGCCAGGATCGAATCTTGGCAAAGTCAGGAACTGGAGAAACAAAATGAATAATAAAAGATATAAAATATCATTTTAAGTATCAATTCAGTGCCAATTTGATAAATGCCTTTAACCCTAACTCCTTACACAACAAAGGAAGTTGGAGGAAGTTTGAAGGAATTGTATTGTTCAATAACAATGGTGAGGGAGTTAGGGTTAAGGTACGGTAGGATACCATTGGTATTTGCTTGAAATAGGGAGATTTGGGGGGTTGGATTTTATAGTAAATATCGTTTAACAATAATGGATGTCGAGAAAAAGCAAGAAAAATGGTGATTGCCGTCGGGATTGAATTATAAAATTCAATTTTTTAGAACAATTACGTAATATCTAGCGCAATCATTTTGCTGGATGCCTTGGACCATTATTTACTTTCAAATAATAAGTAAGATATTTCTTAATAATTTGGTAGGAAAACATAGGTGTTGGGGGGGGGGGGGTTGACTACTGAAGTGCATTAGAGTGTAAACAAGAGCAAGGGTTAAGGTTAAAGGTTCTTTGGGGGCGGGACATTACAGAGTGACATACTGAAAATACCTGGATTTTATCAGTATATAAACCAAATCAACAATTGCGAAACTCTGGAGAATATGCTTTGAGTTATCAAAAATATATCCATCCGATTGACCACCGTTAATATATTTGTAATTGGTAGTATTTTGAGCTATAATCCTGTCGATTATTTTCTCACTTTGTATCCAATTTCCTGCAATTTGTAAATCTTCCTGTCAACGAAATAGTTCTAGTGACGTCATTACAACCAGGCATCCACCAGAGACCCGCTCGTGAGCTAGGCAGTGGTGGTTGACACCCAGGGCAGACACGAGGATCACGTGAAGGCTAATCAATTGGTCTTGTGTATTAAACATTTCTATATACCCAACATGTACACGTGTAAGCTAAATGAACGTACCCAATGCCAGGCAATTCTTCCTTTGCTTTTCTCTTACCTTTCTTGGCATATGGGATTTTGACACATTTGCCGTTGTCACCTCGGAATGTCCAGCCATGGAAGGGGCACTCAATGCAGTCGCCCCTGACTTGACCTCCGATCCCTAGGTTGGCCCCCAGATGAGGGCAGTATGCGTCCACGATGAAGGCTTGACCAGTCGCCCCACGGTACACCACCAACTCGAGACCTGTTTTCAAAAATTAAAAAAAAAATGCTTTTAGTTTTTGTTTGATTGTTTTGACATTGACAGGACCCAGGCACGTGATTGTTTTTCACAAATGTTGATATAAAATGGGTTCAGGCCGGCATCTATGAGTACATGCAGCACACCCTGATATTTCTGGCCTCGCTTGCTGCGAGCAGGGCGCCGACAGACATTTCAGGCCTTGCTCGTGACGTGTTTTTTTGCAACCTCTGGATTGCCGTTAAAGTGCTCTACAAACTGAGCTATCCAGCCTTATGTTGGCAGTCCACACTTTGTCACTGCATGTCTTTTTCCAACGGGCGCTATAGTCAGAAGCCGACTTATCTATGCCATATAGCCAGTGATCATGCCTAGTACATACTGGTATATTTGTAAGGGTGTCCTTTTTATTTCTGTGGTTCTCATTTCCGACTAACCTTATTTTGGGCTCCCGACCCAAGAAAAAAAATGTGTTTATTAGTTGACCGTATCTGCAAATATTATTAGCAAATAACAAAATTATAATAGTAAATTTACAAAAACAGGCTCTGTGTTATTTAAAAGCTATTGAGAATACGCAAAACATGGGGTACAACAATCTGTGAAATCCCAAAAGATGAAAAGATGCATTTTGTCACCACATGCCTTCATGACTGCCACTACAGCCAAAGCGTTCCTGTGCTGCTTTGTATAAACCCAAGTCAACTGTATCTTGCCAACAATTGTTTTATCAACTCGTGATAAACTCACAATAAACAAAACTGGAGATAATACTCACTTCTCATGATTAACCATCTAATCAGGTGAAACTGCAATTTGTTTTCCTTCAATTTTTTATTTGTTTGACCAACTGACCAGCCCAACTTTAAAGGCAAAAAAAACATTAGAACCAGAGAAACAAAAAAAAAGGACGCCCTAAAACTAAAACCTCGGAAATAGCCAACAGGGATCACTGTACAAGGATCGAACATAATATTTGTTTCGTGCAGAATTCGGTGATCCAGAGCATCAATAGCTGATCCAGATCACGTTTTAATGAACCCTTCTCCTCTCTACCACAAAGATGCTTACACAGTGTCAGATTAGGAAAACCTAGACAAAAAAAAAATGTAGTGTAGCCTTCAAGGTACATGTACATGTAGGATACACCATGCTATATCAAAACAATTTACTACCAAATTATTCAGAAAACCTTAATAATTTGAATGTAAATAAGGATTCTAGAGGCATCTAGCAAAATGATTGCGCTAGATATCCTGTAAATAATTGCCGGTTTGAAAGAACGCAATTTTTGTTAATTATTTGTTCGGCAAGCAGTTAAACAATATTTGCTACAAAATACAACCCCCAAAAATCCACCCATTGCTGATAATTCAAGCAATTATCAATGGTGTATCCTACTATTAATCCAATTCAGACTAGGTACCTACCAGTACACGTATTTGACCTTCATTTATTCATCATGGAGAGTCACTGTGCTGCTGTCCCCCTAAAAAAGTTAAAGGGGTATTCTGTCTGGAAGTGCCCAATAATTGGGCTACAAAATCCATTTTAAACGAAAGTGTATTATCTCGAAAGAATATCCACATGACTACCCTTTAGAAATTGACCGTTTTTTCTGTTATTTCTGCAAAAGTTTGGCGTGAACAAATTTCTGGGTTAAAAATTATTACACGCTGTTTGGGTGCTACTGTAGTTCCAGTCGCACATGTTCCAAACAGTGCATGACATTCTGTTCTGCAGAAGTGTAAGAAGCAACATTTGTGTATCGGTTCTGTAAATGTGTACTATTAGAGAGGTTTTGCATACGAACGGATACGCGTACGCGTACGTTTAGCTATCCGTACGCGTTTTAAACTTACGTGTAGCGAGCGAGATATCCGTGCCTTGTACACGGTTAGTGGATTGTGAAATTTTAAATGAAACAACCGGGGTGATTATAGACATGTAGGTACACATAAACTGTGTATGTAAATGCTTTGATATTTTCTGAGCTAAATTTGACTTTTTAGGACATGATGTTATTGCTTTCTGATGGCTGATGTACATGAAGGAAAACAATAGTGATGTCCAGTAAGGAATTTTTTTCGTAAACAATCCACAACATGACATTTTGGGGGACTTCAGGACGGGATTTGCCCCTATAAGGTAGAATACACTATTGGTAATTACTTGAATTATCAGGAATTGGCGTATTTTATGTAAATATCGTTTAACTGACCTGTCCGAAGTTTTACAATCATGGATGCCAACAAAAAAGCAAGAAAAACTGCGTTGGGCAGTTTGTTTTTTTCGCGATCTCCGTCCGTGCAATCATTTTGCTGGATTCCTAGAATCATTATTTACGTACAAATAATTAAGATATTTTTTAAACAGTTTATTTTTAAGTTACCGAGACCACTGGCGGTATTATTATTCATCGAAAAAATGTTTTTTTATTCAGTAAAATATTCCCATTTTGATAATGCAACTACACTGCACTACAAAATGCCAACACTTAGTTTATAGGCCTGTTATTTACATGTTTGTGCCCGATATTTACATGTTTTTGCCAACATTCTGTCGCCTAGGGCATTTCTTTTCTCTGCAGTCAGGGAGTGATATTACGTCAACCGCTACCCGCCATAAAATTTGACGCGTGTGTACATACGTCATCCGTGGAACTACACACAGGGCCATGGAAAATTGTACCCGGTAATTAATACATGTACCGGTATGTACATGTATACTTGCAAGCCCAGCTGAAGAGAACCCTTTCCAGAATTTCGAAGGAGACTATAAGGAAAAATAGAAATTTTAATGTCAAAAAATTACCTCGACGTATATTCATGTCCACCGCGTGTATGCCATACATGTCAGTCGTGTGTACCCATCCTCTGCAGCGCTAGCAGGTAACTTTTGACGTACATGTAAATACATGTATGTGTATGTCAACCGCAACAACCAAGGGAACTTTTGCAGCATATTTTAATACATGTCCTCCGCGGAATTAAACTGCTGTGCCTAGTAAACAATTTTTTTATTCGTTATTAATCTTGGGAATTTTTCGGATATACGTCCTCCGGTGCGCTCTGGTTAAAAATTTGGTAGTAAATTTCTTTTGATTTCTGCAAATGGTGTATCCTACCTTTAAAGGTAGGATACACCATTTGCAGATATCGAAAATATTTACTACCAAATTATTCTTACTCATCTGAAAATAAATAATGATTCTAGGCATCCATCAAAATGATTGCGCTAGATATCCTGTAATTATTCTGAAAAATTGAATTTTATGGAGAAAAATTTGCTCGACGCCGGTTGAAAACAAACGCCGTTTTTCGTGCTTTTCTCGGCATCCATCATTGTAAAACTTCGAACAGGTCAGTTAAACGATATTTACTATAAAATACAACCCCCCAAATCCACCCAATATTAATAATTCGAGCAATTACCAATGGTGTATACTACCTTTAAACAGTTCCTGTTTTAGCCTAAGATTCCCAGCTGTACCGGTATGTGGATATAGTCAAGCTACAATAGCTGACCATGCCAGAGTTCACAACAGTAACCCTGTTAACTTTCACCTACAAGTACATGTACATGTATATGTATGTACTTCAAGTTCAGAGCTACCGGTAGGGCTGTCTCAAATATACCCAACAAGCATTATTCGATCATTAAAAGGGTATACTTTTTGCAGCTATCTAAAAACTAACCAAACAAAATACTTTTAAAAAGCTTACATTGTTGTAAAGATATTAATGATTCTAAATTCTCCGTCTAAACTCAATTATCCCGTCCGTCATTTTAAAGAAAATAACGAACGAAATCCATTTCCAAATGTGCATATCAGAGACGCACATTTTTTTATTTCTGCAATAGTGCGCACAAGTGTTCGAACGACGCACACGTCATGCAGATTGTGGTTGCAATTCAAATTTGACTCAGCTAATTTTGGAATTGAAATTGAAATCTTAGAATATTAGAAAGCTGTAGCAAATAAACACACCATAATTCTATTGACGATAAAACAAACTTAACCCCAACTACCCCAAGCCCAACAAACTTTAACTACAGGTTAAAGGTTTTGGCAGGTTTGGTACAAAACATTAGCAACTTGGACTAAGTACCGGTACATGTACTACAAAAGACCCAGGGATACCATGTTGAATTATGTAAGGTTCAGGACAGAAAGGCACAAGACTTGTAAAAATGTTGGAGTTTGGGGGACTGCACAGGCATTTATTCGTGGGTGAGCTCAGGCTGGTAACACCACAGTTTCTGGTTAACTGTACAATGTAAGTGTACACATGCACCCTGCATCCATGATTGTAAAACTTCCAGAGTTATGGTGCGCGTGTCCTTGGGCAAGGCACTTTGTCACTCATTGCTTCTCTCTACACAGGAGTAAAAAAAAAGAGTACCTGTGAGAGAGTTGTTTTTAGCTGCTTTGTGCCGAAATGGCAGCATCAAGCTTTTTCTCACCAGGAAGCTACAGTAAGACGGTATTTAAAATGTTTCGTATGCCCAAAGAGTAGGACAAATAATGACACAGCGCCTTGACTACCAGTTCTGGTAGATACGTGCACTATATAAACATCCAGTATTATTATTAAAATGCGTTTAACTTTTGAGAATTTGCAGCGTACAGACCTGCACTGATCATCACAAATCCGCGTTAGCGTTGGCGTTAGCTTTTGCACTGACTCGATCACTGAGTAATAATTGGCCAAAAAAATGGGCTTTCTAGTGTTCAGACTACTTTTTCCTAGTTTTTTTTACAAAACAACCCGGAAATTTTGTTGAATACTTTTCATTACAGGGTTGTCATAATAATCACACAAAAAAGGACTTGGGCATGGTAGTACACAACTGTACTTCTGAGAGCTTACATGTAGTTGAGGATGGAGTATACAACATTGTACATACCGTAACATGCCAAATGAGGCTTACAATACTTTGTGTATGATGCAGTGGATAGATACACCTACATGTATACATGGGAACAGTTTCGTTTGTTTGAAAAAAGCTGACGAAGTTGTGGGAATTTTTTTGTGTCCTCATAAATCATAGCATTTTGGGTCTCCAGTAAAGGGGCTTAGGGATAGTTTGGGGTTAGGGTATAATAAATGGAAAGAGAGAAGAAGACATCATAGGGCTATGTTGAAAATTTGTGTTCAAAGAATTTTTAGAGTTTGAGTTAAGAAAGATTTCCTTTAGGCACGCAAACCCTATGGAAAGTTTCTATAACGTCATATACAAAAAGAACATGCGCAAGTATCAAAGAAAACTACTCCTTGAAAGCCCGCAAAACTCCTACATGTACTTTCATCCAGATGTTCTCATCCAAATCCTACTTGGTCACTAAAAAAAAAAATTGAACCTACTTTTTCCTACATGTACTTTTTCACCTTGTCAACTTGACATTGCTGGGCCAAAAAAAAAAAATCAAGATGTATAATAATACCTACCTTAAATACTAATAAAAAAAATCTCATGCAATACACAATGTAGGTTCTGAGTGAGCGATTGTTTGTGTGGCACTGTTTAACATTATGAAGCACACACTATTGAACCTGTTAAATAATAAAAGCAGGCTTGTTTGTTTTTTGATAAGAGACAAGACACAGTACTGGTAGTTTAGGGAACAGTTGCATAAATGTAAACAATTGTAGTTAAGGGGCGGGTGTAGAGTGAATTTCAGACTAAGACATTTACTGACATATGGGGTTTAACCAATAATAGTATTCCGATTTTTATAGGACACCGGTTTTACTTACATAACATAAGATGACATACAATAACTGGCTACAATGAATAGAAATAATTCATATCTTTTAACCCTAGAATCGTTCCAAACTGTACATTGAAAACACTGGTATAAAATGCACCAAATAAGTAGATGCTGGAAATTCCCAAGACTAGCACTGTTCCTGTAGTCTGGTTTCTTGACCCAACTTCAGACAAGACAAAGAAATGTATCAACACCAGGAATTGTCAGCTCAAGAAATCAGTCTACAGTATACATGTACATGTACATGTAGTACTCCGGTAGCTGGCTTGCACCTTTTCATGAAAGTCTAACTAAATGCAAACAAAATGTGGACTACCGGGTAACTCAATTTTGGTAAAACTAGAGGCAGTTATTTGAAAGAAAAAAATCCAACATTTTAACAACGGTAGGCTGACCATCATTGAAAACTAATACAACAAAATTCTACTTTTTCTCATGCCAGGTGTCATGAGGATGCTGAGACTATTATTCACTTGCATACCGGCAATTGGTAAAGTCGCCAATCACAAGGCCCAAAAAGAGCCACTCAAGGTGATGGCTAAGAAAGGAAGAAGGAAATAACAAAATAAATATTAAAATTAAAGAAAAATGACTGTTGATGTTGCGCTTAAATTGGGACAAGTTTTAAGTGGAAGGGAAACAAGATGCAGGAAGTGAATTCCAAAACAGCAGTACGGTGGAACGACCAGTGAAAGACCGTTGGAGCACCTACCAAAGTGATATCTGTACAAAAAAGGCTCAAAGAGGCTACAGAACGACGGAGAGATAGGGGTTGCAAAACTCGCCTACAAGATTTGAAATTTGTCTCTGAATTCTGTCACAGCAGGGACAAATGACAAGTTGGAGCACCAGCCCAAATGTGGCAGCAATATTCCATAACAGGACGTATTGTTGTCTTATACAAATACAACACGACAGCTGGAGGAAGATATTGCCGGGCACGATTTAGGCAGCCTACGCGTTGAGATGCCTTTTTGGCTGATCCCAAAATGGTGAGTCTTGTCACAAATCTAACGCCCAGCTATTCAACCTTGCTACCGTACATTGTATGTATTGGTACCCGGACAGCATACGTGTACATGTACTGTACTAGTACCTGCACATTTTCACTACTCTTTAACAATACAAACAAATCATCTAAACTTACAGGTACATGTACTGTAGCTTGTGATGCGCATCGCACGGTCGGTCCCTATAAGTTTTGTGTTCTTCAAAAAGTCAAATTGTATGCATTTTAAACGACAACCTCACATGACCCATAGATGACCTATTTCAGAAGAGTTGTGATGAACCCTGATCAAGGATCACTCCATCCAATTTGCAGGAAAATCCATCAACTTCTGTAGGCAAAGAAACATTGAAGCATGTATTTGAACAATGACCTCTAATGATCCCTACATGTCTTCCAACCTACATGTACACGGGTCACTCCATCCAACAAAATTACAGGATGGATAGTGATGAGAGAAGACAATGTGAAGAAGTTACAGTTTTAGAGGTGGAAGGAAAACCCCAGGGAAAAAATCCCACTGGCAGGTATTATACATGTAGACTAAGGCAGAATCCGAACCCGGGTCACAGTGGTGGAAGGTGAGGAAACAACCGGTGCGCCAACCTGACTCCCAGATGTACGTACATGTATCTTATTTTCAATGCAGAGGCAGGGGCATTTCGGCCCCAATTCATAAACGGTTATTTCCCTTTGATCACAACTACTGTAACTACCGGTACGCTAAACCGTGTATAAACAGGCGATGATCGAGCATACAAATCTATAGACTCGAATTCATAAAGAGTGATTAGATCATCTGCTGTTTATCCAACATAGTGTACCTGGTTAGTGACACCTGTTTAAGTAACAAAATAAATTGTAATCGTCCCAAGGGGCTTGTTTATCTTGTTTACCAGTTACCAATTCTCTGTTGGCTTGCTTGTGTGGACGGACATATGGCCCATTTGTTGACATGCTGGTCAGGTCCTCACACTAAACTGAGCTGATCAGCAGAGCATGTCAGCGAGCTGCTGGTTTCCAAATATGCCCTTTTGTTCAACATACATGTACATTGTATGACATAATCCGCTGTGAAGAGAATGATGTACCGGTACGACTAGACCACTAAACATCGGCTAAGCAGGAACTTGTACATGAATGGATAAACAGCCAATTATTTTCTTATTAAATTTCGATCATCACAGGAGTTTAACCACATGCATACATTGTACTTCTCTAGATCTGTTTTAGCCACGTACAAATGTATAGATCTATCTAGCCCAGGTGGACTCCCTAACCTCCCTATGTTACGGAGGGAGTCCAGGATACGAAGCCTCTAAACGTGGGCGAAAAAAATTATGATGAAATTTTCAATATTTTTACCTCATTGTAGACAATAATTCCACCCTCACATATTATCATCGTGTCCTTATCTATGAGAACGGGAGGTTTAGAAATTCCATATGCTACACTGGATAACATTTTTCAGGAAATTAAACTCAAAAGCAACGTTAAACTTGTACAAGTTGTAGACTCTCTTCATCAGTTTCATACCGACTCGAGTTCGTATACGACGTGCGCTGTATGCGCGATGCTGCGTGCACGCTCGATATCAATGCGCGCAGCATGTAGCATCGATCGCCCTTTCGCGGAGAGCCAAGGGCGCGCGTGACTGCGTGTGCATTTACACGCACACACGTACGAACTCGATGTGAAACTGACGAAGAGAGTCTACAAGTTTAACGTTGTTGTGAGTTTATTTTCCTGAAAAAACGTCGGCCAGCATAACATATGGAATTTCTTAACCCCCAGTTCTCATAGATAAGGACACATAGAATGCATAGACGAGAAATTGCCTTTTTCAACAAGGTAAAAACGAGAGTAAAATTAGTTTCTTTTTTGAGTCGTATTGCACAGAGGTCTTAAATCCTGGACGTTAGTCGTAGTGCAATGAAGACGTCGTCCAACCTGGGCTAAGATCTATCCATATTCCAAAATCCGCTTCCAATCAATGCTATGGGTTGAGTCAGTACTGAAGCAGTGCAGATGTTATCGAGCATAAAGCTGGGTTGCATTTTTGTCTAAACATAAAGAATGCTGGGTAAAAAGGCCTACACCCATTGCATCCTCCAAAATAAACTGGCAATTAATTTTTGCCTTTCATCCCCAATCCTCTTTAATCCTCCAAATTCTTTTAAAACTGCAATGAGGATTTTGAAGGAATGAGGAGAGTTAGGGTTAATGATTTAAAGCTAAATTTTTCCGACATCCATTTGAAATGTTTAAAACAACTGTGTGCTTGTTGATTGGCAAGAATAGAGGTAAAATTCATATTCAAATCATTTTCCATGTTGGAAATTACTTGTCACAAGAAAGAAATTACACTGTAAATATTGCACTACAATTAAGTACCGGTACATGAATAGCTGAGTTAGTCTTGCATACGCACTGTGGACCTCCGAACAATATAGGTCCACACGATGCGGGAAGAGGTTACGGTGTGTGGACTTGCACACGTCCACAATCCGTTTTTCAGTTTCCGAAAAAGAGCGCTAGAGGAAAAACGGGTTAGGGTTATATATAGAAAAGATAGAAGGGACAGCTGAGAGGCCCATAATCCTAATTTGAGGGTAAATTTGTTTTGGGGAAGCGAGAAAAATGAGTATTTAGTCAAAGTTTGTTAACTACACGAATACAAAGGAATGTCCACAGTGCGTATGTAAGGTAAAGCTACATGTGTGTGTGTGTGTTCCATGTAAGTTTTAAGAGCTTGCGAGAATTTGTTTAAGAAATGACCTTTGCCCTTTATTGTTGAAAAAATTAAAGGAAATGTTTAACTATTTTATCTTCCAATGCTGAAATTGAGATTATTGGCCGGGTCTAGAAAAGATAGATTAACATACATGTATTGCAAGTTTATGCATACAGAGAAAAGGGGTTTCAGGTTTTGGTTTTATTTGGTAAAAAGGTTAAATTACGGTCAGACATGGGAACGTGTTTCCTGACCATGTTTTAATGCATCCAAACCAAAATGGATTGGCTCATTTAAAAGTAATGTATACACCATTTGCAAACATAAAAAATAAAACTACCCAAATTATTATGAAATACCGGTACAAAATTATACCGGGTACTAATAAAACCCGGTACATGTTGTGAGATCATTGTTGCCCCAAAAACCACACACAAATAAACAGATGAAATAAAAAATACTGCCCCCAAGTTTTGAGTTACAATGTGTGTAGTCTACATTTTGTTTGTAATCAGGTAAATAATAATAATAATAATAACTAAAGCTACATGTATAGTTGAACAGAACATATTGTATAGTCTTGGTTTCAAGACGTCCTAATCACGATGCAGGCACCCTTTAACGTACGCCGTAGACCATGCCATGACCTTTGAATAACTTGGCTAACTGACATAATCGCTCGGAAAATTTCGAGCAGAATTGTGTCACTGATAATTCATTGGTCAAGTTTCTGTTGTGACGTCAAGTAATTTTGTCCACAACATCACACGCAACTCACATTTATCAAGCGATTATGTCAGTTAGTCAAGACGTCCTATTTAAAGGTCATGGCGTGGTCTACGGCGTACGTTAGAGGGGCCCGCATCGGCAGTCTACGCGCGGTGCATACTGCGATTAGAACATCTTAGAACTAAGAATAAACAGAACACAGCTTTTCCGCCATCAGTTGATGACGTCATCATGAGGTAATTTAAGATTTTTAATAATATCAATATTACCTACCCACTGATTTTCATAACACTCTGTATATTCTGTTACATGTACTGTATGTGTTTTGTCCTCGATTAAGATTCGTGTACAAAACCAATGAGAGTACAAGCAAAGGAAATTATCGAGAGGAACAAAAGAAACTCCTCGATTTACACAATAAACAAACGTGTACCGGTAGTACAATTTTAAATGTATGCATGTTTTGTTTCTGATAAATGCAAATAAGTAAACAAAATATACAAATCAATTATTCCTTGGAAATATTGTTAACCTGACGCTAGAGGGCGCTATCACATTGTATAATGTCACATTATTGCCACTGGTAATTTTTTGTAAAATACAACCTAGCCAGAGACTAACACCGTTGAAGTTCACATTATTTCCACCTTCAAATTTGGTTTGGACTGGAAGGAAGGGTCATGTGCTTGATGATTAAGATGGCTTCTCTGATGCGGCGGGGGTACCAGCGTTCGATGCTAGTGATGAGTTCAGCTTGATTACAGTTGATCTGATTGTCTTTGGTAATGAAGTGCTTGACAATGGATGATTTGTCGAAATGATTTGTCGATAAGTAGATACATTGTAAATACAAAATATTAATAAAAAACAGAACAAAAACAACACTGGCTTTTCCTTGCGGAAAACAATAAATTCTTACCTACACTGTAGGCAGCACACATGTATCTACCAGGACTGGTACATGTACTTGAGGTGCTGTGTCATAATTATCCCTGCTCATTCGGCCCACGAAACATTTAAACACTGTACCCCCCCACCCTCCTGTCCCCTCACTGTACCCTGTCCCTTCACTGTACCCCCTTTTCCTCCCCTCTTGTCCTCTCACTGTATACCCTCCCCTTCCCTCACTGTGGCCCCTCCCATCCCTCTTCCTGTCCCTCTTCCCTATAATTTTATCAACTTCTATTTTCTGCACATTGGTACGGTAGGAATACACAGGCCTAGTCACTCAAAAAAAAGTTGCTGTCAGATATGTGACCTGTCACCACAAAATGAGAGTAAAGTCGCACAATGTGATTTGGAGATATGGCCATCCAAAGTAAAAATATGAAGGGGTGGTCAATTTTGAGATTTGGCGTAATTTGGAAAGCCTAAGTCATCCTCTACATATTCCTATTTTTTGGGTGCAATCAGATGATCGAAAACCTCTTAAATTACGTGATTTTAAGTAGTGTTTGCGTAGTTAGTGTTTAGATTAGGCTACATAACAAAAATGAATTGTTTCTCATCAGAACCTTTTTGAAAAAATGGTCCGTCAGGGCATTTTATATTTTATATTTTATAGAATAAAAATGTCGCCGAATCTTTGAAACCGGTATCTGACTAAACAACTACAGGCGCGCTGGTTTCGTTCGTGCCTATCGCACATACATGTACATGTACATGTACGGTACATGTTCATGTTGATGAACCGGGCGTTGGTGGTACGGTAAGCGCTGATGTGCATTTAGCTCTGATTGGATAATTTTTGTTGCGACCTGCGAACGTAGGTTACTAGTACTTCCGTGGCTCAGCTGCGCGGCCGGCAGAGCATGTACGCTACCCAGAATGCCTTGCGTTTTTCTACACAGAAATCTATGAAGCTCGTCAGGTGTTTTCCAGCGCCCAGTTATAGTATGGGCGCCACCGCGTGCGGGGGTTGAAAGCGCTAGTTGACAAAAACTTCGTTGGGACATTGCATTCTTTATCTAAATTACAAATTGTTTTCGTTGATTTACTTTCCAAAACTGACCAATGCACACATTTCATATAGAATAAAAGCTCAAATAATTTTGGTAGAAACACAAAAATATAGTTAAGTCGATTTATTTTCCCATATAATTTTGAGCACCCCAGGTTTTTTTTAATGAAAGAGGCCCACAGACACCGTTCTCACTACTATTATACTCGGCTTCTCCGATCTCCTGTCCGCCGTCGATTTATATTTTTCCGGCTTGCTTCTGCTGGAACATGTATGGCCACTAAAAACATTCACTTGGCCCACGTGAGTTTTAACTGTTATTGCTTTCAACAGCGTGTTTTTACAGCATATACAAAATAAAAAAAAAAAAATCTCGGAATTTTCGGGCGTCCGGTACATTTATATTTTGTTTATAAAATATAAAAAAATATCCACCCGGCACGAAAAATTGGCCCGGCCGCTGATGAGAAACAATCAATTTTGTGTATGTAGCCTTAAAGTCTATCAGTGGTCTAATTAACACGGTAATTAAATATGCAAATTAGGTCTTCGTAACTGTCCCACGTTTTCTGAATTTCAATATTAGGTTGATTATACAATAGTTTGTATTTGTGAGAAATTTCAAGAAGAAATAATGATTAGAACATAGCCGTTGCTATGCTCAACCAAACCTTACTTGTCCTGTTTGGCAATCTTTTGTGTGTTTTGTTTAGGATGTTTGTAAGTAAGTTTTCTCACAAACACGTGTTGTGAAACCCATGACTTTCTGGAGCGCTGTAAAATGTATTTATCACAAAACCCCCAAGTGTTATATACCATTGGAAAGCTCTCTTTCTCAAGAAATTGAAAATACCAATATCTCAATTTTCAATTTTGCGACTTTACTCTCATATTGTGGTGACAGGTCACATATACGGTATCTAGCCACGAGTTGTGCGTGTATATTTTTTACGATGCAAGTCCACAGGAACTAGACAGGGCATTAATTGTTGCCCATATTGGCAGATTGCATAATTTGATGCCTACGTGACCAAAGTCCCGTCCCTCACACTGTTACCAATAATAAATTAGTTACCAATAAATATGCAAATATACAGACGTACCGGTACAAGTCTGGACAAAGGCAGAAAGGTGGACAAATTACGGTACCCCAGTATACATGTATGAACTCTGGCAGAAGGCTGAGCAACTGGTAGTGGTACTGTACAAATGTACATAATGCTGTATATTATTAGGTTTGTTTTCAGTACAATCTTATACATGTAAGACAGTTTTATGGAAAAATGGGGGTCAGTTGAACGCGGGATAAGTTAAAACATTGAGATTTTCTTCTACAGCTAAAATTAATTTTATGAAATGCTGCCGTCTAGGTGTCACTCAGCAACAACCATCCACCATATTGCCTTAGTACTCAGGTGGGAAACGTACATTTATAAGTTTGTTTGTTCATTTTTCACTAAATGTTCAACAAAATTGTACTATCTTACTATTTACTATGGGTATTGTAGCTCTAGTATAAGCTTTATTATTTCAACAAATTAAAAAAAAAAATTGTTTAAAAAGAAACAAATGCACAGAGGTAATAATGGGAATCATTTTCCTGAAGGGGATCCTTCCTGATTATAACAATAGTATAGTTTTTTATACTGTTAAACAAATCTTAACTTTTTTCAATTTTATAGAGTATTTGTAGAACTTTCTGAAATTCGTAAATCAAGAATAATGTGTTAAAAACTAAATACAACCTCCTTGCAATCAGAGCATGTTCCCACTTACCAAGCGCACTGACGTAACGGGGTTCCTTCTGCACCTGAAACGACCGGAACAGCGCAAACCACCCATTGGGGAAGACAGGTGGAATTTCCCCCATCCGTCGACGACGCCTCATCTCGTTGGCGACGTCAAGCTTGCTCTTCCCCCCACGATCGTCCAAAATATAACCTACATCTCCCTCGTCCCTAGTCCAGTTGAGTGGCACAAACAAGACCTGGTAGAGGTACACGGCAACGTAGACCAAGACCGCGCTCAGCACCAGGGAGAGCAGAAAGTGCGGGCTGAGGAGAGCGTCGATCGCCCCGGCGAGTTGACCGGCGGTGCGCGGTGGCACCGTGTCGTTGGACTCCGGTCGGCCAGGAACGAACAGGGGCTTCATCACGCCATCCCTGAGGGTTGTCAGCGCCGAGGACCGAAAGAAAATGACGGCCAAGATGACAGGCAGTAGAAAATTCAAGAAGATAGTGTTTAAGCTTGGCATTGTGTTCTGTAGAAATGTAAGAGTTTTGGAGAAAAGAAAAAAAAGGGTAGCCTGCCTAGTTTGACTTTATACTCGTCGGATTGGATATGTCGCAATGTCGGATCATCAGCGTGCGCTCATACAATGTACATTGTACACTGTATGTACATCATGCACATGACTCGCTAGCTCGCGTACGGCCGGCCGGCCGGCCGCGAATTTTTTTTTCCCAAACAGGTTTGCACAATTTCATGAATTATTCAGTAGTTGCGTTGATCGCTGTACAACACTTAGGTTCTAGGTCTCCTTTTCCCCTTAAATTAAAAATACTCTGAAGATATCAATTTGACTAGGAAAAACGAGGTGACCTACTACAGCAGGATTCGAACCCGGGATCTTTGATCCATAGCCAATCCCACTATCCACTACACTACGTATAGCAGCTCGACAACAGCTGTTCTTTAAAGTGATTTATTGTAACTAGTTAACTAATAACAACAATGCTGTGACGTCATGTTTTATTCCGATGAATAAACATAACTTCTCATCCAAACTACTGAATAATTCATGAAATTGTGCAAACCTGTTTGGGAAAAAAAAATTCGCCGGCCGGCCGGCGGCGTGCCATTGATGCGGTCAAGGTATGTGCCACGTGACTAAATCGTTCGTTTTCAACCGACGTCGGGCCGGGCAGTGGTTCTTGAATTGTGTTGTTCTTGTGGTGTTTTTAGTGCGATCGCCGTCCTGCGATCGTAATTTTGTTTTTATTATAGGATATTATAGGTTATCTAGCGCAATCATTTTGCTGGATGCCTACAATCATTTACTTTTAAATAAGTAAGATATTTCTTAAAGGGATCGTATACGTTTGGTAATTACTCCAAAAATTAATGGCAATAAAAACTTACTTGGTAAGAAGTACAGCAGCTTTGGATAGTATAATGCATTTTTATAAACTTTTCACTTCGAAGTACTGCGGTTATGGAAAAAGATATCACTTTTTATCCCCAAAAATTTGAATCTGAGAAGCGTTACTGCAGTGACGTTCCATAGACTGTGTATTCCAATGCAGATTATTCTTCCTGCGTGGTCATAACCGCTCCAGATTTTCGGCAATATCTCAAAATCGCTACCACCTTTTGAAATGAAATTGAAATAGTTTTATGGTATATATCTATAACTATATAGGATTGAAACTAACAATGGGTTCCAATTACCAAACGTGTACGATCCCTTTAATAATTCGGAAGTACACATTTTTAATTTTTGCAAGTGCAAATGGTGTATCCTACCGTTAACTATTCGGAGTAGGCCTATCATTAGTCTTTGCCAAAGACAAATAAAATGCGTTTGATCGATCGTGCACGTCGTGTATTATTTACCAGCTAAGGGTGGAATTTCACGGGGCACGCGAACGATTCGAACAGGATGCGAATGCCGAAAAAAGTCCAACATTTCATATTTTAGGCTCCAAAAGTTCCCCAAAATGCGCGGGGGTTCGGAAGCGCCGTCAATAATTTGTTCGCAGGAGTCGTTTTTAGTTCGGCGGGAATTTCAAAAAAAGTTTCTTGCGAACGTTTCCAGCATCCCGGGTCGTGATTTGCTCGTGATTTGCCCTCCATGTCTTAAGCTTCGTCATTATGCGCACGACCTCCCCACGACGCGTGATGCTCGCAAAATCTTGGTAAAATCCTAAACAGATTCCGACAGTTTGGAAAATGTCTCGCGAAAGCCAGCGAAGTTCGTCCGATCGTTTTTCGAGCTATTCACGAACTGTTCCGTGTTCGCGGGATTTCCTGTCTTTAATATTTCTTTACAAACGGTGTCACAGTATGTGGATGAGTATCATTTATGTAGGCACGTACTTATTGAGAACAGGTGACTTCGCCAAATAAGCAAACGCAATGTACGAAGGTCGCATGAATGCCGCCCGAAGTTCATTAATTATTCGCGAAATATGCGCGAAAAGTCCGCACGATCTAGCCCAATCCCGAATGTTGCCCGAGACTCGACTCGTGCAACATACGGTGTTCTTCGCATTTTAATCGTATGGTGTTCTATACAGGACACTTATCTGTTACCGTCGTACCTGTGAGTAGAGCGTCGTACGTGTGGACGTACAGCTCCGTCGTGATTGTGAGTAGCGTTGTACGTGTGGAGAGAACTCTGTCAATCATGTGAGTAGAACGTCGTACGTGTGGAGAGTTCCGTCATGCCTGTGAGTAAAACCGTCGTACGTACGTGTGGAGAGCTCCGTCGTGCCTGACAGTAGAGCGTCGTACGTGTGGAGAGCTCTGTCGTGCGTGTGGAGAGCTCCATCGTATATGTGAGTAGGGCGTAGTGCGTATGGAGAGCTCTGTCGTGCCTGTGAGTAGAACGTCATACGTACATGTATATGTGGAGATCTCTGTCGTGCATGTGAGTACGAGTAGAGCGTCGTATGTACGTATGGAGAGCTCCGTCGTGTGTGTGAGCAAAGCCGTCGTGCGTGCCTGTGAGAAAAGCCGTTGTACGTATGGTGTACTATTAAAGGTAGTATACACTATTGGTAATTTTTTGAATTATCAGGAATTGGTGGATTTAGGGGTTGTATTTCATATTAAATATCGTTTAACTGACCTGTCCGAAGTTTTACAATCATGGTTGCTGAGAAACGCAAGAAAAACGACGTTCGTTTTTAACCAGAGTCGGGCAGTTTTTCTTATGTTGTTTTTGTTTTTTTCGCGATCGCCGTCCGGCGATAATGAATTTTGGTTTATACAATTACATTTTTCGAAACAATTACAGGATATCTAGGGCCCTCATTTTGCTGGATGCCTAGAAGCTAGAACCATTATTTACTTTCAAATAAGTAAGATATTTCTTAGTAATTCGGTAGTAAATTTTTTCGATATCTGCAAATGGTGTATCCTACCTTTAAGGTCACTAAAACGGCGCGGCGAGTGTTGTTTAGCGGCGCGATGTGTTGTTTAGCGGCGCGAGTGAATGATGGCCGAGAGAAAACATTTGGTATTGGGGGGTTTGCCCTTAAAATTGTGACGTCATGTCGACTTCGAGAATAAATATGTAGTGTTTTGGCTGTGGGAATATTTAAAGTGAAGGGATTTTTCTTCAATTCAACTATACCCGTACCCCCCAAAAGCTGTTGTTGAATTTATTGCCCTTTTTATGTCTTCTCTCTGCTCTACTGTGTTACCCAGTACCCCGCTGATCCAGTGGTAGGCTCCAAAATGTTCGCGCTTTTTGGGGGGAATGATCACAAGACGTCGCTTTTTTTTATTTTTTGTGGACGCGTACATTGTAGTAAACTTTGAAACCTGTCTAACGAAAAATTGCCGCTTTTCTACTAGATAAGTATAGCTGTAAGTGCAATTCACTAGTATTTACAAATACAGAAGAGTAGTCAAAATTAGTGCGGTTGTTGAGAAATCAATCGTTTATACAAAGAGCAAAACCCAAAGAAATGTATAGCCTGGGCTAGGGCCTAGCTCTATCACTATGATAATGTAATGTATTAAGACGTACCACATTATTGTTTTAATACATTACATACCATGTATATATTTATACATTCTTTTTGTCTGTGGTGTTACCACATTTTCTCATAATATTAGAACATGCATGTACATTGTACATGCACGTGCTAATATCTTTTTCTTTATGAGATAATGTGGTAAAATAAAAGAATGAATGAATAAAAACAATCCACACATCATGCCTTCAAGTTCAATGAAGGCTTCAGAAATCTTGTTCATGCTTCTATCGGTTGTCCTTGAAAACTGAAGCCCCGCACCAGGCTTAATCATACGGCGTACATGTAGGCCAAGTCTAACATTTCTTTTATATTTAAAATGTTTCTGGTATACTTTGCATCCATCTCTGATTTGATGAGCAGGTACTTAAGAAAATTTCCTAAGAAAAATTATAAATTGATGTTTTATTGGTTCACTTCCACCATGGATTTATGCAACGTTTACTGCAATGTACGCGTCCACAAAAAAAGAAAAAATCATTCCTAAAAAAGCGCGAACATTTTGGAGCCCACCAATGGATCAGATGGGTACTGGGTAACACAGTAGAGTAGAGTAAACAACAGCTTTTTGGGGGTACGGGTATAGTTGAATTGAAGAAAAATCCCTTCACTTTGAATATTCCCACGGCCAAAACACTACATATTTATTCTCGAGGTCGACATGACGTCACAATTTTAAGGGCAAGCCCCTCGATACCAAATGTTTCTCCTCCATCATTCACTCGCGCCGCTAAACACCGCGCCGCTAAACAACACTAACCGCGCCGTTTTAGTGACCTTAATAGTACACCACACGATGGCTTTACTCACAGACACGACGGCTTTACTCACACACACAACGTAGTCCAGGAAAAATAAGTTTTGACCTCAAACAAATTGCAACAAATCGTTTTTCACCACAGTGCACTTCTATAAGGTTCCTAGAATTACATACTAAAAATCTACAAAAATCCAAGTGGTGGAAATATGTCTAATTTGCATAAATCGTTAATCCCTGCCATGTAATAGGCCTATGTTTATTCCCATATTTGGGTATATATTTTATTTTTATTTTTTGAAAAGTTTATTTTGGTGATTCTACTTAGGGCCTACATATCCTTACTTGAATAACATTTGCTAAAGCATATAAGTGACTGAATAATTATGAGAACACAGTAATTATCCAAAATGACAACTTTGTGACCCTATAAATGTGCGCACATTACACTGTCTCCAGATATCATTATGTAGTCAGTATTGGTGAGCTTCAAATTCACCAAGTTGCTTACTGGCACAGTTATCATATTAAAACCTTATGAAAAATCATTTGCACACTAATAACATTGTGATATTTAGCCCAGAAAACAAAAACTGGGGGAAAATGGTGTGTCTATAAATTGGGCTAAAAAGTAGTTAAAGGGTTGCCTAACATGGAAGACTTGAACAAGTTCAAGGAAATCCCCAAAATACATTTTAACGTAGATATGATTATTGTAAGCAACAAAAATCTTAAATTTGGGGGGTTTCCTTGAACTTGTTCAAGTCTCTCACCTTAGGCAACCCTTCACCTACTTGTTAGCCCAATTTAGGGACACATCATTTTTTCCAAGTTTTTGTTTGCTGGGCTAAATATCACAATGTTATCATTGTCCATATGATTTTCCATAAGGTTTTAATAGGATAACTGTGCCAGTAAGCAACTTGGTGAATTTGAAGCACTTCAATACTTACTACTTGATGATATCTGGAGACAAGGTAAATGCGTGCAAATGATAGGGTATAATTGTAGTAATTTGGACCTTTACTATATTTTCATAATTATTTAGTCACTTACATGCTTTAGAAAATGTTATTGAAGTAAGGATGTTTAAGTATAATCGCCAAAATAAACTTAAAAAAAAATAAAAATAAAATATATACCCAAATATGGGAATATAAACATATTACACGGCAGGGATTAACGATTTATGCAAATTAGACATATTTCCACCACTTAAATTTGTGTAGATTTTTAGTATGTAATTCTAGGGACCTTATAGAAGTGCACCGTGGTGAAAAACAATCTGTTGCAATTTGTTTGAGGTCAACAAAACAAAATTATGTATTTTGACTGGACTAACGGAGCTCTCCACAGGCACGACCGTGAGCTCTCCACTCGAATGAATCGGTCCCGAGAAGTAATTCTACACAGACTATACGACTCGGCAAATGTAAAGGTTTGAACAACTTTCTTCATAAAATTGGTAAACATCCTAATGGACTTTGAATTGCCGTAAATACAACTCACAAAGGAATATCCTCAGGAATTCTCTCGACATCTATACTTCACTTTACTTTACTTTACTTCATCTCAAGGCATAGCAAGTCGGTATTATAATTCAATATAGCTTAGTATAAATATATATATACATATACAATAATTACCCATAGAAGCAGGGGACTCACAAAAAGCAAGCTTGTCGAGTGTGAGCCCCCTGAACATAAACGACGAAGATATCGAAATGCATGAGAATGAATACAATTATAACATAACAGATAATAAACAAAACAACACAAACATAACATTAGATTAAGAAGAAATTTTAAGGAAAGTTGATGATGTTAAAAACATATTTACAGGGTTCCGAACCAGCAAAATATAAAAACGTTACAATCATATTCATATGCTACAAAAGTACTAAAACATGACAAAAGATGACAATTAAATTAAAGATGGAATTTAAAGGAAAACAATTGAATTGATAAAATTGAAATATAAGGGGTTTCAAAACATGCAAAATGTATACAAAAGAAGCATGCAAGAAGCCACATCAAGAATAAAATAAAATAAAATAATGCAGTACCATGACCTATGAAGATGAACAATCATGAACGAGGACAACACAGATTTGGAGTTTATAAATTGGAGTACTTTATATTAAGGAGAAACTGTTTAAGGTTAGTTTTGAAAGTATAAATAGATAATGATGTTTCTTATGGTTTTGTCCAGGGAGTTATATAGGCCCTTCAAATTTAACATCATTTTGGCTAGAGCGGTCGATACAAATGGTAAATGATATTCGTTGGCTTGTCGAGTGTAATGTGTATGAAAGTCACTTTTTCCATAAAATATAAATAAGATTAAAACTGCTGCAAACTGCTTACTGGCTGGAATGACCTGAAATATACAAATCAAATAAGTTAAGAGGGCCTAATATTTCGATCTTAACAAGATCTTATTCAGAGACTAAATGGCTGTGTACAAAAAACAAACATATATAGGGTAACATACAGCATGATGCACATCGTGGATGCTGAAGAAACACAAAAGAAAAAGCACAGAGTTCAATGGAACAAACAACAAAAGGAGGATTAGGCTGAGGAATTAAAGGGTGAGGTCAGTGTGGGTAGGATCAAAGGCAGGATAGGAACAAAAACAGAAGGGGTAAAACCACAAGGAAGGGGGTCCAGGGTGGAGATCAAAGGGAAGAACTAACAAAGAAGTATGGATAGGAGTAATGTGGAGGGGGGGGGGGGGGGGGGTTGAGGAAAATAGACAGGGAAAACCAGAGAAGTGAAAACAAACAAAAACATAATTCTGGCAAGGAATGAATCTGAAAGAGATGAAAAATGGAGAAAAAAATTGAAGTTAATCATTTCCTAGTTAGATGTTATACCCCTGTCACACCGGAGCTACGCTGCCGTTGCGCTCCCACGGCGACTAAAAAAGTTGAAAAACGCAGTAGAAGCGCAGTAGGATCGCCAAGAGCGTAGTGGGAACGTAGTGGAGTCTACCTAGGTCGTGGAAGGGTCTCCATGGTCGCCTAACCTCGGCGATTGTTTTGAGCCTGCTCAAAACAATCGCGGAGGGTCGGCGACCTGGTCCAAAACGCAGTTGGAGCGTAGTGGGATCTCAAAGAACGTACTACGGACGTAGTGAAGTCTACCTGAGCGTGTCATGATCGTAGCAAGAGCGAGTTGGTATCGACGTCTGCCCAATCTGCGACTGATACCCCTGTCAGACCGGTGCGCTCTCACTACACTCTCACTGCGACCTATGCGTTCCCAGTTTGATCATCGCCGCGCTCTCACTACGCTCTACGCGATCTCGCTGCGACCAAGACGACCTCGCTACGACCTTACTACGCTCTCACTACGTCCCCACTACGTTATGTGCGTTTGTACCGCGTTCGCGCGGCGACTATAAATACAGCGAGCTCGATGTTGCTGGATATTTGCGTAGTGAGAGCGCAGTGAGCGAGTCAAGAGCGTACTGTGAGCTACCTACCTCATAGATTTCAGGTTTTCTTTGCCAGTTTTCGGCGACCTCACTGCGTTTTTGATGAAAACTGCATCGCAGTAAGGTTGCCGTGAGATCGCACTCCGGTCTGACAGGGGTATTAAGCCCATGTGGTTGAATAGTCCGAAGACGATTCATCCAACCCGGCTGAGGCGGACTGAGTCTTTCCGATGGCCAAGTGATTCTATGCCCTGAAGAATCATATCAGAAATGCAATCGTTAGGCTGGTTAAAGTGATGTCCTATACAGGGGTATCCAGTTTCTTGGTGTTGACAGTCCCATTAGCCTGGGGGGGGGGGGGGGGGGGGCTTTACCTCAAGAGCCAAATTTCTGGGTACGGCTTTGGCTCTGGCAATGGCACGTTGAACTTGGCGGGAACTGTGACCCTTGGCAACCAAGTTGTTCTTCAGTATCTGTGAATGGCGGGAGAAATCATAGTCGTTAGAACAAATCCTTTTGAGTCTGAGGGCCTGACTAAATGCTATGCCAGTCTTGCAATGCCTAAGGTGACAGCTGGAGGAGTGGAGATACTGGTGTGTGTCTGTGGGTTTAGAATACAGATCAGTGGTTATTAAGTTATCCTCCTTTCGGATGGTGACATCCAGGAAGTGGGCCTGATGATGCGAGTACTCTGATGTGAACTTGATGGTCCTGTGGAAGGAATTCATGTGATTAGTGAAAGTCAGCAGACTGTCCTCATCACTGGTCCAGATGAAAAATACATCATCAATGTATTTTCTTAAACCCTTGTACATAGGATTCCATCATACATCCATGACACCCGGACTTCCTGCGCAAGCTCGAAGGAATCAAGGACCAGATCCCCAGAACGGCCATCATTGGGACTTTTGACGTCTCATATCCTTGTACACCAACATACCACACGAAGAAGGTATATTCGTGCCTTTTCCATACCCCTACCTAGGGCAGGACACACGACCCCTCCCATAAGTGACATTCGCGCCCTCATAAAACTTGTATACTAACGAAGAATATTTTTTCTTTCCTAGATAAGCACTATCTACAGGTACATGGCACTGCAATGGATACTCGCATGGCACCCTCCCTTGCATCCCTCTTCATGGGTGACCTCGAGGAACGCATATGCTCCAGCACCGTGCCGTCCCTGGATCTGGTGGAGATACATTGATGATGTATTTTTCATCTGGACCAGTGATGAAGACAGTCTGCTGACTTTCACTAATCATCACCATCCGCAAGGAAGAAAGTTTAATAACCACTGATCTGTAATCTAATTAAACCATTTGTTCTAAGGACTATGATTTCTCCCGCCATTCACAGATACTAAAGAAGAACTTAATTGGTTGCCAGGGGTCACAGCTCCCGCCAAGTTCAACGTGCCATTGCCAGAGCCACAGCTGTACCCAGAAACTTGGCTGTAAAGGTAAAGGCCCCCCATGATGATGCCAAACCCAAGACCCCCCCCCCCCCCCCCCCCCCCACTCTTAAAACTCCGGGGTTACAAATCCCGTGGTCATTATTTTTTGACAACTTTCGTGGTCGAAATAACCCCGAACTGTTCAACTTCTGTTTTAATAACTACGTTTATTGGGGTCATTTTGACCACGAAAATTGTGGTGAAATTAATTACGCATTCTGATTGGTTGAGGTAATTGTCATGCTATCACGTCATTATGTACTAATACACGGTTCGGCGAAGCGCCGATCATGACTTTATTAAATAAGAATGCTTTTAAAAGTAAATTCAGTTAAAAGTTAAGTTAAAATGTAGTTTAAAAATAAAATGAGTGTTTTTGTGAGAAAGAAATGTTACTTCACATTTTACAAGCAAACTTATGGTAGACCTACATAATTGTTCGCGGATGTACATGTAAATGTACGCAGCGTGACATGTCGGCCACCGCGCGAATTTTGACACGAAGCGGCCGCCATTACAACTTTGTTGACAACGCGGCGTTAAAACGAAGGAGAAATTGCTTGAATACTGGGTTTTCAATACTATACTGAAAAGTTTGAAGGTAGGATGTGGTAAAAGCAGTGAAGACAGTCTGTGTAGGTCTAGGTTAACTTTGGGAAGTTCGTGCGTAGTTACGCTGCATTTTTGCACTCATTTTTACGTATAGCCGGCGACGCTGTGTTGGTATGCAAACGTAGAGTGCACTGTCGATTCCATTGCGGTACATGACTTGTGTTTCACTATTCGGCTAGTCTAGCCCTAGACCCTTGTGTTATTTCGGCGCCCACGCGCGCAGATTCGTTAACGCTGTCTCTTTTTCAAATCCCGACTTCGTGTGCGTTGGTGTCTCACGCATGCGTAGTTTACATAATGCAGCTGGATCCATACTCGCACTGGAGCCGACGTTTGACAAACGTACATGATTTTGGATTCCCCAATGGGTCTAGCACTAGTTGGCAATCAATTGTTAACTTTAACCTTAGTTTTCGACGAATCTCCCTCGCTTTTCCGAGGGATCCAATCAGCGACCGAGTTTGAGCCTCATCATGAATTATTCATTATACACAAATATAAGATACTGTGTGTGTACTGTGTACACAAGACAGTGTACATGTACAACATTGTACATGTACAATGTACATGTATGTGATGGTGACTGTATGCACGTGCATTGCGCGAAATGTGCAGACTTTTAATAGCACTAGCAGGATGCCGCGCTTCGCGCGGCACCTGCTAGCTGGGTGAAATCGTAACTTATAGATACACCTTGTTGACGTCTTAAAAACACAATGGATTGTATGACAAACAAATCGCGAAACTTAGCGAGTAGAGTACCAGCTAGAAAGTATTTCGAGCGCACGAAATTATTTCGAGCTCACGAACAGATATTCTTGGAGCGCACGAAGTCATTTCGTGGCCACGACAACATTTCGAGCTCACGAAATAAGTTATTTTGAGTGCACGAAATAAAATACTCAAATTATTTCGTAACGGTGATTTGTATTCGTCATATGTCCCTTTAGGGGCTCCGTAGAATACCATCGACTCTGAATAACAACAATCTTTGTAAAAATACTTCCCGACTTCCGAACTAATAATACTCAATAGGCAGTTCATCTTTGCTTGCATGCTGCCTGCGTCTCGTGATTTTTTAACATGAATCGTACGGGAAACAATACGAACCACTTCGGGGTTTCTGATTTACGTCGTTACGATTGAAAAAAAACCAACAGACCGGCCGTCTGACAGTGCGCCCTCAACTGACGTAAGGCAGTCCCGTTTCTAAATTGAATATTCATATCCACGATAGGCCTTACAATTTCGCGACATTTTTCAACGATAAAAGTGAAAATTGAGGCAATAGCGATACGTTTCGGAGTGTTTTTAGAGAGATAATGTTGTAATATTTAAGTATTGACAATGTGAAAGGAAGAAATTTTGCCAGAAGGCAACACGAAAGGAATAAATCATTGTTTTTACGTTCCAAAACTGTGACTACAAAATGGTCGACGCGCAGGAATTCGGAGGCAAAGCCGAAGCCGAAACGTAGTCACGTTTCTAAATTGCATATTCATATCCACCATCGCCATACAATTTCGCGACATTTTTGCACGATCAAAGTTGAAATTGAGGCAATAGCGATATGTTTCGGAGTGTTTTGAGACAGATAATGTTGTAATATTTAAGTATCGACAATGTGAAGCAACGAAATTTGCCCAAAAGGCAACACGAAAGGAATAAATCATTTTTTAACGTTCCAAGCCTGTGACTGCAATGTGGTCGACGCGCACGAAATTCAAAGCCGAAAACGAAGCTGGCGCTCAAACTCCGCAATAACCAATGGAGTATAAAGGTCAAATAACACGGGACGGGCCGCCCAATCGCGAACAACAAACTCGGCACCAACTCGGCCACCGCGCAAGCAAGGCGGATACAATTAATTTGCGAAGGCTTCGCGTAACGCATGTAGCCGCCGCTTAATCGCAAACGGCCAACAATTCGGCAACCGAGTTACGGCAGTACGATTTCGGGAAGGCTTCGGCCCGAACTCCGGTCAAGGACATTGCAAAAATAACGCAATAGTTCGCGCAAAAAGGCCCGCAGACATCGACAGGCAATCGAAAAGCGATTACGCGTTTATCGGTAACGTCCGTTTCTTTTAAATCTCACCACGGACGAATACGATTTTTTTAAAATCTTATTCCCCGGGGGATTCCCCGGGGGATTCCCCGTCGCGAACGGTCCGGCACCCCGCCGCACCGACGCCGGCGGCACACGCGCGCGGCGACAAGTCGCCCGACCAAAAGCCAACATGGCGCCAACCACGCGCCAAGATGGCGCGGCCCTGTGTTTCCAAGATGGCGCGGCCCTGCGTTCCAAGATGGCGGCGCCCAGGGACAAGATGGCGAATTTAACATCTTTTATAGTATAGACTAGCAGGATGCCGCGTTTCGCGCGGCACCTGCTAGCTGGGTGAAATCGTAACTTATAGATACACCTTGTTGACGTCTTAAAAACACAATGGATTGTATGACAAACAAATCGCGAAACTTAGCGAGTAGAGTACCAGCTAGAAAGTATTTCGAGCGCACGAAATTATTTCGAGCTCACGAACAGATATTCTTGGAGCGCACGAAGTCATTTCGTGGCCACGACAACATTTCGAGCTCACGAAATAAGTTATTTTGAGTGCACGAAATAAAATACTGAAATTATTTCGTAACGGTGATTTGTATTCGTCATATGTCCCTTTAGGGGCTCCGTAGAATACCATCGACTCTGAATAACAAACAATCTTTGTAAAAATACTTCCCGACTTCCGAACTAATAATACTCAATAGGCAGTTCATCTTTGCTTGCATGCTGCCTGCGTCTCGTGATTTTTTAACATGAATCGTACGGGAAACAATACGAACCACTTCGGGGTTTCTGATTTACGTCGTTACGATTGAAAAAAACCAACAGACCGGCCGTCTGACAGTGCGCCCTCAACTGACGTAAGGCAGTCCCGTTTCTAAATTGAATATTCATATCCACGATAGGCCTTACAATTTCGCGACATTTTTCAACGATAAAAGTTAAAATTGAGGCAATAGCGATACGTTTCGGAGTGTTTTTAGAGAGATAATGTTGTAATATTTAAGTATTGACAATGTGAAAGGAAGAAATTTTGCCAGAAGGCAACACGAAAGGAATAAATCATTGTTTTTACGTTCCAAAACTGTGACTACAAAATGGTCGACGCGCAGGAATTCGGAGGCAAAGCCGAAGCCGAAACGTAGTCACGTTTCTAAATTGCATATTCATATCCACCATCGCCATACAATTTCGCGACATTTTTGCACGATCAAAGTTGAAATTGAGGCAATAGCAATATGTTTCGGAGTGTTTTGAGACAGATAATGTTGTAATATTTAAGTATCGACAATGTGAAGCAACGAAATTTGCCCAAAAGGCAACACGAAAGGAATAAATCATTTTTTAACGTTCCAAGCCTGTGACTGCAATGTGGTCGACGCGCACGAAATTCAAAGCCGAAAACGAAGCTGGCGCTCAAACTCCGCAATAACCAATGAAGTATAAAGGTCAAATAACACGGGACGGGCCGCCCAATCGCGAACAACAAACTCGGCACCAACTCGGCCACCGCGCAAGCAAGGCGGATACAATTAATTTGCGAAGGCTTCGCGTAACGCATGTAGCCGCCGCTTAATCGCAAACGGCCAACAATTCGGCAACCGAGTTACGGCAGTACGATTTCGGGAAGGCTTCGGCCCGAACTCCGGTCAAGGACATTGCAAAAATAACGCAATAGTTCGCGCAAAAAGGCCCGCAGACATCGACAGGCAATCGAAAAGCGATTACGCGTTTATCGGTAACGTCCGTTTCTTTTAAATCTCACCACGGACGAATACGATTTTTTTTAAATCTTATTCCCCGGGGGATTCCCCGGGGGATTCCCCGTCGCGAACGGTCCGGCACCCCGCCGCACCGACGCCGGCGGCACACGCGCGCGGCGACAAGTCGCCCGACCAAAAGCCAACATGGCGCCAACCACGCGCCAAGATGGCGCGGCCCTGTGTTTCCAAGATGGCGCGGCCCTGCGTTCCAAGATGGCGGCGCCCAGGGACAAGATGGCGAATTTAACATCTTTTATAGTATAGACTAGCAGGATGCCGCGTTTCGCGCGGCACCTGCTAGCTGGGTGAAATCGTAACTTATAGATACACCTTGTTGACGTCTTAAAAACACAATGGATTGTATGACAAACAAATCGCGAAAATTTGCGAGTAGAGTACCAGCTAGAAAGTATTTCGAGCGCACGAAATTATTTCGAGCTCACGAACAGATTTTTTCGAGCCCACGAAGTAATTTCGTGGCCACGAAAACATTTCGAGCTCACGAAATAAGTTATTTTGAGTGCACGAAAAAAACTCAAATTATTTCGTAACGGTGATTTGTATTCGTTATATGTCCCTTTAGGGGCTCCGTAGAATACCATTGACTCTGAATAAAAACAATCTTTGTAAAAATACTCCCGAATTCCGAACTAATAATACTCAATAGGCAGTCCATCTTCGCTTGCAGCTGCCTGCGTCTCGTGATTTTTAACAGGAATCGTACGGAAAACAATACGAACCACCTCGGGATTTCTGATTTACATCATCACGATTAAAAAAACCAACAGACCGGCCGTCTGACAGTGCGCCCTCAACTGACGTAAGGCAGTCCCGTTTCTAAATTGAATATTCATATCCACGATAGGCCTTACAATTTCGCGACATTTTTCAACGATAAAAGTTAAAATTGAGGCAATAGCGATACGTTTCGGAGTGTTTTTAGAGAGATAATGTTGTAATATTTAAGTATTGACAATGTGAAAGGAAGAAATGTTGCCAGAAGGCAACACGAAAGGAATAAATCATTGTTTTTACGTTCCAAAACTGTGACTACAAAATGGTCGACGCGCAGGAATTCGGAGGCAAAGCCGAAGCCGAAACGTAGTCACGTTTCTAAATTGCATATTCATATCCACCATCGCCATACAATTTCGCGACATTTTTGCACGATCAAAGTTGAAATTGAGGCAATAGCGATATGTTTCGGAGTGTTTTGAGACAGATAATGTTGTAATATTTAAGTATCGACAATGTGAAGCAACGAAATTTGCCCAAAAGGCAACACGAAAGGAATAAATCATTTTTTAACGTTCCAAGCCTGTGACTGCAATGTGGTCGACGCGCACGAAATTCAAAGCCGAAAACGAAGCTGGCGCTCAAACTCCGCAATAACCAATGGAGTATAAAGGTCAAATAACACAGGACGGGCCGCCCAATCGCGAACAACAAACTCGGCACCAACTCGGCCACCGCGCAAGCAAGGCGGATACAATCCATTTGCGAAGGCTTCGCGTAACGCATGTAGCCGCCGCTTAATCGCAAACGGCCAACAATTCGGCAACCGAGTTACGGCAGTACGATTTCGGGAAGGCTTCGGCCCGAACTCCGGTCAAGGACAATGCAAAAATAACGCAATAGTTCGCGCAAAAAGGCCCGCAGACATCGACAGGCAATCGAAAAGCGATTACGCGTTTATCGGTAACGTCCGTTTCTTTTAAATCTCACCACGGACGAATACGATTTTTTTTAAATCTTATTCCCCGGGGGATTCCCCGGGGGATTCCCCGTCGCGAACGGTCCGGCACCCCGCCGCACCGACGCCGGCGGCACACGTGCGCGGCGACAAGTCGCCCGACCAAAAGCCAACATGGCGCCAACCACGCGCCAAGATGGCGCGGCCCTGTGTTTCCAAGATGGCGCGGCCCTGCGTTCCAAGATGGCGGCGCCCAGGGACAAGATGGCGAATTTAACATCTTTTATAGTATAGACTAGCAGGATGCCGCGCTTCGCGCGGCACCTGCTAGCTGGGTGAAATCGTAACTTATAGATACACCTTGTTGACGTCTTAAAAACATAATGGATTGTATGACAAACAAATCGCGAAACTTAGCGAGTAGAGTACCAGCTAGAAAGTATTTCGAGCGCACGAAATTATTTCGAGCTCACGAACAGATATTCTTGGAGCGCACGAAGTCATTTCGTGGCCACGACAACATTTCGAGCTCACGAAATAAGTTATTTTGAGTGCACGAAATAAAATACTGAAATTATTTCGTAACGGTGATTTGTATTCGTCATATGTCCCTTTAGGGGCTCCGTAGAATACCATCGACTCTGAATAACAAACAATCTTTGTAAAAATACTTCCCGACTTCCGAACTAATAATACTCAATAGGCAGTTCATCTTTGCTTGCATGCTGCCTGCGTCTCGTGATTTTTTAACATGAATCGTACGGGAAACAATACGAACCACTTCGGGGTTTCTGATTTACGTCGTTACGATTGAAAAAAACCAACAGACCGGCCGTCTGACAGTGCGCCCTCAACTGACGTAAGGCAGTCCCGTTTCTAAATTGAATATTCATATCCACGATAGGCCTTACAATTTCGCGACATTTTTCAACGATAAAAGTTAAAATTGAGGCAATAGCGATACGTTTCGGAGTGTTTTTAGAGAGATAATGTTGTAATATTTAAGTATTGACAATGTGAAAGGAAGAAATGTTGCCAGAAGGCAACACGAAAGGAATAAATCATTGTTTTTACGTTCCAAAACTGTGACTACAAAATGGTCGACGCGCAGGAATTCGGAGGCAAAGCCGGAGCCGAAACGTAGTCACGTTTCTAAATTGCATATTCATATCCACCATCGCCATACAATTTCGCAACATTTTTGCACGATCAAAGTTGAAATTGAGGCAATAGCGATATGTTTCGGAGTGTTTTGAGACAGATAATGTTGTAATATTTAAGTATCGACAATGTGAAGCAACGAAATTTGCCCAAAAGGCAACACGAAAGGAATAAATCATTTTTTAACGTTCCAAGCCTGTGACTGCAATGTGGTCGACGCGCACGAAATTCAAAGCCGAAAACGAAGCTGGCGCTCAAACTCCGCAATAACCAATGGAGTATAAAGGTCAAATAACACGGGACGGGCCGCCCAATCGCGAACAACAAACTCGGCACCAACTCGGCCACCGCGCAAGCAAGGCGGATACAATCCATTTGCGAAGGCTTCGCGTAACGCATGTAGCCGCCGCTTAATCGCAAACGGCCAACAATTCGGCAACCGAGTTACGGCAGTACGATTTCGGGAAGGCTTCGGCCCGAACTCCGGTCAAGGACAATGCAAAAATAACGCAATAGTTCGCGCAAAAAGGCCCGCAGACATCGACAGGCAATCGAAAAGCGATTACGCGTTTATCGGTAACGTCCGTTTCTTTTAAATCTCACCACGGACGAATACGATTTTTTTTAAATCTTATTCCCCGGGGGATTCCCCGGGGGATTCCCCGTCGCGAACGGTCCGGCACCCCGCCGCACCGACGCCGGCGGCACACGTGCGCGGCGACAAGTCGCCCGACCAAAAGCCAACATGGCGCCAACCACGCGCCAAGATGGCGCGGCCCTGTGTTTCCAAGATGGCGCGGCCCTGCGTTCCAAGATGGCGGCGCCCAGGGACAAGATGGCGAATTTAACATCTTTTATAGTATAGACTAGCAGGATGCCGCGCTTCGCGCGGCACCTGCTAGCTGGGTGAAATCGTAACTTATAGATACACCTTGTTGACGTCTTAAAAACATAATGGATTGTATGACAAACAAATCGCGAAACTTAGCGAGTAGAGTACCAGCTAGAAAGTATTTCGAGCGCACGAAATTATTTCGAGCTCACGAACAGATATTCTTGGAGCGCACGAAGTCATTTCGTGGCCACGACAACATTTCGAGCTCACGAAATAAGTTATTTTGAGTGCACGAAATAAAATACTCAAATTATTTCGTAACGGTGATTTGTATTCGTCATATGTCCCTTTAGGGGCTCCGTAGAATACCATCGACTCTGAATAACAAACAATCTTTGTAAAAATACTTCCCGACTTCCGAACTAATAATACTCAATAGGCAGTTCATCTTTGCTTGCATGCTGCCTGCGTCTCGTGATTGTTTTAACATGAATCGTACGGGAAACAATACGAACCACTTCGGGGTTTCTGATTTACGTCGTTACGATTGAAAAAACCAACAGACCGGCCGTCTGACAGTGCGCCCTCAACTGACGTAAGGCAGTCCCGTTTCTAAATTGAATATTCATATCCACGATAGGCCATACAATTTCGCGACATTTTTCCACGATAAAAGTTAAAATTGAGGCAATAGCGATACGTTTCGGAGTGTTTTTAGAGAGATAATGTTGTAATATTTAAGTATTGACAATGTGAAAGGAAGAAATTTTGCCAGAAGGCAACACGAAAGGAATAAATCATTGTTTTTACGTTCCAAAACTGTGACTACAAAATGGTCGACGCGCAGGAATTCGGAGGCAAAGCCGAAGCCGAAACGTAGTCACGTTTCTAATTTGCCTATTCATATCCACCATCGCCATACAATTTCGCGACATTTTTGCGCGATCAAAGTTGAAATTGAGGCAATAGCGATATGTTTCGGAGTGTTTTGAGACAGATAATGTTGTAATATTTAAGTCTCGACAATGTGAAGCAACGAAATTTGCCCAAAAGGCAACACGAAAGGAATAAATCATTTTTTAACGTTCCAAGCCTGTGACTGCAATGTGGTCGACGCGCACGAAATTCAAAGCCGAAAACGAAGCTGGCGCTCAAACTCCGCAATAACCAATGGAGTATAAAGGTCAAATAACACGGAACGGGCCAACCCAATCACGAACAACAAACTCGGCACCAACTCGGCCACCGCGCGAGCAAGGCGGATACAATCAATTTGCGAAGGCTTCGCGTAACGCATGCAGCCGCCGCTCAATCGCAAACGGCCAACAATTCGGCAACCGAGTTACGGTAGTACGATTTCGGGAAGGCTTCGGCCCGAACTCCGGGCAGGGACAATGCAAAAATAACGCAATAGTTCATGCAAAAAGGCCCGCAGACATCGACAGGCAATCGAAAAGCGATTACGCGTTTATCGGTAACGTCCGTTTCTTTTAAATCTCACCACGGACGAATACGATTTTTTTCCCCGGGGGATTCCCCGGGGGATTCCCCGTCGCGAACGGTCCGGCACCCCGCCGCACCGACGCCGGCGGCACACGCGCGCGGCGAGGAGTCGCCCGACCAAAAGCCAACATGGCGCCAACCACGCGCCAAGATGGCGCGGCCCTGTGTTCCAAGATGGCGCGGCCCTGTGTTTCCAAGATGGCGGCGCCCAGGGACAAGATGGCGAATTTAACATCTTTTATAGTATAGACTAGCAGGATGCCGCGCTTCGCGCGGCACCTGCTAGCTGGGTGAAATCGTAACTTATAGATACACCTTGTTGACGTCTTAAAAACATAATGGATTGTATGACAAACAAATCGCGAAACTTAGCGAGCAGAGTACCAGCTAGAAAGTATTTTGAGCGCACGAAATTATTTCGAGCTCACGAACAGATATTCTTGGAGCGCAAGAAGTCATTTCGTTGCCACGACAACATTTCGAGCTCACAAAATAAGTTATTTTGAGTGCACGAAATAAAATACTCAAATTATTTCGTAACGGTGATTTGTATTCGTCATGTGTCCCTTTAGGGGCTCCGTAGAATACATTGACTCTGAATTAATAACAAACACAATCTTTGTAAAAATACTTCCCGACTTTCGAACTAATAATACTCAATAGGCAGTCCATCTTCGCTTGCATGCTGCCTGCGTCTCGTGATTTTTAACAGGAATCGTACGGGAAACAATACGAACGAACCACTTCGGGATTTCTGTTTTACATCATCGTGAAAATCGTGATTAAAAAACCCAACAGACCGGCCGTCTGACAGTACGCCCTCAACAACTGACGTAATGCAGTCACGTTTCTAATTTGCATATTCATATCCACCATCGCCATACAATTTCGCGACATTTTTGCGCGGTCAAAGTTGAAATTGAGGCAATAGCGATATGTTTCGGAGTGTTTTGAGACAGATAATGTTGTAATATTTAAGTATCGACGATGTGAAGCAAAGACTTTTGCCCAAAAAGCAACACGAAAGGAATAAATCATTTTTTAACGTTCCCAAGCTGTGACTGAAACGTGGTTGACGCGCACGAATTCGAAGCCGGCGCTCAACTGGTACTATGTTTACTCCGCAATAACCAAGGAAGTATAAATCGGGGCACCAGCTCAAATAACACGTGACGGGGCCGCCCAATCGCGAAAAAACAAACTCGGCACCAACTCGGCCACCGCGCAAGCAAGGCGGATACAATCAATTTGCGAAGGCTTCGCGTAACGCATGTAGCCGCCGCTTAATCGCAAACAGCCAACAATTCGGCAACCGAGTTACGGTAGTACGATTTCGGGAAGGCTTCGGCCCGAACTCCGGGCAAGGACAATGCAAAAATAACGCAATAGTTCACGCAAAAAGGCCCGCAGACATCGACAGGCAATCGAAAAGCGATTACGCGTTTATCGGTAACGTCCGTTTCTTTTAAATCTCACTTTTAAATCTTATTCCCCGGGGGATTCCCCGTCGCGAACGATCCGGCACCCCGCCGCACCGACGCCGGCCGCACACGCGCGCGGCGACGAGTCGCCCGACCAAAAGCCAAGATGGCGCCAACCACGCGCCAAGATGGCGCGGCCCTGTGTTTCCAAGATGGCGCGGCCCTGCGTTCCAAGATGGCGGCGCCCAGGGACAAGATGGCGCATTTGTCATCTTTTATAGTATAGACTAGCAGGATGCCGCGCTTCGCGCGGCACCTGCTAGCTGGGTGAAATCGTAACTTATAGATACACCTTGTTGACGTCTTAAAAACACAATGGATTGTATGACAAACAAATGGCGAAACTTAGCGAGTAGAGTACCAGCTAGAAAGTATTTCGAGCGCACGAAATTATTTCGAGCTCACGAACAGATATTCTTGGAGCGCACGAAGTCATTTCGTGGCCACGACAACATTTCGAGCTCACGAAATAAGTTATTTTGAGTGCACGAAATAAAATACTCAAATTATTTCGTAACGGTGATTTGTATTCGTCATATGTCCCTTTAGGGGCTCCGTAGAATACCATCGACTCTGAATAACAAACAATCTTTGTAAAAATACTTCCCGACTTCCGAACTAATAATACTCAATAGGCAGTTCATCTTTGCTTGCATGCTGCCTGCGTCTCGTGATTTTTTAACATGAATCGTACGGGAAACAATACGAACCACTTCGGGGTTTCTGATTTACGTCGTTACGATTGAAAAAACCCAACAGACCGGCCGTCTGACAGTGCGCCCTCAACTGACGTAAGGCAGTCCCGTTTCTAAATTGAATATTCATATCCACGATAGGCCTTACAATTTCGCGACATTTTTCAACGATAAAAGTTAAAATTGAGGCAATAGCGATACGTTTCGGAGTGTTTTTAGAGAGATAATGTTGTAATATTTAAGTATTGACAATGTGAAAGGAAGAAATTTTGCCAGAAGGCAACACGAAAGGAATAAATCATTGTTTTTACGTTCCAAAACTGTGACTACAAAATGGTCGACGCGCAGGAATTCGGAGGCAAAGCCGAAGCCGAAACGTAGTCACGTTTCTAAATTGCATATTCATATCCACCATCGCCATACAATTTCGAGACATTTTTGCACGATCAAAGTTAAAATTGAGGCAATAGCGATATGTTTCGGAGTGTTTTGAGACAGATAATGTTGTAATATTTAAGTATCGACAATGTGAAGCAACGAAATTTGCCCAAAAGGCAACACGAAAGGAATAAATCATTTTTTAACGTTCCAAGCCTGTGACTGCAATGTGGTCGACGCGCACGAAATTCAAAGCCGAAAACGAAGCTGGCGCTCAAACTCCGCAATAACCAATGGAGTATAAAGGTCAAATAACACGGGACGGGCCGCCCAATCGCGAACAACAAACTCGGCACCAACTCGGCCACCGCGCAAGCAAGGCGGATACAATTAATTTGCGAAGGCTTCGCGTAACGCATGTAGCCGCCGCTTAATCGCAAACGGCCAACAATTCGGCAACCGAGTTACGGCAGTACGATTTCGGGAAGGCTTCGGCCCGAACTCCGGTCAAGGACAATGCAAAAATAACGCAATAGTTCGCGCAAAAAGGCCCGCAGACATCGACAGGCAATCGAAAAGCGATTACGCGTTTATCGGTAACGTCCGTTTCTTTTAAATCTCACCACGGACGAATACGATTTTTTTTAAATCTTATTCCCCGGGGGATTCCCCGGGGGATTCCCCGTCGCGAACGGTCCGGCACCCCGCCGCACCGACGCCGGCGGCACACGCGCGCGGCGACGAGTCGCCCGACCAAAAGCCAACATGGCGCCAACCACGCGCCAAGATGGCGCGGCCCTGTGTTTCCAAGATGGCGCGGCCCTGCGTTCCAAGATGGCGGCGCCCAGGGACAAGATGGCGAATTTAACATCTTTTATAGTATAGACTAGCAGGATGCCGCGCTTCGCGCGGCACCTGCTAGCTGGGTGAAATTGTAACTTATAGATACACCTTGTTGACGTCTTAAAAACATAATGGATTGTATGACAAACAAATCGCGAAACTTAGCGAGTAGAGGCCAGCTAGAAAGTATTTCGAGCGCACGAAATTATTTCGAGCTCACGAACAGATATTCTTGGAGCGCACGAAGTCATTTCGTGGCCACGACAACATTTCGAGCTCACGAAATAAGTTATTTTGAGTGCACGAAATAAAATACTCAAATTATTTCGTAACGGTGATTTTTATTCGTCATATGTCCCTTTAGGGGCTCCGTAGAATACCATCGAGTCTGAATAACAAACAATCTTTGTAAAAATACTTCCCGACTTTCGAACTAATAATACTCAATAGGCAGTCCATCTTCGCTTGCATGCTGCCTGCGTCTCGTTATTTTTTAACAGGAATCGTACGCCGGGAAACAATACGAACCGCTTCGGGATTTTTTGAGTTTACATCATCGTGAAAATCCTGATTAAAAAACCCAACAGGCCGGCCATCTGATCTGCGCCCTCAACTGACGTAATGCACTCACGTTTCTAATTTGCATATTCATATCCACCATCGCCCTACAATTTCGCGACATTTTTGCGCGATCAAAGTTTAAATTGAGGCAATAGCGATATGTTTCGGAGTGTTTTTAGACACATAATGTTGTAATATTTAAGTATCGACAATGTGAAGTCAAGAAATTTGCACAAAAGGCAACACGAAAGGAATAAATCATTTTTTAACGTTCCCAAGCTGTGACTGAAACGTGGTAGACGCGCACGAATTCGAAGCCGGCGCTCAACTGGTACTATGTTTACTCCGCAATAACCAAGGAAGTATAAATCGGGGCACCAGCTCAAATAACACGTGACGGGGCCGCCCAATCGCGAAAAAACAAACTCGGCACCAACTCGGCCACCGCGCAAGCAAGGCGGATACAATCAATTTGCGAAGGCTTCGCGTAACGCATGCAGCCGCCGCTTAATCGCAAACAGCCAACAATTCGGCAACCGAGTTACGGTAGTACGATTTCGGGAAGGCTTCGGCCCGAACTCCGGGCAAGGACAATGCAAAAATAACGCAATAGTTCACGCAAAAAGGCCCGCAGACATCGACAGGCAATCGAAAAGCGATTACGCGTTTATCGGTAACGTCCGTTTCTTTTAAATCTCACTTTTAAATCTTTTTCCCCGGGGGATTCCCCGTCGCGAACGATCCGGCACCCCGCCGCACCGACGCCGGCCGCACACGCGCGCGGCGACGAGTCGCCCGACCAAAAGCCAAGATGGCGCCAACCACGCGCCAAGATGGCGCGGCCCTGTGTTTCCAAGATGGCGCGGCCCTGCGTTCCAAGATGGCGGCGCCCAGGGACAAGATGGCGCATTTGTCATCTTTTATAGTATAGACTAGCAGGATGCCGCGCTTCGCGCGGCACCTGCTAGCTGGGTGAAATCGTAACTTGTAGATACACCTTGTTGACGTCTTAAAAACATAATGGATTGTATGACAAACAAATCGCGAAACTTAGCGAGTAGAGTACCAGCTAGAAAGTATTTCGAGCGCACGAAATTATTTCGAGCTCACGAACAGATATTCTTGGAGCGCACGAAGTCATTTCGTGGCCACGACAACATTTCGAGCTCACGAAATAAGTTATTTTGAGTGCACGAAATAAAATACTCAAATTATTTCGTAACGGTGATTTTTATTCGTCATATGTCCCTTTAGGGGCTCCGTAGAATACCATCCCAGCTAACCAAAAAAACGTTCCATGAACGTTCTTACAACGTTACGGTAATGTTTCCGGAACGTTTGGAAATAACGTTTCGGGAACGTAAATGTGTGGAGTTCTCTTGACGTCCTTTGAACGTTACAAAGAAACGTTGTGAAATAACATTCGTACAACATTCAGAGCACATTGGCAAGATAAAAAAATCTACTGTTGAACACTCTAATTATGTACATATTTACTGCGTGTACAGATTACGTAATACCACATTAACTTATTACACATTGCAATTACACATCACACATACATACAATAATAACCTATTCCTATTCGATATTACCTACTGAACACTTACTACAAACTTAGCTATTGCCGTTGTTAGTTTTATAGTTCGCTTTTTTGTCCACGAAAAAGTCACAGCAAATTTTTATGAATAATGTCAACATTTGAATACGAATAAAATGTAATGCGATTTTTGTCTCACTATTGCCCAAAAATCAAAATTCAATCGAGGAATCGTTTGAATAATTACATATCATGGTCAAAAAAGTGAATTGTTGGACTAAATACCACAATTTAACATCGACTATTGTGAACACACATTTCCTCCCTTCTGATTGGTCAGTTGCTGTAGGTAAATTTCCGGCCATCTGACAGTGCGCCCTCAACAGACGTAATGCATTCACGTTTCTAAATTGCATATTCATATCCACCATCGCCATACAATTTCGCGACATTTTTGCACGATCAAAGTTGAAATTGAGGCAATAGCAATATGTTTCGGAGTGTTTTGAGACAGATAATGTTGTAATATTTAAGTATCGACAATGTGAAGCACAGAAATTTGCCCAAAAGGCAACACGAAAGGAATAAATCATTTTTTAACGTTCCAAGCCTGTGACTGCAATGTGGTCGACGCGCACGAAATTCGAAGCCGAAAACGAAGCTGCCGCCCAAACACCGCAATATCCAAGGGAGTATAAAGCTCAAATAACACGTGACGGGGCCGCCCAATGACGAATAACAAACTCGGCACCAACTCGGCCACCGCGCAAGCAAGGCGGATACAATCAATTTGCGAAGGCTTCGCGTAACGCATGTAGCCGCCGCTTAATCGCAAACAGCCAACAATTCGGCAACCGAGTTACGGTAGTACGATTTCGGGAAGGCTTCGGCCCGAACCTCCGGGCAAGGACAATGCAAAAATAACGCAATAGTTCACGTAAAAAGGCCCACAGACATCGACAGGCAATCGAAAAGCGATTACGCGTTTATCGGTAACGTCCGTTTCTCCCAAATCTCACCACGGGACGAATATGAGTTTTTGTTAAATCTTATTCCCCGGGGGATTCCCCGCCGCGAACGGTCCGGCACCCCGCCGCACCGACGCCGGCGGCACACGCGCGCGGCGACGAGTCGCCCGACCAAAAGCCAACATGGCGCCAACCACGCGCCAAGATGGCGCGGCCCTGCGTTTCCAAGATGGCGGCGCCCTGCGTTCCAAGATGGCGGCGCCCAGGGACAAGATGGCGCATTTGTCATCTTTTATAGTATAGACTAGCAGGATGCCGCGCTTCGCGCGGCACCTGCTAGCTGGGTGAAATCGTAACTTATAGATACACCTTGTTGACGTCTTAAAAACATAATGGATTGTACGACAAACAAATCGCGAAACTTAGCGAGTAGAGTACCAGCTAGAAAGTATTTCGAGCGCACGAAATTATTTCGAGCTCACGAACAGATATTCTTGGAGCTCACGAAATAAGTTATTTTGAGTGCACGAAATAAAATACTCAAATTATTTCGTAACGGTGATTTGTATTCGTCATATGTCCCTTTAGGGGCTCCGTAGAATACCATCGACTCTGAATAACAAACAATCTTTGTAAAAATACTTCCCGACTTCCGAACTAATAATACTCAATAGGCAGTTCATCTTTGCTTGCATGCTGCCTGCGTCTCGTGATTTTTTAACATGAATCGTACGGGAAACAATACGAACCACTTCGGGGTTTCTGATTTACGTCGTTACGATTGAAAAAAACCAACAGACCGGCCGTCTGACAGTGCGCCCTCAACTGACGTAAGGCAGTCCCGTTTCTAAATTGAATATTCATATCCACGATAGGCCTTACAATTTCGCGACATTTTTCAACGATAAAAGTTAAAATTGAGGCAATAGCGATACGTTTCGGAGTGTTTTTAGAGAGATAATGTTGTAATATTTAAGTATTGACAATGTGAAAGGAAGAAATTTTGCCAGAAGGCAACACGAAAGGAATAAATCATTGTTTTTACGTTCCAAAACTGTGACTACAAAATGGTCGCCGCGCAGGAATTCGGAGGCAAAGCCGAAGCCGAAACGTAGTCACGTTTCTAAATTGCATATTCATATCCACCATCGCCATACAATTTCGCGACATTTTTGCACGATCAAAGTTGAAATTGAGGCAATAGCGATATGTTTCGAAGTGTTTTGAGACAGATAATGTTGTAATATTTAAGTATCGACAATGTGAAGCAACGAAATTTGCCCAAAAGGCAACACGAAAGGAATAAATCATTTTTTAACGTTCCAAGCCTGTGACTGCAATGTGGTCGACGCGCACGAAATTCAAAGCCGAAAACGAAGCTGGCGCTCAAACTCCGCAATAACCAATGGAGTATAAAGGTCAAATAACACGGGACGGGCCGCCCAATCGCGAACAACAAACTCGGCACCAACTCGGCCACCGCGCAAGCAAGGCGGATACAATTAATTTGCGAAGGCTTCGCGTAACGCATGTAGCCGCCGCTTAATCGCAAACGGCCAACAATTCGGCAACCGAGTTACGGCAGTACGATTTCGGGAAGGCTTCGGCCCGAACTCCGGTCAAGGACAATGCAAAAATAACGCAATAGTTCGCGCAAAAAGGGCCCGCAGACATCGACAGGCAATCGAAAAGCGATTACGCGTTTATCGGTAACGTCCGTTTCTTTTAAATCTCACCACGGACGAATACGATTTTTTTAAAATCTTATTCCCCGGGGGATTCCCCGGGGGATTCCCCGTCGCGAACGGTCCGGCACCCCGCCGCACCGACGCCGGCGGCACACGTGCGCGGCGACGAGTCGCCCGACCAAAAGCCAACATGGCGCCAACCACGCGCCAAGATGGCGCGGCCCTGTGTTTCCAAGATGGCGCGGCCCTGCGTTCCAAGATGGCGGCGCCCAGGGACAAGATGGCGAATTTAACATCTTTTATAGTATAGACTAGCAGGATGCCGCGCTTCGCGCGGCACCTGCTAGCTGGGTGAAATCGTAACTTATAGATACACGTTGTTGACGTCTTAAAAACATAATGGATTGTATGACAAACAAATCGCGAAACTTAGCGAGTAGAGTACCAGCTAGAAAGTATTTCGAGCGCACGAAAGTATTTCGAGCTCACGAACAGATATTCTTGGAGCGCACGAAGTCATTTCGTGGCCACGACAACATTTCGAGCTCACGAAATAAGTTATTTTGAGTGCACGAAATAAAATACTCAAATTATTTCGTAACGGTGATTTTTATTCGTCATATGTCCCTTTAGGGGCTCCGTAGAATACCATCCCAGCTAACCAAAAAAACGTTCCATGAACGTTCTTACAACGTTACGGTAATGTTTCCGGAACGTTTGGAAAAAACGTTTCGGGAACGTAAATGTGTGGAGTTCTCTTGACGTCCTTTGAACGTTACAAAGAAACGTTGTGAAATAACATTCGTACAACATTCAGAGCACATTGGCAAGATAAAAAAATCTACTGTTGAACACTCTAATTATGTACATATTTACTGCGTGTACAGATTACGTAATACCACATTAACTTATTACACATTGCAATTACACATACATACAATAATAACCTATTCCTATTAGATATTACCTACTGAACACTTACTACAAACTTAGCTATTGCCGTTGTTAGTTTTATAGTTCGCTTTTTTGTCCACGAAAAAGTCACAGCAAATTTTTATGAATAATGTCAACATTTGAATACGAATAAAATGTAATGCGATTTTTGTCTCACTATTTGCCCAAAAATCAAAATTCAATCGAGGAATCGTTTGAATAATTACATATCATGGTCAAAAAAGTGAATTGTTGGACTAAATACCACAATTTAACATCGACTATTGTAACACACATTTCCTCCCTTCTGATTGGTCAGTTGCTGTAGGTAAATTTCCGGCCATCTGACAGTGCGACCTCAACTGACGTAATGCAGTCACGTTTCTAATTTGCATTCATATCCACCATCGCCCTACAATTTCGCGACATTTTTGCGGGATCAAAGTTGAAATTGAGGCAATAGCGATATGTTTCGGAGTGTTTTTAGACACATAATGTTGTAATATTTAAGTATCGACAATGTGAAGTAAAGAAATTTGCCCAAAAGGCAACACGAAAGGAATAAATCATTTTTTAACGTTCCCAAGCTGTGACTGAAACGTGGTAGACGGCCCGAACTCTGGGCAAGGACAATGCAAAAATAACGCAATAGTTCACGCAAAAAGGCCCGCAGACATCGACAGGCAATCGAAAAGCGATTACGCGTTTATCGGTAACGTCCGTTTCTTTTAAATCTCACTTTTAAATCTTATTCCCCGGGGGATTCCCCGCCGCGAACGGTCCGGCACCCCGCCGCACCGACGCCGGCCGCACACGCGCGCGGCGACTCGTCGCCCGACCAAAAGCCAACATGGCGCCAACCACGGGCCAAGATGGCGCGGCCCTGTGTTCCAAGATTTTCAAGATGGCTGCGCCCAGGGACAAGATGGCGCATTTTACATCTTTTATAGTATAGATTGTACATATGTACGTGTGTCCGATCTTCCGGGGCATGGCAGTGCAAGCTAGCTACAGCCACCGGTACCGTACCGCGGGTCTGCCCGCTGCAGTATCGCTATGTTATGGTGCTTCAGCGCGGTGCGTTTTTTTGTATTCCAGTGTATCGAACGTACAGTACGTCAGTATTAGCATAGAGCAAGGAACAGCTCTATGGTACTATTAGCCTCAAATCTAGTGAGGTCGTGCTTCATTTTGGCAAACAGTTAATTACCTGCAAAAACTACCTTTCCCTGAAATAAAAGGGGAAATGTATGGTGGCTCTGCATGGAGGGACATAAAAGTCTTGAATTTGTTTGCGAGTAGTTGTGAAACTATTCGCGACTTGTCGTGAATTTATTCGCGACTGGTTGTTAATATTTTTGCGACTAGTCGTATAATTCGTGATTATTAGTGAATATTTTCGCTACTAGTCGCGAATTTTTTTCGCGACTATTGAAAATATTGACGACTATTCGCGAAAAAATATTTACGACTAGTCGCAAAAAACAACTCGTAAAAAATTCAGGACTCAAATTTGCGACTTGTCGTTAATTTATTTTTGCAACTAGTCGCAAATAATTTCACAACTAGTCGTGACAAAATTCGCGACTAGTCGCAAATTTTGTCACGACTAGTTGCAAAAATATTTACGACCAGTCGCAAATAAATTAACGACAAGTCGCAAATTTGTCGCGAAAATGTTCACGACTTTTGATATCCCTCAGGGCCACCATATAAATTAGTAGCCCCAGTCCCACTGAAGTCGGATATGCTACGGATCGCCCCGGATCGCCCCGGATGACCCCGGATGAAACTACGTTTGATCCGGGGTGGTCCGGGAAGGCAATCAAAAACAAAGTGACATGTTCCCCGATCCTACTACGGTTCTACTACGGTTTGACTACGGTTCTGCCACGAATGGGCCCGGATCACCCCGGTTCAAGCCTGTTTTTCCCCCATGACCCCGGATGGTCACGGATTCACTACGGTTCCGCCACGGTTTCACTACGGATGCGCCACGGTTCATCCCGGATGTGCCACGGTTCACCCCGGATGACCCCGGATACACTACGGTTCATCCCGGTTCATCCGGGAAATACCGTGGTGACACCGTAGTGAATCCGTGGTGATCCGTAGTGGAACCGTAGTGAAACCAACTCCCGTTTCATCCCGGATAAACACGGTTACACTACGGTTACGCTACGGTTTATCCCGGATACACTAGGGATCATCACGATCGCACTACGGTTTCACTACGGTTCTTCGCCGCCCCCCTCTCCCTTCCCGGATGGCCCCGGATCACTCCGGATGCTAGATGCTGATCCAGGGTGACGCTCGACTTCCCGGACTCACTACGGATGTCCCCGGATGGTCCCGGATGCATGGCCCCGGATAGTCCCGGATAGTCCCGGATTATCACGGTTTGACTAAGGTTCCACTCCGGATGACCCCGGATATGAACCGTAGTGCATGCGGGTTGATCCGTAGCGTATCCGGCTTTCGGTGGGACTGGGGCTTTGGAGGTTTTTACCATAGAGCAAAGTTGTTTCAATCAACAAATTCACCCGCAGTCACAAATAAACGCCGGGGCAGCTATGATTTGCTGTGTCAATGTACATATGTACATGTACTGTATGGTGCGAAATACGGTACCTCTGGAGACGTGAACACAATGGGGACAATGGGAGTAAAAAGGTCTCCAAAGGGTGATTTATATTTAGGTCTCCATTAGGAATTTCACGAATTAGATTTTTGGATTGTACTTAAATTACTCAAAAGCTAGGGTTAGGATGTGGGTTAGGGTTAGTGTTTGGGTTAGGGTATAATATAGGGTATATTGGTTAGAAATTTCAACCCAGGAAAATAATTGTGGTTAAAATGGGAGCATTTTGAAAAAAGTGCTCGACTTTCTAACCGTACACGAGAACATGTCGTGTTCGGTAAGGGAAGCCATGTCTCCGTCCACAGTGATACAAAAATGCGAATACATGTACAGTCATAGAGCAAGGGCTCTATGGTACAGTATAATACATGCACATCACGGCCGGGTCAATCGCGGCGTGTAACGTTTTGCGTAACCCTCGCACGAATTTGCCTATAACCGTCCATCATTATCACGTGATATGAATAATGCATATATTACAATAGTCTGACCACGCCCCCTGTGTGCCAACTTGTCCAAGACCTTCGAGTGAGTCCACGACCTTCGAGTGAGTCCACTGAGTTCGCGGGTGCGATTCGTCTGTAGATAGCGCCCTCTATAACATCGGTGGTTTGTGTCAGTGATCGCGGAATAAACAACACGAAGGTCTTGGAACCAAGACTACTATTCGGCCGGCCGGCGCTCCCGATACGCGTGCATGGTACGACCGGTCGGTGTAGCGCGAATCCAGTTGAAATATGCCAGAGTAGCCAGACTGGGGCGCCGGTTGCGGTACTAAATTTAGAAGGCTGGGTGTGTTTACTGAACCAAATGATAAACTGGCTACTCGTAATCGTATACAGAGACTGTCTTCGTGTGTTTATATCGCATCCTACCTATACTACCTTTTCAAATTTAGTTTAATACCACAGCATTCCAGTAAATTCTCCATAGATTTCTAAACATATTCATATAACGTGGACAAATTGGTGACCACGAAAATGAGGTTATTCCGAAATGACAACGGGAAGGGGTTAATTTGACCACGGGATTTGGGTTATATTTTAACCACGATTGTTGTCAAAATCTGACAACAATACGTGGTTGTTTTTGTTGACCACGTCGCACGGGGTCATTTTGTATGGAGTTCTATATCTGCCACCTCGCGCCGCGGATCTCGCGTCGCGGATCTCGCATCGCGGGTCGCGGATCTCGCATCGCGGGTCGCGGATCTCGCATCTCGCGTCGCGGATCTCGCATCGCGGGTCGCGGATCTCGCATCGCGGGTCGCGGATCTCGCATCGCGGGTCGCGGATCTCGCATCGCGGGTCGCGGATCTCGCGTCGCGGATCTCGCGTCGCGGATCTCGCGTCGCGAATCTCGCGTCGCGGATCTCGCGTCGCGGATCTCGCGTCGCGGATCTCGCGTCGCGGATCTCGCGTCGCGGATCTCGCGTCGCGGATCTCGCGTCGCGGATCTCGCGTCGCGGATCTCGCGTCGCGGATCTCGCGTCGCGGATCTCGCGTCGCGGATCTCGCGTCGCGGATCTCGCGTCGCGGATCTCGCGTCGCGGATCTCGCGTCGCGGATCTCGCGTCGCGGATCTCGCGTCGCGGATCTCGCGTCGCGGATCTCGCGTCGCGGATCTCGCGTCGCGGATCTCGCGTCGCGGATCTCGCGTCGCGGATCTCGCGTCGCGGATCTCGCGTCGCGGATCTCGCGTCGCGGATCTCGCGTCGCGGATCTCGCGTCGCGGATCTCGCGTCGCGGATCTCGCGTCGCGGATCTCGCGTCGCGGATCTCGCGTCGCGGATCTCGCGTCGCGGATCTCGCGTCGCGGATTTCGCGTCGCGGATCTCGCGTCGCGGATCTCGCGTCGCGGATCTCGCGTCGCGGATCTCGCGTCGCGGATCTCGCGTCGCGGATCTCGCGTCGCGGATCTCGCGTCGCGGATCTCGCGTCGCGGATCTCGCGTCGCGGATCTCGCGTCGCGGATCTCGCGTCGCGGATCTCGCGTCTCGCATTTTATTTGCTGGGTGATGCGCATGCCCAATGACAATGTGTAATTTGAGAAGCATGGTCAGGGTGCGTTTCCTTTGCGTTTTGTTCTCGCCCATTGTAATGTATACTCTAATCCGTCCCTCGTCGTCAACAACCTCACAGCCGTTCAGCGTAGAACAGATACGCGTCAATATAACGTATTAGTAAAAGGCAGCGCAAAAGTCAAATAGTACATGCACGCGGGAACCTTCTCCAAACGAAACCACTTCATATAATGCCTGATGATACTGATAGCACGTGCGTGGTAGCGCAGGATAGGCTGCATGTATACTAGGCCTGGACGATATCGTAAATTTTGACTGGCGATAATATCGTCAGGTAAATATCGCCGATATGTCGATATATCGCCGTAATTTTCAAATTATAATGGTTAAAATAACTCAAACGAGCTGTTAATTAAACGCGGTCACACGACATGTGTGAATCGTGGCGATTCCTGAACGTCTATAAAAGAAAACTATATAAACAGAATGGTTGCTGAAAATAGACGCGACGGTGAAAATGCTTCGTCGTCTTCCACTAAAATCCAGCCGCCGTTCAAGTCGGAGGGGGCACTTGCGGTTTTATTGCGCAAAGATAGATTATTCTGATTGGCCAATTTTCATAGAGGGCAACGAACTGGGCGCTCCTTGGAAGAAAGGTTGTGGCGCTGGTTCAACAAAACCTAACTGCCAAATCCTATTGGTCCATGACTGATCAGAGGCTTATCTGACAATAATGTAATACCTTTTTTTTACTTTGTGAATTCCGCCTGGTCGGGTACTGTCGGCACTCAAAGCAACATGGGCCACTTTACCAGCTATTGAAATGGTCGGCAACATGTTGGTCTACTTGCTACAATGTACATGTAATACATTTTGTAGGTCAGCTGTCAATCATTGTCTGGGTTGCTTGCTCCAACTTGGAATATATTTGGAAAATACTCCCGAATAATTCTCCCGTGATTTGATTTTATTCCTCGTGCACTATAAAGGTGTTTATTAAATATTATGTAAAACTACACCACAGAACCACTTATAAATTGAAAAATGTAACAAGCTCTTACAATTTCCACATCTTTTTAGGGACAAATTAACTATTATGGTTTTATTAAATAACACCCAGCAAATTATTTATTAAATTTGAATAACCACTTCTTATTAGGACGTTTAGATATTCACTTTAAGATTGAAGTACATGCTTCCGGGAGTAATTTGCTGGGATAAAACCTCAGCTCGTGCATTTTAAGGGACAATGCAGGACAACAAATAATACCCGTTTCAAAATCATGCCTTGATTTCTGGGTCTTAATTTAAAGTATTTCAAATATTCATGGCTCAGTTTATCCTGGGGTCCGCCATCGGGATTTTGTACCACCTCGATTTTATTCTTGCTTATTTATTCTTGGCTCGTGTAGGTTTGGTAAATGTTTTTAAAAGCTAGCCTTGTAATTTATGGGCCACGAAATAGATCTTTTTTGTCAAATACAAGAAAAATGGAAAATAAATCGTATTAAATTTCCCATTTAAATCTGTTGGAAAAATGTTGAGGAGCTCAAAATATTAAGTGTTGAGGTCCAGTTTTCTTTTTTGTTCTTTTTTAAACAATAAAACTAGAAATAAATATTATTATATAAACCTGGAATTTATTTCGCTAGCCTCGTAATTCAATGGTCAGGTGTATGTCGATTTTGTTAGATACCGGAAAAACCAAAAATAAATCTTATTATTATTTACCCCTGAAATTGGTTGGAAATGTTTTGGAAATCAGACAAATAAGTCTTTAGGTACCCTTTTTCTTTTTTTCTATAAAACAAGGACAATTTCATAATTAACCTTAGAAATATATTTTTTTTACGACTAGGGTTTTGTAAATAAACAGGTTCAGGGTTTTTTAACCCCTTTTTATTTTTACATCTTAATACATTTTGCAAATGAGTAGGCAAAGTTTTTTTAAAGTACTCACACCCAATTTAATGACCATCGGTTGGGCCAAGAGATAAATAAATTCGAGGAATACACCAGCCAAAGCCTTTTAAATACATTCTGTATCTGCCAGGCAAGGGCTAGTGTAAGTAAATACAATGTATCTTTGTTGGAGATAAGCGGGGCCAGGGCAACATTCTTTGAGTAGCCCTTTGTGTTGAGAGAACGTCTGTGCGGAAAGCTAGAAAAGAAAGTCAACACCAAATAGCAACGAAGAATGTTTTAACTGGACTTTAGGATTGGATAACGATCTTGTCACTGAGGAAGTAGTGAGCGGCGCATCGGCTGCAATTGGGTTTGTTGACAAAGGGTACGTTCAGGGGAAGGCGTAAGTTACAATAACTTTTGCGGCACATATTAAGTTCTGATTTCAGTGAAGTTTTTTGTTTGTTTGCAAGCAGTTTTAATACATTTTGTTAAATATCGACTATATCTTGCGAATATCGTCTGGGTCACGATATTTCGATATTTTTAAAACCAAAGTCGATACTGTCGATATCGTCTTCAGTATCGTATCGTGACGATATTATCGTGATATCGTCCAGCGCTAATGTATACATTACAATGGGCGAGAACAAAACGCAAAGGAAACGCACCCTGACCATGCTTCTCAAATTACACATTGTCATTGGGCATGCGCATTACCCAGCAAATAAAATGCGAGACGCGAGATCCGCGACGCGAGATCCGCGACGCGAGATCCGCGACGCGAGATCCGCGACGCGAGATCCGCGACGCGAGATCCGCGACGCGAGATCCGCGACGCGAGATCCGCGACGCGAGATCCGCGACGCGAGATCCGCGACGCGAGATCCGCGACGCGAGATCCGCGACGCGAGATCCGCGACGCGAGATCCGCGACGCGAGATCCGCGACGCGAGATCCGCGACGCGAGATCCGCGACGCGAGATCCGCGACGCGAGATCCGCGACGCGAGATCCGCGACGCGAGATCCGCGACGCGAGATCCGCGACGCGAGATCCGCGACGCGAGATCCGCGACGCGAGATCCGCGACGCGAGATCCGCGACGCGAGATCCGCGACGCGAGATCCGCGACCCGCGATGCGAGATCCGCGACCCGCGATGCGAGATCCGCGACCCGCGATGCGAGATCCGCGACCCGCGATGCGAGATCCGCGACGCGAGATCCGCGGCGCGAGGTGGCAGATATAGAACTCCATAATTTTGACCACGTACGTCGTCTGTGCATATCTGACGACGGGAACGTGGTTAAAGATGACCACGACGTGGTTACTTTTTAACCACGTATTTTTAAGATGGTGACTATATATAAGATATAGTCATATATATAAGATGACTACCTTTTCCCCCAGTCTTCCTTCCCTTCGCAAAATCACTAACGATAGCCACCACATTCTCCACACTTTAGATCGCCGTTGTCCGTGCCATCCCCGACAGCCCTGTATTGGCTTAGACGCCCTCGTAACCTATGAGACCTCATTGTTCGAGCCGAAGTTCCAGCTTGGATGCATCTCCTCCCATCCAGCACAGAACTTTTAAGTGCAGTTCCCGATGTGTGGTTTGCAAGATCCACATCCAGGAGTCTGACTCCTTTTCTGGCCATTCTTCTTGAACCACTCATAACATTATTGGTAACATCACTTGTAGTACATCTTGTCATATATCTCATCTCTTAATTGCAGATTTTCTGGAGTTCAGTATGTCGGAGAGACCAAAAATGCCCTAAAAAAGGCGTTTCTACGGTCATCAATCGACTGTCAACACCAAGAAACTATAGATACCCCCTTGGTCATCACTTCAACCAGCCTAACCATTGCATTTCTGATATGATTATGCAGGGCATAATCACTTGGCCAGCTATACAGTCAGGAGAATGTTTGGATGAATCGTCTTCGGACTATTTAACCACATGGGCTTAACATCAACTAGGAAATGATTAACTTCAATTGTATATTCTCCTAGTTGTCATACGTTTCAGATGTATTCCTTGCCAAGAGTTTGTTTTTGTTTGTTCTCACTCCTCTGGTTTTCCCTGTCTATTGCCCCCCCCCCCCCCCCCCCTCCACATTACTCTTATTAATACTTCTTTGTTAGTTCTTTCTTAGATTCTACCCACTCTGACCTCAGCCTAATCCTCCTTTTTGTTGATTGTTCCACTGGACTCTGTGCTTTTTCTTTTGTGTTTCTCCCGCCAAACATGATGTGCATCATGCTGTATGTTGCCCTACATATGTTTGTGTCGTAGTTTTACTCAATCATAAAAAAACAAAAACAAATTTATATATTTGGCGGTAGCCGCCTAATCCGCTATTTATTCATCATATCCGAGCTTTTACTCAAATGTATTACCAATTTAATATAAACAAACTTTATTTAAACCGTTGCAAAAGGATCTTCAAGTTTTCTTTCAATGATATTCTATATGTAGCCTTTCAATAAAGAATAAATAACAACAAATATCGTACTTCATAATTATGAGCAACTCGAGTATCACCAGCCGCGACAAACATTAACGACTTGTCCACAAGTCTACTCAGTGCGGGGTGTGGGCTTCACCTGAATATATAATTGATCAATATTACTAATTCCACAAATGAACGAGGTGGTCTTGTGATAGTGCTTGCTAGACTGACTTTCTGTTGTCCCTCCTCCTTATTTATACATACTACTCCCTGAACTCATTACGTAACGCCTTTCTCTACAGTACACCTGGCACGCATTACATGCATTGCCCGAAAGACAATTATTTCCCGCTATACTTTACCGCGGGAAATGAATATTCTTGTACACAGCCATTTTGTCTCCGAAGAAGATCTTGTTAAGATCGAAATATTAGGCCCTCTTAACTTTTATGATTTATAATTCGTAGGGCCATTTTCTGGAGTAAAAATAGTCGATTATTTAACCTGTGAGTACAGTTTCCCCAAGCTAAGATTCCATAATTAACATAGGACAAAATTAAAGTATTGTACAGGAATGATAGGATATATTTAGGAAAATAGAACTTAATGAGTCTGTTGATAATACCAATATTTTTCGAAATAGTTTTACAAATATAACCGATGTGGATATTCAAAGTTAATTTATTATCAATGTATAAACTTAGAAATTTAGTGCATTTTGTTACAACAATCTTGCTGTTATCGATGAGAATATCCCTTGGTTTAAGGTACTTAAAAAATGGCTAAACAACATACAAACAGTCTTGTTATAATTAAAGAAAGTTTGTTTGATTTTATCCAGTCTGATATCAAAACAAGGTCAGTATTAACAATGTCAATCAAATCATTAATATATTTGTTACTATAGAATAAATTTGAATCATCGGCGAATAAGATGCAGGACAAACGTTTGGAGACGCTAACTAAGTTATTAATATAAACGAGGAATAGTAATGGTCCGAGAATAGATCCTTGTGGGACCCCACATGTCAAAGGAAGTATATTGAAAGGGGCACCATTAACTAATACATACTGCTTTCTGTTGGAAAAGTAGCTTTATAACCAAGCAAGAGGGACTCCTCTGATGCCGTAATAATCAAGTTTATGTATCAATACATTATGATCTAAGATGTCAAAAGCTTTTGAAAAATCAAGAAAAATACCAAGGGTGTGTTCTGAAATATCTAAGCCTGATACGACATTATTAATAAGATGGAGAATGGCATGAGTAGTAGAATGTTTTGCACGAAAACCAAGCTGGAAGTTAAATATTACAAATTAATGTTACCAGTCGCGAATGCATTAATGTAAAATCTATCGTTTGAAAATTGCGAAAATATGTAGTTCCCCGACGACGCAGTTTTCAATAGGATCTGAAACTGAATAGCGCTATCGGGTAGAAAATAATACCAGTATTCATAACAGCTAAAGAAAGGATACAACTGGGAACATTCATAATTGAAAACATTAAATGTTATGAAACGTATCTTTATTACAAAATATGAAATAAAAAGAGTTGCATAAATTCTATGAGTAGCCATGACCATAATGCGTGACTTTCCAGATTTTAGTACTTAAATTGTAATACTAAATATGATTGAATTAGATTAGAAGGATAATTTTATAGGAATTTTAGAAATTTTTTACAGGATCATTATGCCCTTGTCGTTAAATCATTTGGTTATAAAATCAAATAGGCCTTTGGAAAATAATTTGGCTCTCGCAGGGCGGGTTATCTGTTAAGAAAGTGATGTGTTTATTAGGACGGCTCTTTGTATTTATGTGGTTCTCATTTCCGACCGACCTTATTTTTGAGCTCCCGACCAAAGAAAAAACCAAAAGCTTTTTTTTTATTATCTGGAACCCTATTCACCCCAACAATTTGCAAATAAACAACAAATGAATAGTACATTTAGACAATACGGCTCTGTGTTACATGATAGCTATCGACAATGGTTAGTTTGTAGTGAAAAACAATTTGTTGCAATTTGTTTGAGGTCAACAAAACAAAATTATGTATTTTGCCTGGACTAATACAGTCTCCGGGGGCTTGACGATGAAGAGAGGATAACTACAGGCTTTTCCGCACCAGAAGGGTGGTAGAAAATGCCTTCGGCATCCTGGCGAACCGCTTCCAAGTTCTGCGGACTACCATGCAGCACCATCTACTATCAAGTTCATCGTGAAAGCCTGCATTGTTCTCCCCAAACCTGCTAAATGTCAAGTAATGAAGATCAGTTTTCTACGACGAGTTACACCTAACCCCATGTTTACTCTTAATGACATATCCCTAAACAAGGTTAATCACATGAAACTGTTGGGAGTCACGATTCAGAGTGATCTCAAATGGGACATTCATGTTGCTGATATTGTCTCTAGAGCCTCTAGAAAATTATTTACCTTATGTATTTAAAAAAAATATGACGCCCCCTTGGCTGACTTAGTTTCCGTCTTTACATGCTACATTAGACCAGTTTTAGAGTATGCCAGCCAAGTCTGGCATACCTCGATAAGTAAACAACTGGCTAATATAATTGAGAATGTACAAAAACGTGCTTGTCGCATTATGTTAGGCTATCATCGATATCATAGTTACTCTAATGCTTTGGAAGTTCTAGGTATGTCTAGCCTTGAAACTAGGAGAGACACCTTACTGTATAACTTTGGCACTAAACTATTACATTCCAACAGATTTAGAAATATGCTCCCCCCTCCTAAATTGAATAACACAACTACCAGAATACTCAGAAACAGTTCCACGTCTACGCTTGTTGTACCCAAGTACAAAACTGATAGATACATGAAGTCCACAATTCCTGATTTAGCTAAACTTTTGTAATTTTTAATTGTTTACAATATAGGTGCAAGTGAGTACTTTGTGGTAATTTTATACTTCCATTCTCTTTAACTGCTATGTAACAATTTTTAATTCTTGTAAAGTGTAAACGTGGTCACTTCAGCTATACTCTTCTGTGGCTGCCTACCTCGTGTTTTAATACGAATAAACCAGAATAATAATTGTCCTTCACAATCTGGTGAGGATACGGTACCCTGGACTCCAGAACCAGCAGATCGACCGTGCAGTGAACATGAACCATGACTTTATCCCTGGAGCATTGAGAAAGGAGAGCAACTTGTACGACACACATATAGTTGCTGGCAGTAACACCTCCACAAAGAAAGGAAAGATGCAGAGGAATCTCCTGAAGCACTGGGCCAACACACAAAAATCGTCTGTGGGGCGGGGTGCGTAAACTCTGCACTCTGACAAACCCGAGTAAATGGTTGAATGATGCACTGACGATGTGTCGTTTTATCCAAGAGTCTGCATTGCCGTCTATTTACAACTTGACATGACAACTATTTACACATCAAGTGCTTAATTAAAAGACATTATTACTTACGCAATGTGTTTTAATTCCCACATTGTTGTGTCAAATAGCAGGTAACTCGGACATGTGAGTTACACGACTTGTTAATGCGTATGCGCTCTTTTACTCATGAGTGTGTTGTAACATGTTAGTCATTGTTTATGGGTCAATTAAGGCGTAGCGTGGGTAAACCGTCTATAATTTTAATGCATTTGCAGAGTCAAACTGTAGCTGACTAATTACACGAGTCATGAAACACACCCATGTGTAAGTTTATTTTGTCGCGGTGTGTATAAATTCTCACATTGCTGTGTCAAGGCAGGTAACGCAGATGGTGAGTGGCGACTTGTAAATGTGTAAAAATAAGCCTTATAGCGTGGGTAAACCATTAATTGTATGCATTTACAGAGTCTAACATTTATTTTTGACGGTTAATTATCGTACAAAGAGCTGTTGTTTGATGTAGAAACTGTACAAATCGCTGTTTGCTTATATTTATCATATTTTATATTTATTGCAATATCAAGTTGAAGTCAACGGTATTTCATGTACAAACTAGATTACTCACTGACGATTAATTGTATACTCGTAAGATGCGTCATTTGACGCATTGTATACGCACATAGTTTTGATAAACGTGCGCCATCAAACTGTTGACCAATGATAAAGCAGCAGTATTTGTATCGATGCCAAAACTACCATGGTAACCCGCGCGCTAGCTCCGTGTTAGGATTACAGTAGTCGTTTGACTGCCAAACCCTAACATTCACAAGGTAAACTCATTGGCCGTATGTTGTGACACTTTGTGCGCCTTGAAAAAAAGTCTCAGTATAATATGCTCTGTCTAGTCTGAGCGGGATCCGCGCATATCCTGTATTGCCCTCGTTGCCCCAGCACGAGCTTCTTTGCTGCACAGCTAGCCGGCCCGTGTGAGGAAAATAAGGTAAGCATAATGTGCCGCATCGGTTACCTCTCTCCAGTCTATTAGCATAGGCATGATATGCACACGTTTGTCGTACTGCGTTTGTGCAATGGGCTGGTTCCTTTTTCAAGTGGGCCCCAGTAATAAACAACGAGCATGACGAGCGAATGTGACGAACGAGGCGAATGTGTTGTAATAGTTGTGCCACCCTTGCAGCTACGTATATGTAGCCTAAGCCTGAGCCTACTACTACTAGGCCTACTGTATGTAATGTTTTTTCAGCATGTAACGTTAGGCCTAACATGAGACCGAGCCTATCGTATCGTATGCTACTGGTATTATTATTGGCCTCCCTCGGTTTAAATTAACGTTCGCGTTGCCGTGATGGGTCAGACTATAGTACTAGTACTAAAGTTGAAAATATACAATTAATAAATTATGTTTTTATTGCAATTATTTTATAGGAAGCATCATCGAGGGAGACATACTCTCCAAGCAAGCGATATTTGGGATCCCCGCAGAGGAGTCGAAGCTTTTTGAGGTCACTAGGGTCTTGGAGGCTATTGTCTGCCTCATGGCATGCTACTTTGTTTTCGATATACCCACAGCATATCAGAAATACGCTGACTTTCATTGAGACCTGTACTCTGAACATCACACACGAAAGGGGAAAAGCCTTCAAAACAAGTAAGGCCCGTAGCAAATTTGTTGAGTAAGTAGTGCCTATACATGTATAACTTTTTGTTTTCTGTTTCTGCAAATTAAGAAATATAGGAAACATTACTTCTGTTGTCAATTGTTAGGCTGAGATTTGATATTATGACAAGAAAATGTTAGTTAGTATATAATTGTTTAAATATTGTTTTGAATGACTTGCTTATAATGTAAACAAACTCACCCTATTGCATACTGTAAACTCATTTAGTGAGTAATTATTGGTGCAGTCGACCCAGCAGCTGTTTAAATAATATTGAATGACTTGTTTATAATGTCAAAGAACTCACCTTGTTGCATAGTGTAAATTCATTAGGTGAGTATTTATTGGTGCAGTGGACCCAGCAACTGTTTAAATATTTCGTGGAATGACTTGCTTATAATGTAAAAGAACTCACCTTATTGCATAGTATAAACTTATTTAGTGAGTATTTCTTGGTGCAGTCGACCCGGCAGCTGTTTAAATATTGCGTTCCATGACTTGCTTATAATGTAAAAGAACTCGCCTTATTGCATAGTGTAAACTCATTAAGTGAGTAATTATTGGTCCTGTTTTACACAGTAGATGCATTAATGTTGTGCTAAATAACGAACTTTGTGGGTTGAATAAAAAAATTAATTCACACAACGTGTGTGTAACGTTACACTGAAATTTACTCGTATGGTGTGTCATTCTGGTGTGTCAAATGTCAGTGAGTAATTGTGCAAGTGACTCATATCCTGTGTCCCCTTTTAGTGTGTAAAATCCAATTATTACTCGTTGGTGTGTCGTTCTGGAGTCAAATGAGTAAGTTCAATTTTAGTGCATATTTTTACATTTTGCTCACATGGTGGGTCATTCTGAACTCCCATTGTTTACTCTTGAAATGAGTACAAGTCGCAGTTACGCATTTCACAGCGTGTCATTTTGAAGTCAACTTTACTCGCAATTGGTGCGTCTATTGCTCATCAAAATCTTTGTGTGAACTCTCCAGCAGATGCAGTTCGTTCCATGGAAAGACAAGGCGATTTAGAGGATTTTGCTGTGGTGACTGTTGTGGTGGTGACTGTTGTTGTTGTGACTGTTAATGTAGTCACTGTTGTGTCATCCTAGAGACTGTTTTTTAAAATGTTATTACTATGTACCATTATTATCATGTGCCGTTATTAATGAACAGTTGTTAATTTTGTTTGAAAAAACATTGGGTGTTTATCATACTTTTTTAATTGAAATTTAATTTGACTACATTGTAAACTACACTACACTACTCTGACTTGATGTATTTATAACCCGCTACTTTACCACAAGAGTCACGACTTCTTTCCTGTTGGTGTGTGGAGTTCCCCATCCTGAGAACCGAGATCAAGAGGAGAATCCAGGTAGCCACTAAGTCCTTAGATGTTAGACAGACCGGAAATGTTCGGGAAGCTGGTCTGTAAGGCTGTGCCTGAACTGGGCTGGGTTGGACTGGGCTAGTTCCTCATCATCTGATGTAGAGAAGGATGAGGAGGCATCTGCTGATGTGGATTCTGTGAGGGTTGCTGGTGGTACTGCTCATTGTACTCCATAGACTGTGAACCCCACACTGATGATGCTAGAGGCACGTTTCTCCACATGTGGGGAGCTGGCTGATACTGCTCGGAGGTTGATGGTGCTGAGGAGCCATACGAGCCAAACGACGGTGCTGAACCGGGCCGCAGTGGGTGAGGTGCTTGAGAGTGGCGGGCTTGCTAGGTTTCTTAGATGGGGGGAGCTCCCATGGCACTTGGAATGTCATCATCACTGTCCTCATCAATCAGGTCAGACAGCAACCTGTCGGTGGTGGACCTTGTCTTCTTGTACTTGGCCTTGGACATGGTCAGCAGGCTGTCTCGAACGTAGTTGGCGAAGGCTGTTCGGGCTGTGACGTGCGGCTTTTGGGCTTTGAAGAGGTCCTTGAGGATGGTGCGTGACTCAGCAACTCTCTTCTGTTGGGACTTAAGGAGGGCGCCGTCCAGGTCTTGAGGTCACTTGCGTGAGGCTGAAGGGGGGATGAGGGGGGTAGGGGTGAGCTCATCCAGGCCAATCTCCAGGTCAGCACAGGCATTCTCGGCAGCATCAAGATATCATGCAATGTGGAAATACCGCCGCTTATAGCCACTTGTCACGTGATAGGCGGCACGCCGGGCATGCGCTGTGAATACGCTACTCATACGCTACTAATACGCTATCCATACGCAGAGTACGCTGGCCATACGCAGCCCATACGCTGGTTATACGCTGTTATACGCTGACATACGCTGGTTATACGCTGGCAGACGCTGACATTTGCTGACATTCGCTGGTCATACGCAGGCCATACGCAGGCTATACGCAGGCTATACGCTGGCCGTACGCTACTCATACGCTACAAATAGGTTCAATATGGCAAGTATGCGTACAATGCTGTATTTTCGAGGGCTTGTTGTGCGTATGCAAAACATTTTTTGAATTTTAATACGCAAATCATACGCTGGTGCCATACGCAACAGTACTGTGACAGCGCCTTAAAGGCCCTGTCACACCTTTGCGTATATCAACTACTGCGAATAGCTGCGTATGCAGTGCGCATGCCGAGCGTATTCCAGACGCACCCTACTTATCCCGACCGCATGCCTGACGCACTTCCGACGAATGCCGAGCGTATTTCCGTCGCATGTCCGCCGCTCGCCACGCGTTATAAAAAGGCGGCGGCTTCCTGCTGTTGTCAGTACCAGTGCAGATTCCATAGCGTGAACATCAACCTTTTGTTCATGATGGGCCGCCGTAAAGGTGGATCAACTACTACCCGTGCTGGCCGTGGCCGTGGTTCTTCTGATGCTGCACCCCCTGTTGGTGCTCCTGATGCTCCTGCTCCTGAAGCTGCTAGACGTGGGCGTGGTGCTCGTGGTGGCCGTGGTGCCCGTGGTGCTCAACCCCCTTCTCCAGAAGAAGCTGCCCAGTCAGACCACTCCGACTCCCCTGGTGACGAACCTGAAGACGAGGGTGGTGAAGAGGTGGTGCGTTCAAGGTCCCCCTCGGTGGAGTCCCAGGCCTCTTCTGTCGCCCCCAAGAAGCAAAGGGCCAAGAACACCAGCTACTCCCTTGATGCTGAGGCGGAGAAGGCCTTGATGGAATGGATCAAGGAGAACCAGATCCTGTGGAACAGTAAGCTCATCCCCTTCAAGCGCACTGACATGAAAGAGGAACTCTGGACCGAGAAGGGCCAACAGCTTGAGAAGACAGCGAAGTACCTCAGGGGGTGGTGGCGGTCCATCAAGGACAACTTCACCAGGCTGGATAAAAAAAGGAGCGGGGATGAGCCCAATGAGTTGACCGAGAGGGAGGAGTGGATCCTCAACACCTGCTCCTTCTTGAGGCCACTTGTCCGCCACAAGTCACAGCCATTGAGAAGTGTAAGTATAAATAAATATCATTGCCAATTTGTCCTGATGACATTCATTGCATTCATGTGCAATTATTATTTGCCATTTCTTCTGTTTTCTTGTGGCTAATGCATTGTTATTATTGCAGATCAGAGCAGACCTTGCCGGGCAGGGGAGTGACACCTTGGCACAGGCGGAGGCAGCGGCTGCCCAAGCTGGCCTTGCAGACATGGATGAGGAAGATGGCTTCCCTGCAGAGACCCCTTCCACCTCGGGAACCAACACCACCACCAAGAAGGGCAAGAAGCGCAAGCAGGATGATGACCCCATCATGCAGACCCTCCAAGAGAACCTGCTTCAGTCTGGTCAACTGTTGAAGCAGTTGGCTGAACCTGCCCCATTCAGCAGGAGAGCTACCTTTGCCAACTTTGTGAGGGATTCGCTACTCACCATGTCCAAGCCCAAGTACAAGGTGGCCAAGGCTGCAATTTGGGACATACTCCGCAAGCTAGACATGGATGACGACTCGTCCTCTTCTGATGATGGTGATGATCCTGCTGCTCCTGCTCCTCCTCCACTGTTCCTCGCACCTACTGCCAGCAGACATGTTAGGCCCAGCTCTACACCCCCACCCTGACACCTTCAGAGCAGTACCAGCCGCCTCCCAAAATGTGGAGACGCCAGGCGCCACCCAGCTCTGTGTGGGGGTCTGCAACCCTTCATTACGTGGAGCAGTACCGCCGGGCTTCCCTGCAGCCCCAGTACCAGCAGCAGCAGCCACATCAGTACCAGCAGCAGCAGCCACAGCAGCAGCAGCAGCAGCCACAGCAGCAGCAGCAGCAGCAGCCACAGCAGCAGCAGCAGCAGCATCAGCCACAGCAGTACCAGCAGCAGCAGCCACAGCAGTACCAGCAGCAGCAGCCACAGCAATACCAGCAGCAGCAGCTGTCGGAGCTTGGCAACATCAACAACCTGTCTGGCATTTCTTACATTTCTCTGTCTGGCATCTTGGCGTCACCAACAAGACCCGAAACCCCCACGCCGCCACTAGCAACAGTGACGACAAGTAGGAGTTTGTGTGTTTGTGTAATATGGACACTTAGTAGTTTTAGAGTAGTGTAGGCCTTTTCAGTGCCATTATGTACATACTCATTGTGATAACAATAAAAGTTACCTAAACTGTTAAAAATATCTTTGTTTTCAATTTGCCCTATCCCAATTCCCTATATTACCTTGCCATCTAAATTTAACACCCGGCCTTTATGCTTTGCATCACTTATACAAACATAGCAATAATAAAGTCCTTATTATATTGAGATGCAAAGAAATACCCTCCCTTTATAATTTGAAAAGCAATGAAAACACTCAACACTTGCAATACAAACAATTTACAATTACACATACACATACACATACAATATAAAGTATTTGAGATGTTTAACAAAAACGTCATATGTACAATTATGTCTATTAAATAGACATAATTGTGTTTAACCCTTATGACATGTGCTTCCACACAAAACAAATTTTATTGTCAGCAAACAAGGTCATAATATTATACACAATTATACATGGACATGTGTCCCTGCCACGCAAACAAACTAGATCATCCCATCTTGCCATGGTACAGAGCCTGCTTCAGAGTTGACCCAGTGCTTCAGCAGGTTCCTCTGCATCTTCCCTTCCATAGAGGCTCTGTTGGGACCAGTCACCTCGATGGTGTCCTTCAGGTTGCGACACTCTCTCCATGCTCCAGCCACAACGTCACGGTCTGCATTCTCTGCCTGGTCCAGCTGTTGGTTCTGGAGTGATGGGTACCGGGTCCTCATCATGTTGTGGAGGAGCACACAGGTTGTGACTATGAGCTTCACTGTGGAGGGGTGGTGCTGCATGGTGTTGAGCATCACCTGGAACCTGTTGGCCAGGATGCCAAAGGCATTTTCCACCACCCTCCTGGCACGCGAGAGACGGTAGTTGAAGATCCTTTATTCTCTGGTCATGCCCCTGCGACTGTAAGGCTTCATCAGGGTGGTCCTCAGGGGAAAAGCATCGTCTCCAACGATGAAGTAGGGAACATCTTGGGTGTCGTTGGGGAGAGACTCGGGATCTGGGAAGCTGATGGTACCATCATCAATACACTCCTTGAGTTCACTGTTATTGAACTTAAGACCTGGGCGTCGGATGCAGACCCCAAGCCGCCAATATCTGCCCAGAGGAACTTGTAGTCCGCGTCGACCATGGCAAAGAGCAAGATGGAGTAAAAGCCCTTGTAGTTGTAGTACATGGAACCACTACAGGGAGGACAGCGGATAGCCATGTGCTTTCCATCTATGGCACCACAGGTGTGGGGGAAGTTCCACTCCTGTCAGCTACCTGGCGCCATTGCTTGGGTGTACTTGGGCAGACCATCAGCTCATCCAGGTATACTCTGCTATGATGGCTTTGCAGACATCTCAGACGACCACAGAGATGGTGTTGTGTGGTACTCGCCAAGCAAACTTCATGGACGCGTAGGTGTTCCCAGAGGCGAGGTGGCGGAGGGTCAATGCCAGCTTCAAGCCTGGTTCCATGGGGTGTCTCATGAAGGTGTATTTCTTAGTGAGTTTTCCTCCCACTCTCTCCAGCAGTTCATCATACATGGCAGGGTGCATGCGCATGAAGTTGGTAAGCTCCTGTGTCCTCATTTCGGAGCTCCACCACCAGTTGATCATAGACCCCAAACTGATGTCTTCTCCCTATCCATGGCCGGACCCAGGCGATTCTTCGGCGCGCTCTTCTTCTTATTCTTCTATCTCTTCTTTGACGAAGGAGATGGAGCTGCAGGTTTATGATGCCATGCTGGTGTTCGATGACAGCAATCATGTGTTCTCGCAGGTGCCGACCTGGATCTGCCATCTTCAGGAGGTCTGTTCACCCCAGAGTGTAGAGGCATCATATTTATACGAAATCTCGAGTGTACCCTGGATGTACGGCAAGTACGCTATCTGTACGCTGTCTGTGCGTTTCTCAAAAGTTACAAATAAGTACAATGCGCTGTCCGATCGCAGGACCAACGGTACTAATTCGTGCAATACGTCGGCATTCGCTATGCGTGCGTGCGTTGAGTTGTATCTGCGCTGCAAGTACGCTATGTATGCGTCCAATGTACGCGGCTCATACGCTGACGCGGTGCGTGCCGGGAGGTCAGCGTATTACCGCGTATGAACCGCTTATCCCCCACGAACACATATAGTCCAGCGGATAAGAGGAAATGTTGTGCACTTTGTGGTAAAAGCATGAAACTTGGCACACATGTACTTTATACCAAAACATGAAAATTTAGATATAGTGCCATCTCTGAATTTGCCTGTGGTGGCCTTGGCGGCCATTTTCCAAAATGGCCGCCATTTCTGATACAAAACTACATAACTCGGAAAGTAAGAGGCCTAGAATCTTCATTCCAGTGGCTATGTATATGTTTTCCGTGTCCAACAGTTCAACAAATGCCTTATTGACTGTGTCAGACGATTAGGTCCGCCATTTTCAAAATGGCGTCCTTATTCTTCAAAATGGCCGCCATTTCTGATATAAAACTACATAACTCGGAAAGTAAGAGGCCTAGAATCTTCATTCCAGTGGCTATGTATATGTTTTCCGTGTCCAACAGTTCAACAAATGCATTATTGACTGTGTCAGACGATTAGGTCCGCCATTTTCAAAATGGCGTCCTTATTCTTCAAAATGGCCGCCATTTCTGATATAAAACTACATAACTCGGAAAGTAAGAGGCCTAGAATCTTCATTCCAGTGGCTATGTATATGTTTTCCGTGTCCAACAGTTCAACAAATGCATTATTGACTGTGTCAGAGAATTAGGTCCGCCATTTTGAAAATGGCGTCCTTATTCTTCAAAATGGTGGTCTTCATGGCCATAAATTCCATATCTAAAGCACTCAACGGCATGAAGCCTTTATTCTGGTGACACATGGTGATTTTTAGGATCAAAGGCTTGAATAAAGACTAATTGGCTACTCTGCACATAGTGGATATCACAATATTGCTCACCTGTTTTAATTGAGCAAACAAAAAAGCCCCCCCCAAAAAAAAAAAACCACCCAAAGAACAAACTTGGAAATCCGTCACACTAGCAAGAAAAAGATCCTCCACATTTACACCGAGGGCTGTGCATGTCAGTGCAGCTTTCATGCACTTGCAATTAGCTTGACATCCCTTGGTGCATCCACAGCGCAAAAGTTCTCTGCACACTTTGCTTGCCTCAGGACGGACTATACGCAATACCCAAGCCCACGACAGACCACGCGCAAAGTCTCCTTGAACTCATTATGCGTCGAAACACGTTTGAATTCAATGGCAAGTTTTTTAGAAAAATAATTGGCGTGGCCATGGGCAGCGAATGCAGTCCAGAGATTTGTGACATAACCCTATTCAAATACGAACAAGACAAAATCCTCCCTCACAATCCCTCAATTGTGAGCTACATGAGATATAGAGACGATGTTCTTATAATCTTTAACGGAAATGAAAAGCAGGCTGCTGACCTAGTGCAATCACTTAATAAAAGTCATCCTACGCTGAAGTTCACGTCTGAGATATCGCACCGCCAAGTCACTTTTCTCGACCTTATTATCTACAAAGGCGAACGATTCATACATGAAGAGATATTGGATACTCGAGTCGCTACCAAAAAAGCTGATACATTTCAGTACCTAGCTCGAGATTCAGCACACCCTAAGTCGGTATTTGGCGGATTAATCAAGGGCGAAGTGACCAGATACAAACGTATATGTACCCATTTAAAAGACTTTGAGGAGAGGGTTGAATTCTTCAAAGGCAAACTTCAAAAGCGCGGATACACAAACGAAGACCTAGCCCTCCTTTCTCAAAGGGGCAAGACTCCCGCGGAACCTAAGCGTGAAAAAAACAAAACAAATATCCCACTGGTGTTCGTCCTACCATACTACCCACATGTCGCGCACCCAGCCATCAAACGGGCTATCCTCAAACACTGGCCCTTGATTAGCGAAAACGAATATCTGAATAGGATATTTGATACCCAACCCATCCTGGCATACAAACGGCACAAAAACATAAAAGATGAACTTGTTCGATCTAGGACTAAAGCATCTCCACAATCCAACCAAGAGGAACAAAATCTTGATGAGGAGAATCTTCAAATTCTATTGGAACTATTGAAAGAACAAAACAATGATCAAAGAAATGGATCTCAAGACTAAAACAAAATAAATAAGTCAAACCCCCCCCCCCTTTGTCCTTGCCACGTGTCATATCAACCGACACACAAATAAAAACAAGGAAAGGAAAATGAACTATATAAGAAGGTGACTGATGACGTGCATGATATAGCACAGAAAATATGCCCTGCTCCCCTTCCAAAAAAGGAAAAAAAGAGGGGACTGCATATTATCACCGGTAATAATCAATCACTGTGTGAACTAAAAACAAAGGGACCACTGTTGCAATACACAAACCAGTCATCGCGTTGCCAAAACCAGAGACAGTGTTTGAAACTCCCGCTTTTAGGGAATGTCTAACCCAATTGGCCTGCAGACGTTTGATGTATTTGCCCGTCCACGAACTCCAACCACGGACTGTCATCTAGCAGAGATAATGTGGCTAGAACTGACCCCCAGATGCGTGTCTTACACAAACAAGGGAAAAAAGAGTTAAGAACTACGCTCTGGAGAGACCAGTCAAACAACCACTTTCTAGCATACCCACTAGTTAACGTACAATTACAGATCTATCTCTGCAGACCAGTCACAAATACAATCCATATGATACTTGTCAGCAGAACCTTTTCCGCGTCTCAAAGAAATAACGAAAAAGCACGGAGGGGTTCTTTTGAAACTTGTACAAGAAACAACCCCCCCCCCCCCCCCCTTCCTACAGACTGCAATCTCGCGGGGGAAAAATGTGGCCTGAACTGACCTCCCATGAAGCGTATATCACTAGCAAAAACAACTTAAATTAAGAATTACGCTCTGGGCGGGATAGTTACGCAACCACACTGCTGGCATACCAGCACATCATAAATTATACAGATTTATCTCTGCAGACCAGCCACACATCTACAATCCAATGATACTTCACGCAGCAGAACTGCTTCAGCATCTCCAAAAATATTACGAAAACGATGAGAAAAAGTTCTGACTTGTGACAACTCCCATAAACACCCTCCCCTTCCCACATAGAATGAGTTCTGATTCACTGCAGCTAACTCTAGAATTGATCCAAAAAAAATAAAAAAAATAAACTGATCATTCCTTGAAGTATGCCTGCATAAACCGGTTTCTCTGTGCTATACCTTCTTGCAAAAGCACTCCATTAGAATTAAAAAACCTAATAGTCTCACAGAAAAAGAAAGAAAATTCCACAAAACCCAGTATTACACGTCCTTCACGTTAATGTCCTTTCCGGGTGACCGAGAATCGTTTTAAACATTTAAAAAAACGTAAGTAACATGTATGATTACGCTGCTTCCCAATAAACACGATTTGGTTTTTTTAAGATCTAGCATAATCCCATTATTTCCAAACTTGCAATATGTGTAGGCTACAGCTATATAGTTTCTACATTTTTGAAGGGCCACCATAGGGGATAGGACGCCATCTTTAAAAATGACAGATACTGTGGTCCGGAGGTATTGTTAGTACATGTACCTATGTGAAAGTGACTGACCCTTATAACCTAATTTGTTTCACCATGAATGCCGTTGAGTTCTTTAATACAGTATTTTGGGCTGCAGGACTGCCATTTTGAAGAATAAGGACGCCATTTTGAAGAATAAGGACGCCATTTTGAAAATGGCGGACCCAATCGTCTGACACACTCAATAAGGCATGTGTTGAACTGTTGGACACGGAAAACATATACATAGCCACTGGAATGAAGATTCTAGGCCTCTTACTTTCCGAGTTATGTAGTTTTATATCAGAAATGGCGGCCATTTTGGAAAATGAGGACGCCATTTTGAAAATGGCGGACCCAATCGTCTGACACACTCAATAATGCATTTTTTTAACTGTTGGACACGGAAAACATATACATAGCCACTGGAATGAAGATTCTAGGCCTCTTACTTTCCGAGTTATGTAGTTTTATATCAGAAATGGCGGCCATTTTGGAAAATGGCCGCCAAGGCCACCACAGGTCAATTCAGAGATGGCACTATATCAAAAATTGCATGTTTTGGTACAAAGTACATGTGTGCCAAGTTTCATGCTTTTACCACAAAGTGCACGAAACCTTCACATTTTTGCACTTATCCGCTGGACTAATAGCGTATTTGTACCTAGTCCAGATTATGGACGTGTTTTTTTGTGTCCTAGGCCCGGCCGGTTTATAAGTGGTCCGTTAGGGCGCCCTCTCCAACAAAAGCTTGCCTGGAGAAAAAACTGTCTTCGGGTGTGAGTCTGACGGGCTGGCGCGGATCGCACGAAAACAGTCCAGGAAGTGGACTAATTTGTACCGCGCTCGACCGATGCGGGACCGATGCGCTGCGTATTTATAACTTATGACCTGCGTAACAGCGTACGCTGCGTAGTTTTGTGCTTGCCCAAAACTATCCGGCGTACTGGGCCGTACTGTGCGCATACCTACGTACATAAAACTTACACAAAACGATTGAGATGCATATATGAGATGCATATATGAGGTGCATATTGTGCGTATGAAATAAATGTCAATGCGCAACTCATAAGGAATTAGGATACGCAAAAGTGTGACAGGGCCTTTAGACTGAGAGCTGATTAGGGTTTAATCATAATTTTGGGAACAAATCCCTGTATTGTCTTAAATCATAGTACCCTCGACCCTGATCACTGAATGGGTGGTCTTAAGTTGCACTATAGATCAGACAAGAGCTAATATGCCAAATGAGGCAAATTTTACATTTAATCAACGATCGAGAACAAAACCAAGTATATTTGATAGCTTTGCACTTGGATATTGGAAATATAACTTAAGAGCGATCAGACTAATTAACTTAAGAGCGGCGCGAAAAGCGCGGGGGTTCGTGGCGGTCACCCCCTCTATATACAGTTTCGCCTATCGTCGCAATGTACGTTGGAAATCGTGCCAATTTTTTCTGACATGTTTGCTGGCGTCTTGCATTTATTTTGACACCAATTTCATGAAAATAGGACACACTGTTCCCAGAAAAAAATTCATTTCCCAAAACAGGTAGGCCTATCGGACCATGTAATATACAAGGTACATGGATTGTACACACATGGCAGCGAGATTTGTTCCTGAAGTTATGATTAAACCCTATCCAGCTCACCCCCTCTGCGTGCAAATGGGGACACATCGGGCACTGTCAACAAGAAGACGCCAACCATGCATGTCCCATCTTCAGTTCATCAGGAGATGTTATACGGAGGTTCAACAATTGCGGAGATATACGGTAAGAACATAATAATAATTGAATCAAAACCACACTAGCTTTATTTGGTAAATTCTTGATTATAGGCCTATGTCAGCAACTTCTATATATTTCTTAGTGGCTGGTTGAAGAAAATACAGAATGAGGGTTAGTAGGTCTCTAAGGCCGTGTCCGAAACGAGTGTCTAGAGCTACGGTCTACGTCTACAGCTACAGCTACGTCTACGTAGGCGCTATGGCAAAAGGAATTCGGACGTGGCTACGGTAGAGCCTACGGCAGAGCCGTAGATAGAGAGAGTTGCGACATGACAGACTCAAAACGGCTAGGTCACGTGGTGTATGGAGCCATTTTGGTTCCCAAGTGCAGTGCCGCGGTGTTTAGCGTTTCCGGCGTGTATGTATTTTGTTTGGGTGTAAAATTGTCTGTAACAGTACACCAATACAACAAGGTTCACAGCCATTCTACTCGGAAGAAAACATGGAAAGGCAAGTTGAATGCAAGTTCTAGACTTTGTGAGCACGATGAGTTGTGAAAGCCTAAGCAATTTGGCAAAGATTTCGCGAAAATATTTGCGATTTTACGTGACTTGTAACGTGCGAATGGTGCCAACTCGTACGCGGTACAACTCGTACACCAACCAACTCGTACGCGGTTTAAAAATGTGGTTCACGGGTACGGGACTGGCCGGGTTGTCAATTAAAAAGGCAGATACTTTGGGCATCCAAGGCGAATCTATTCTCTATTCTCTATTTTATTTCTCGGGAAACATCAACAAATGCACAGACCAAAATTACAAAGAATACACGATGTTAATGTTAGTGTTAGCATGGAGGAAGGAAAACCTTCCTCCATGGTGTTAGTAGGGGGGACAATACAAATTTTAATATTGCTTTTAGGAAGTTATTTGGGACTATTTCTTGAACTTTCAAAATCGGTCAAAGCGTTGCCAAGTTATGGTCCGATAAACTTTTCAGATTGCGCTTTTTCCTAGACAACAAACGTATTAAGTAATTAAAAAGTGTTTTTTGAACCATCTCATTTATTCTATTTACATCTTTCAAGCATTTCAAATCATCTTTTCTAGTATGTATGTTGCTCATATTTTTCATATAAGTCTTTCTTTTTCAGATGATACATTTCATGAGATCTGCAAATTCTCATGTTGTTACTCGTTGTCTAGTGGGTCTGCACGGTGTGTATGACACCCCTAGTGTTAGTAGTACACTGTACTTGTTAGGCATTATGAACCTTTTTGGCATTATTAACCCTAACTCCCTCACCATTGTTATTGAACAATACAATTCCTCCAAAATCCTCCAACTTCCTTTGTTGTGTAGGGAGTTAGGGTTAACCTTGGGCTTTAGCCTTGTATACATTTTCGTCAACAATTTATTTTATTTCCATTAAATGTAACAATGCACAAGTTGCATGCGATTCAGTCTGTACAGTCTCATCTCTTTCGGTTTTTAAGAAGACTATTGCTTAAGACTTTTCTTTTTACAAAGGCATTCCATTAGTGTAAAAACATCTTGGTTTTAATTTCGTAATCATCGTAGATAATCGTATAATAATAGATATTTTTAGACTAATGTTTTCGTTTGATTAGTATTGTAACGCGACGGCCGGTCGAGGTGGGGTAGAGGGCGCTCTTCACGTCTTTCTGCCTTCACCCCGACAATGAGATGTAGATATGCCGAGTCACAATAAATTTATATTTCCCGGATTCGTTTGGTTGCAATATACAACCAGGCAGCCTTCTTTCCTGAACGAACCAACCACTTGCTAAACGGCAACTCGTACTCTTATAATAATTTATGCACGAATAAAATGTAATAAGTTATGTCACACAAAGGAAACAATCTAAGTTCAATACACACTGCGTTTCCAACGTTATCAAGGAGTAATTAACATATCTACAATTCGTTGACAAGTTTGTGTCAAAATAAGCACTAAAAATGTCTATTCATAGAACTTCAATTCAATGACAAGTTGACAACAAATATAACACACTTCAATATAAACCTATTATCTCATTATACATCAGATAATAAATAATGAATGCGCAAGATAGTTCCTCGTAATTTCCTAATGAGATGATAATTTATTCACTCACCTGAACGAACCAACCACTTGCTAAACGGCAACTGGTGTTCGTTCCGCAAGTTCAAACCTTTATATCGCCCGCGGCGTTCCACAGATGATTTCATTGGTCAAAACCGACCTTGCGCCCAAACTCGCGCGCGTAATGAAAACAATGGAAAATCTCTCTTAAATGAAGCTAAATCAGATTAAACCATCCAAATTCTTAGAAATTCCTTGAGAAATATAAGATTCTTAAAGTTTTAAATATTATAAACACATATTTTAACTTATTAAATGTATGAAAAGCACGAAAGTTTCACCGTCCGGGCGTACTCCAAATATGGTAAAAGTGACCTGACCTAATTAATATTCATGAGTTATGAGCAAGAGAACCACATGCAACATGGCGGCCTTCGATCGGACATCGTGCGTTCTACTGGCAGAAATAAACTTCGGTAATTTATTCTAAAGTGTTCAACCTTTGCCGGCCTCTTATTTATGATTGAGTTACATGAAATATATAGCTTGCACGGCACCTCACGTCACACTACCCCCTTCTTAAGACCAACGCTGTCCCCAGCGTTATTCTATAGGTTCAATAAACAATAATCTTTATACACCTTAATATTTGTCCGCAACGCCTAGTTTAAGTATTATACAATATTAATATTTTATCTATATCCTCAAGAAAAAAACAACAACAGGATCATTAGTCAAACCACAACATTAATTAGTTATTATTGAACTCAATCATCTGTCAAAATGTATTCCCGTTCCACGATCTCCTTTCTTGCCTTCTTCCCGCTCTCCTCCTGGATCTCTTCTCTCAATGATAGGTGTAGGGTCCGACTTTGGTTCCCACGACGACTTGTCATTTATTGTGAGTGTCCTGGACCGTATCTCCCTGCCGACGTTCCCCCGGTCCGTTGAGTTCGCCCAAATCCGTTTCCCGGTTTCTGTACTCTTTGGCCACCTCCAGCACAATCCCGGGCATAGTGTCCCTTCTCACCGCACGAGTAACATGTCACTGTTTTCTGAATATTCTCTTTTCCGAGTAGTTCATGTGGATTGGTGCGTTCCGGTTGTGTCCTTCTGACTTCCCACCGTAACTGGTCCACCATCTTCAAGACATCTTCCAACTTTGTGTTCACTTCAGCAAGCTCCTTAGGCGTATGGTTGCTCTGCTCGCCATCACCCGAAACGGCACATGTGAATTTGTTTGCTCTGCCCCTGTCTCGGGTCCTCTCCACCTGCAGAAATGATTCAGTTTCTAAAGCAGCCCTTACCGCTTGCTCTAGAGTTTGTGGCCGTGCCCGAAATATCCCGGCTCTAATCTCTGGATTATCTAGGGAATCGGCGAAATGCCCTTTTGCCAACCTCTCACGAACGGTGCAAGGTAGTTCCGGGTAAGCCATTGCAGACAAATCCCTAATAGCTTGACCGAATTCTTGTAAGGACTCTCTTGTTCCTCGTCTTCGCATTCTAAGTTGGGACAGGAAATGTTCTGCTTGTTCACCCGGCCCGAATCTCTTCTCGAGTTGTGAGACAAGTTCATCGTAAGTTGGATGTTGTGGAAAATTCCCAAGCACCTTCAATGCCGGTCCTTGCAATCTGGTAGCAAGTTGATACGCAGCCTCTTCTCTTGACCATCTATTGACAGTTTTGCAAGCTTCAAAATGTTGTTGGTAATCTTTCCACGGAATCTTTCCGTCGAACTTATCAGGAGTGATTTCTCTGCGGCTCACATGAGAACCATCCCGCTGTTCGCCAGCTTGCCCATCAAAGTATGATCTCCTCCGATCCCCACGGCCGGGCTCACGACGACGCGTGTGGAATTGTACGAGTTGGCCCGCGTACGAGTTGGCCCGCGTACGAGTTGGCCCGCGTACGAGTTGGCCCGCGTACGAGTTGGCCCGCGTACGAGTTGGCCCGCGTACGAGTTGGCCCGCGTACGAGTTGGCCCGCGTACGAGTTGGCCCGCGTACGAGTTGGCCCGCGTACGAGTTGGCCCGCGTACGAGTTGGCCCGCGTACGAGTTGGCCCGCGTACGAGTTGGCCCGCGTACGAGTTGGCCCGCGTACGAGTTGGCCCGCGTACGAGTTGGCCCGCGTACGAGTTGGCCCGCGTACGAGTTGGCCCGCGTACGAGTTGGCCCGCGTACGAGTTGGCCCGCGTACGAGTTGGCCCGCGTACGAGTTGGCCCGCGTACGAGTTGGCCCGCGTACGAGTTGGCCCGCGTACGAGTTGGACCGCGTACGAGTTGGACCGCGTACGAGTTGGACCGCGTACGAGTTGGACCGCGTACGAGTTGGACCGCGTACGAGTTGGACCGCGTACGAGTTGGACCGCGTACGAGTTGGACCGCGTACGAGTTGGACCGCGTACGAGTTGGACCGCGTACGAGTTGGACCGCGTACGAGTTGGACCGCGTACGAGTTGGCCCGCGTACGAGTTGGCCCGCGTACGAGTTGGCCCGCGTACGAGTTGGCCCGCGTACGAGTTGGCCCGCGTACGAGTTGGCCCGCGTACGAGTTGGCCCGCGTACGAGTTGGCCCGCGTACGAGTTGGCCCGCGTACGAGTTGGCCCGCGTACGAGTTGGCCCGCGTACGAGTTGGCCCGCGTACGAGTTGGCCCGCGTACGAGTTGGCCCGCGTACGAGTTGGCCCGCGTACGAGTTGGCCCGCGTACGAGTTGGCCCGCGTACGAGTTGGCCCGCGTACGAGTTGGCCCGCGTACGAGTTGGCCCGCGTACGAGTTGGCCCGCGTACGAGTTGGCCCGCGTACGAGTTGGCCCGCGTACGAGTTGGCCCGCGTACGAGTTGGCCCGCGTACGAGTTGGCCCGCGTACGAGTTGGCCCGCGTACGAGTTGGCCCGCGTACGAGTTGGCCCGCGTACGAGTTGGCCCGCGTACGAGTTGGCCCGCGTACGAGTTGGCCCGCGTACGAGTTGGCCCGCGTACGAGTTGGCCCGCGTACGAGTTGGCCCGCGTACGAGTTGGCCCGCGTACGAGTTGGCCCGCGTACGAGTTGGCCCGCGTACGAGTTGGCCCGCGTACGAGTTGGACCGCGTACGAGTTGGACCGCGTACGAGTTGGCCCGCGTACGAGTTGGACCGCGTACGAGTTGGACCGCGTACGAGTTGGACCGCGTACGAGTTGGACCGCGTACGAGTTGGACCGCGTACGAGTTGGACCGCGTACGAGTTGGACCGCGTACGAGTTGGACCGCGTACGAGTTGGACCGCGTACGAGTTGGACCGCGTACGAGTTGGACCGCGTACGAGTTGGACCGCGTACGAGTTGGACCGCGTACGAGTTGGACCGCGTACGAGTTGGACCGCGTACGAGTTGGACCGCGTACGAGTTGGACCGCGTACGAGTTGGACCGCGTACGAGTTGGACCGCGTACGAGTTGGACCGCGTACGAGTTGGACCGCGTACGAGTTGGACCGCGTACGAGTTGGACCGCGTACGAGTTGGACCGCGTACGAGTTGGACCGCGTACGAGTTGGACCGCGTACGAGTTGGACCGCGTACGAGTTGGACCGCGTACGAGTTGGACCGCGTACGAGTTGGACCGCGTACGAGTTGGACCGCGTACGAGTTGGACCGCGTACGAGTTGGACCGCGTACGAGTTGGACCGCGTACGAGTTGGACCGCGTACGAGTTGGACCGCGTACGAGTTGGACCGCGTACGAGTTGGACCGCGTACGAGTTGGACCGCGTACGAGTTGGACCGCGTACGAGTTGGACCGCGTACGAGTTGGACCGCGTACGAGTTGGACCGCGTACGAGTTGGACCGCGTACGAGTTGGACCGCGTACGAGTTGGACCGCGTACGAGTTGGACCGCGTACGAGTTGGACCGCGTACGAGTTGGACCGCGTACGAGTTGGACCGCGTACGAGTTGGACCGCGTACGAGTTGGACCGCGTACGAGTTGGACCGCGTACGAGTTGGACCGCGTACGAGTTGGACCGCGTACGAGTTGGACCGCGTACGAGTTGGACCGCGTACGAGTTGGACCGCGTACGAGTTGGACCGCGTACGAGTTGGACCGCGTACGAGTTGGACCGCGTACGAGTTGGACCGCGTACGAGTTGGACCGCGTACGAGTTGGACCGCGTACGAGTTGGACCGCGTACGAGTTGGACCGCGTACGAGTTGGACCGCGTACGAGTTGGACCGCGTACGAGTTGGACCGCGTACGAGTTGGACCGCGTACGAGTTGGACCGCGTACGAGTTGGACCGCGTACGAGTTGGACCGCGTACGAGTTGGACCGCGTACGAGTTGGACCGCGTACGAGTTGGACCGCGTACGAGTTGGACCGCGTACGAGTTGGACCGCGTACGAGTTGGACCGCGTACGAGTTGGACCGCGTACGAGTTGGACCGCGTACGAGTTGGACCGCGTACGAGTTGGACCGCGTACGAGTTGGACCGCGTACGAGTTGGACCGCGTACGAGTTGGACCGCGTACGAGTTGGACCGCGTACGAGTTGGACCGCGTACGAGTTGGACCGCGTACGAGTTGGACCGCGTACGAGTTGGACCGCGTACGAGTTGGACCGCGTACGAGTTGGACCGCGTACGAGTTGGACCGCGTACGAGTTGGACCGCGTACGAGTTGGACCGCGTACGAGTTGGACCGCGTACGAGTTGGACCGCGTACGAGTTGGACCGCGTACGAGTTGGACCGCGTACGAGTTGGACCGCGTACGAGTTGGACCGCGTACGAGTTGGACCGCGTACGAGTTGGACCGCGTACGAGTTGGACCGCGTACGAGTTGGACCGCGTACGAGTTGGACCGCGTACGAGTTGGACCGCGTACGAGTTGGACCGCGTACGAGTTGGACCGCGTACGAGTTGGACCGCGTACGAGTTGGACCGCGTACGAGTTGGACCGCGTACGAGTTGGACCGCGTACGAGTTGGACCGCGTACGAGTTGGACCGCGTACGAGTTGGACCGCGTACGAGTTGACCTGTATTCTGATTTGTATGGCACCAGAAAATACAAATGTTCTGGCTTAAAATACATGTACCCGTATGCCCAACTGGATTGCATGTACACTGCTTTTACATTTTGTTATTTTGTATAAGCATGCCTTATATAGTTGTGTCTGTTCAAATGATTACACTTTTCAAATTTAGTATTAACAACACCCTTTTTTTCCCTTTGTGTAGGAGAACTTTCCTTGACGGCAAGTAAAGCAGAAAGCTGACAGAAAGTTGAAGTTCCTGCAAGTTCCTGCAAGTCTCTACAACTAGCTTATCACAAGGATTTCCACAACAAAGTGGCTATTACGTGAACGTGATATAACTGGTTCCTGACACAGACAAGGGAAACTCAATACGCGCAGAACATATGAAGGCCAACGACGGTTGACAGCCATAATTCACCAAAATAAATGGATGCAATCCCTAGTTAATTGTATACAGTCCCTAGTTTTTTCGTATACACGATTTAACCAAAATTATTGGTTAATAATCTCATCTAGATAGGGTCTTATAGAAAAGGGAAAAAGGTCTTGTATACGAAATACTAGGAACTGTATACAATTAACTAGGGACTGCGCATGCACAACCAGAACTCGCCAGGCATAAAAATAGCAAAAGTACGTAGGTTTACGGTCACGTAAAAATAGCCACGGCCTTTCCACAAAGGGCACTTGACTTTGGAAAGTTGGAGAACACTGTTTAGGAATGAGAAATCTGTGTGTTCATTCCAAACAAGCAGTATCAGAAATGATGTGTCACCTGAGGAACAGTACACTCTGAACTTCTGAAGAAAAAAATCCTTTGTCTTGAAATAATAGCCAAAGATTCAAAATTCAAGTTTGTTTTTTTACTAGAACAAATGGATTTTAACTGTACATGTATTTTATTGGTTTACTTTTACGTGTTAACCTACTTGAAAATGAATCCAGACTAAAATGACAATCAAACTTAAAACTTGAACACTTAAAATTGACTTTTTGCCACTTTGTTTATAGATATTTTCTGAAAATTTAATATCTAAGAAATTAAAACATCCAGCTGGGTTGTACTTTTGACTACTTTTGTTTGTTGTGACTAAATATATTTCTGTTTGGCCTGGTATTTCAATAAATCATATACAGTATACTTCATTCTTGGCATTAAAAAAAACAATTCTTAAAGAAAACAAAAGAATACAAAACGCGAAATCAGTGCTTCAGCTCCTTGGGTAAATAGTTCTTCCTTTCGAAAATGACTTTCCAAATTACTTTTGTAGCCTGAAACTTTTTAATTTGTTAATTAGCTCTATATGTTTGAGTCACTTTGATGAGCAGTTTTTCAATGACAACGATTGATCAGCCAAGTCGTGCGTAAAACGCATGCAGCGAGTGCATGTAGTACAAAAACACGGATAGCGCGCGCGGCGTTACGTGGAAACAAAATGGCTTCTAATCCGTAGTTGTCGCAACTCTCTCTATCTACGGCTCTGGCCAACGGCTAGTTATTGCGCCCCCAAGCGATGCTTAATTAGTGTTTGCGAAATTACGACGTAAGAATTTACAACAATTATCGTCTGCTAGATGTTACGCAATGTTTGTTTACAGCCAGTCGAAATACCTGCTTATATTGACGTATTTGTCGTATTTGTCGTTTCAATCAATGCACTATCATTGAAAAATAAACGAAAATTTGCTCCAAAATTAACGTTAGTGTTGCCGCCATTTTGTTTTGCCTGAGCTAGACAACTTCTTTTACGGCTAGATTTTTGTGACGTTGTAGCCGTAGCTGTAGCTCTAGACGGCATTTCGGACAGCGCTACAAAATGGCAGACGCAGACAATAGCCGTAGCTGTAGCTCTAGACACCCGTTTCGGACACGGCCTGAGCATGCGTACATCCCGTAACTAAGGATTCTGTGCTTACAGGGTTAGTAGCGCGGTTAGCGGAAAATGGTGACCGTAAGCGCGGAATTTTGTGGTTAGCAAAGCCAAGAAATTGGGCCCAGACTTGCCGCGCACGGGTCAGCGAGGTCATCGTGCGCGGCAAAAAGTCTGGTCCCAGCTCGATGGTCTCCGCAAATTCTTACGTGAAGGATTCGGGGCACCGTGCGAAGGTCTTCCGGTAATCACCGATCGCGGCGAACCAAAATAAAAAAGGCAACACGTTTGGGAACTTTTGGTGTAAAAGAGCATTACTAAAGAGTAATATGGTAAGTTTTAGAAATTTTGGCGGCAATGGACATAGCGTTGTTTATGGGAAAATAGATAGTTGTTCAGCGTGGCGTTGTATGTTGTATCGTGCCACGTTCACAGGACTAGGGCTAGGCTAGCCTAGTCCACTCTGAGTAACTAGCTTGTACCCCTAGAACTATGGGGCCCCCGACGCCCGAAGGGCGGAGCCCCATAGATAGAGAGGGTTTTTACAGGTCAACCGCCGTTAAACTTTAGAAACCATGCACAAAAAGCAGGCAATAACTCCCATACTGCCGCACGGTCTACCCCCAGCAAAAATGTGTATGAGTACTTTATCAACTCACTCGCTGCCCACAAAAAAACGGTCGAATCTCGGCCAATTTCTGTAAATAAGGTGAAAACTATCCCCGTTCTGCAAACGCGACTGTAAGATGCAAATTCATGACGTAATTTTTGTTGACAACAAGAGCGCGCCGTCAAGCGAGCAACTCCGGTCGCATAGTCAACGGCTGTTACCTGTTTCGTGCAATGTGCTAAAGTGGATGGCTGGTTTGCTCGAGAGCCATTTACTACAGCACAGCACAGTGCACGAAACAGGTAACAGCCGCTGACTATGCGACCGGAGTTGCTCGCTTGACGGCGCGCAGAGAATGACGTCATGAGTTTGCTCAACAATGGCTACGTGCATTTGAATCGGCGAACATTGTTCCACATTTTGAGGCCTGATTTTCTCTCACTTTTTTAAAAGGTAAGAACACACCGATAGTGTTAGTGTCTTCATTGATCCTTAGTGCCTACTAGGGACTAGCAGCATTTTTGTAAGTGGCCGTTTTTTGTGACATTTTGGGGGATAAGTGTGGGAGGTCATGGGGGATCGATGTGCAGACATTTCGTACAGCGATTCAAATGGCTCTTGCTTGGACCCTAAAATCACCCGACCATGTCCAAATGTTGAAAAAGGTGATTTTTGGGTCCAAGTTACTCGGACTAAGGCTAGCCCAGGTTGGACTCTTCCGTTGTGTACAACGCGACGGAGTCCAGGGTATCAATGTTTCCTGCCATAGCGAACAATTTTACAACAACATTCTTTCATATTTTTACCTGATGAAGGTCAAAATCTCGCTTACATGTATGTCTTCCTTATGTCTGGAATTACAGATCGTCGTAGGTTATTAAAAGTAGGTTATTAAAATGTGTCTTTGGGCTACTTATAAATTGCAAATTCACGCTTTTGGACGTGAACATCATGTAGGAACTTCCTACAATCTCTACATGCGTGCGCCGGCCTACAACTGATAAGCCAGGCGCGTGCACGGTACCCGCGCACGCATGTAGGGATTGTAGCAGGTCGTACATGATGTTCACGTCCAAAAGCGTGGATTTGCAATTTATTTTAAGTCACCGAGAGAGAGAAGACTTTGAACTCGCAAGTATTTATTTTCCGATGGATTTTTAATATTTTTCCCTCATTTTTAGGAAATAAAAAAAAAAAAAAAAAAATCCAGGCGGCCTAAAAAAAAAAGCGGACGGGGACACGAAACATGTATTTTTTAAATTTGGCCTAAAACTTCTATAAATCTTAAAAATGCTAATTAAATGAAAACATTAGTCTAAAAATATTTAAATATTAATTATTTCAAAAAGTTATGTCAACAAATTAAAAAATTTAAACCAAAATGTAAAATAAACAATAGTAAAATCTTACACGAATGTCTATGTTAAAAAAGTCTTCAGCTTATTCTTAAAAACCGAAAGAGACTTAACAGTCGTTACATTTAATGGAAATAAAATTGTTCATGAAAATGTGTACAAGGTTAATTTAATGCCAAAAAGGTTAGTACATGTAATGCCCTAAATCGTACAGATTCACCTTGGATGCCCAAGAGTATTCAACTTTTTTATTGATCAAAGCCACCTGTGAACCACATTTTTGGATCGCGTACGAGTTGGATCGCGTACGAGTTGGATCGCGTACGAGTTGGTTGGCGTACGAGTTGGTTGGCGTACGAGTTGGTTGGCGTACGAGTCGGGTGGCGTACGAGTTGGTTGGCGTACGAGTTGTTTCGTGTACGAGTTGACCATTCTGAGTACGAGTTGTTCCACAAAAAAAATTACATGGTGTTTTACCCTTGGGCAAGACACTTAACTACAATTGCCTCACTCTACCCTGGAGTATAAATGGGTATGGTACCTGAGAGGGTCGAAGCCGATTGAGTGCCTATATTGGCAGCCGCGTGGTCCATAACCTGATGAATGGGGTAAGCCAACATTTAATTGATCTCTGACTTCTCCGTGGTTATATAGGGTTGTATGGCGGCTCTCTACATGCCATCGACTCAAACAACGTTCTAGCCACGCCCTTTGCAATTCAGTTTCTTAGCAGCAAGTAAGGACGATTATAACCTCCTGAATTATTATTATTCCTTTGATTTTCTTTTTAATAGTTCAGACCATAATCGACAGCCTTGAGTATGGCTCAGACAAAGTTATCAGACTGCTTGAAAGCACTACGGGGGATGAGACTCTTAACCAGGGCCTTCATTGAGGTACAGAGCAAGGAATGCAGCCAAGTATGGAGCAACTGCAGCCTGATGAAGACGGCCACCCAGCAAGTTCAGACCAAGGTGGAGGAAGCCGTTAGCAATGCCGTGGTCTTTGCATCCAAGGCTGGGTCATCACAGGTAAAAGAGGCCGGAGTGCAGTGGTCAGGTTTATTTTCCTGATTCCTAGCCCCATCAATGTGGCTCAAATACTGGACTTTCTCCGTATTAGGAGCCACACAGCGGCTATATGTAAAATGGTGGGAAGGTCTCTAAAAGATGGACATGGATGAAGAAAGGGTACAAAAACCTAAATTTAGGCTTTTGTTTTGACTTGAAATTAATTTAATGTAGTTACTGACCTTGTTAATGTTCCAAAACTTGGGGATTCTGGATATTCAGTAGTCTGGCTGTTCTTTCGGGGAAAGTGGCCAATTGACAGGGGTGGGGTGTATAACCCATTGGGTGATTTGACATGGAATGAACCGTTCCCAGATCCCAGCTCTGTTTTGGTTGGCAATTCACAGAGAAACATCGAGGAGTTTTCGGAGTCGGTTGCAGACGAGGATCCCACACACTGGGCCTACTCTACCGGCACGTCTAGCCGAGACCACGATTTTTCTCGGATGAGCAATGATGCACCTTCTACAGACCCAACGTCTAACCTTCACAGACCCGACAAGTCTGGCACAGATGCGCCAACTTCAACAACAAACAGGTTTTATACAGCGTGATGATTTTTTATTTAACAGAGATAATGTAGAAGTAGGTTACATGTACATATTCCTCACTGAGGTACCACTGCATTTTAACGGAAAGTGTGGCCAAGTGGTTGCGGTTAGGGGTTTGAATCCGTCTGCTGGCAAGTATGTTGTGTTCTTGAGCAAGCCACTTCACTCCAACTTGTATCACGTGACATTTGTGTTACTTTGTGGCGACGGTAACTAATTTCAATATAATTGTTCGAACACCCTAGAGCAACAGAAGCGCCGAAACCAAACGGCACCTCTCCGCCTAATCAAACCCGAGGGTTGCACACGGCGGCATCACCTTCCGTCGTTCGTCATCGGAGGTCCCTCCATTATGAGTCGTCCACTGGCATGACTGAAGAGCAGTTGCGAAAACTGCGAATGCAGGCCAAGACTTCCAAATCCTCCAAGCCCAGGGGGCCTCTCGTCAAACCCAAAGTAAGCGGAGGTTCTAAGTTCCAAAGGTTGAGGGGTTTGGGGTAAAGGGTCATTCCATAAATGTGCAGGCTTTCTACCGGTAGCATGCTAGTTTTTTTGTCGCTTAACCCTAACTCCCTCACCATTGTTATTGAACAATACAATTCCTTCAAAATCCTCCAACTTCCTTTGTTGTGTAGGGAGTTAGGGTTAAAGGTAGAATCCGCCATTGGTAATTGCTTGTATGATCACGAATGGGTGGATTTGGGGGGTTGTATTTTATAGTAAATATTGTTAAACTGACCTGTCTGAAGTTTTACAATCATGGATGCTGTAAAAAGTCAGAAAAATGGCCTTTGTTTTCAACTTGCGTTGGGCATGTTTTTTTTCTTTTTTTTTCTCAAGGGCCATCTGGCGATCGTAAATTTTGGGTATACAATTCAATTTTTTTGAACAATTACAGCATATCTAGTGCAGTAATTTTGCTGGATGCCTACAATCATTTCTTAAATTCAAATAAGTAAGATATTTCTTAATAATTTGGTAGTAAACATTTTCGATATCTGCAAATGGTGTATCCTACCTTTAAATGAAGTCCTAATTTCTGTATCTCCGTATGTTAAGCTTTTAGTTTTTGAAATGATCTTTGGGTCGGGGTTTTAAATGGGGGATAAAGGTCACCTAGGGTTCATTTGGGGTTATTTCTTAAAATTGTGCAAAATTTGACTTTTGTTTTAGAACACAAAACATAGAAATATTGACTGCGGGAAAAGGCGACACTTTTAATACGTGGATCGCTTGTTTATCACCTTGCTCCTACATTTCTTACTTTTTCGTCCCACAACGAACATTTTAATGTCATTAAATATTTTTTCCTATTTGTTCAATTGTAAAAAAACCTAAACATTTAAGGGCTTAGGTGCAGCTGTACTTCCGAGAGCAGAGTTTTTGAGTTGTTGGGAGTTACATCCCAGAAGCTTGTGGCTATTGTGCAGTGGACGCATTGTTTCCCCTGTCCATTCAAATGCGAGCTGGCTCACCTCGCTACCTTCAGTGACCACCTCGCTAATTTTTGCCAATATTACCAACTCGCTGTAAAGTTTTGCAATATAAGGAAATACTAATAGAAAAATTTACATTTTGTGTAATTTCTAATAGTTTTTTCTGAAGAACTCGCAATTTGGATGTGTCGATGGAATCATCGCGCATTTTTGTGAGCGCAGCATTCTTTTCAGTATAAAACCGGCCAACCACATATTTATTCCCCTAATATTATTTATGTTATTATATTTATTACTGATTTGATTATCTTGAACCAAAACTTGTTTTTTTGGTGTGTTTTTTGGCAGTTGAGTGAGCAGGCTAAAGAGAGGTCAGTGCCAGCATCTCGGCTAGGTCGGGTCTGGAACTTCGGAGGTAAGATTCATCCTTAAAATAAACAGTTTGTGTCTTCATAGCTTCACGGAACCTACCGGTACATCTATTTCATTGAGACTATAAATAGACCATGGGATGATCACTAAGAATGTTCCTAATACTGAATGCCATGGTGCCCACTAATGCACCACATGGATTTTGGCATATAGAAGGTGTCAAGTGTGTAGACGCCGCAAACAAATGTTTCTAAACTGTAAAACTGTATTCACAAAGTGTTGTAAACATAAACTTTGCAATGTGTTTTTGCACAGTTTTGCTTTTATATTGGGGACCCGAGTGTCATTAGCCTTTGCTTGAGTCAAGTTTAGTCTTCTGATAAGGGACTCGGTGGGGTCAAGTCAATTGCTTGCATTGAGTCGAGTCGAGTCATTTAATTCAATTCAATTCAATTCAATAGAACATTTATTTCCACACTCTTACTCTTAATTACATTGAATAATACATGTACATAAAAAAAAGGTGTGGATCCTATACAAAAGTTAAAGCTTGTGGTGGATGTGCCCTGCAGAACAGAACAGGACAAGATAAGACAAAAACAACACTGATTACAGGATTTAAACATGTTATATACATGTAGTATTGACTCGATATTAAGCAAGACAGATTACAGTCAGATATTGGCTATAAAATGACTTAACAAATGACAATAAATTAAGTACTCTGGGAGTTATTATAGGTAGGATACACCATTTGCAGATATCAAAAAAAATTACTACCGAATTATTAAGAAATATTTTACTAATTTGAAAGTAAATATTGTTTCTAGGCATCTAGCAAAATAATTGCGCTAGATATCCACTAATTGTTCCGAAAAATCGAATAAAAAAATAAAAAATCACGATTGCCGGACGGCGATTGCGAAAAAAAACAAGAACAACACAAGAACTACTGCCCGGCGCCGGTTGAAAACGAACGCAGTTTTTCTTGCATCCATGATTGTAAAACGTCGTACAGGTTAGTTAAACGATATTTACTACAAAATACAACCAACCAAATCCACCCATTCATGATAATTCAAACAATTACCAATGGTGTATCCTACCTTAAGTAGAATGATTTCAGTTTACATTTGAACGTATTATTTTGAGGGCAATGAGTTACATTTTAACCATCGGAAGTCAAGTCGAGTCTCTGAAAATTGTAACTCAAGTTGAGTCACTGGTATAAGTCATTATAACTATGCCATTTGATATTTAATACAGACTTTGCTATTCATCTTATCATCAGGTCTAGCTGCTGGGCTTGGCATGGGCGCAGTCAAGGAAAAGGCCAAGAGAAGTCTGGGACTCAAAGAAGGTGACATCTTGAGCACTGATCAAGACAATTCCAACTGAATTGTGTCACGAAGCATTTTGTTTAAATTTATCAAAGGTTTTCCCATTTGTCTTTGGCATTTTCCTCATTTTTTTGGGTCGCCATCGGCACCTTTCAGGCCATCAGTCGGGATCAAAAAAGAAGGGAATAATGCTCATGGTGATTTTTAGCAAGATATGAATCCCGGTAGTTGGAAAATATGTGACCGGCTCTACTAAAAGGTGTATTATGTCGCAAAAAAAAGAGATTGAGTTATATACATGGTTAAAAAGTCCACAACGTAAGCTTTCAATTGGTATAATTCAATAGAGCTCCATAGCCCCTCTCTTTTTCGAGATATGACGTGTTTACATATTGATTACTTCCTTGAGTTCAAATTACACAACTGAGAAAATGGGCTTTGAATTAGCCAGCTCTGTTGTACTACAACAGAACGATGCACACAAAATGGTATTTTTTCCACTTTATTCATTAAAATCAACATTTCTTTGAATGAAACCTGAAACTGTAGGTACATGTATTGAAGAAGTCATTCATGACAGAAAATAAAAATCACATTTTGATGAAATGTTTACCCTCTCAACGTTGAGCCGGCCGTAACATGATAGTGCACAGCTCGACTTAATACACCTTTTTGTAGAGCCAGTCACATATGTGACCCGCTCCATCGAAATCAGGAATAAGTCTCGAAATGACTTTTTGAGATATGCATATGGTGAGAAAGGAAATTGCATAAGCTTTCTAATGATACCCATCACAAGTGTGTATCTTCTTAGGTTAACGAGTTATGGTCTGATGAAGATGACAGGTGTATATTTATTTTCCGAATCCACATTCTGAGAAAAACAGCTTTGAAATAAACAAAATTGACCAAAATCATACGGACAGCGCACACAAATCCTCTTAATTTTCATCTTTATTGATCGTTTTTACATACAAGACATAAATGACAATAATCGGTGATAACTACACTTCCTAAAAATACATTGTTCTGAAAAACGACTTGGTCACAATTTTCACCCATGCGTTCACTTCAACGGCCGATTACGTAAAACGGCCCCAGCGACTTATTCCTGATTACGATGGAGCGGGTCACATATGTGATAGCATTGCAGCAGTGGCAGCTTTTTGGGTGTTATCACCTTTACAAAAATATTGCCACCAAAATGCTTATTAGCACGTTTACTTAATCCGGTAACAAGCATATTGGCATATTTAAAATAAAAAAATAATAACCAGAGTAGTTGGCTTGCACCTATTCGTGGATGTGTAACTTTATTGCCCCCCTTATTAACTTAAGTGTACTACATGTAACTCAATTTTATTAATTAAGGGTAATATTTGAAAATAGTTTTTTCCTGCAATCGTTGAAAATTGATACAATTTCTACTTTGCTTGAAAACCACAACACACCAGACTATTATTCACTTACAGCCAAGAAAGGTATTTCATAATAATTCAGTACTTTTTTGTATTGATTCTAAAGCTGCATACATAGCTACAATTTTGCTGAAAAAAACCTAAAAGAAACTAAACATATTGCAATTGATTGTTATAAAAAAAAATGAAAAAGGAGGCAGCCGGGAATGGGCGGGAATTATAAACTGACTTATTATTTTCTTTTATTTGGTCTAATAGTCTTTTCAATACCCTTTGAATCCCGCCTCAAACTAGACGTCAATTTTGGTGGCAGTTTACTCTTCACCGAGGACAACGCTGAGCGTATCGTGGACACTTTGTGCCGCGTGAGGGGAGCCGCACTGAAACTTGGCCAGATGCTCAGCATTCAAGGTTGGTGCTAAAATGATTGGTGAGCTTTTTTTTGTATGCATTAAACTTGTGCCAAATTTCACACGGCCCCTTAACCCTTAGCACGCTACCATTCATATACACACGTATTCCCATGGTGCTGGGTTTCTTGTGCAAGTCACTAAGTAATGCACACTAATAATTATGTTCCAAAGCTTTTTACTCTATGATGGGTGTGTTTTACAGGAAAATGCAACATAAACTATTTGTTCAGTATGAAATTTCCTATCCATTGGTGGCCGTGAGGATGGCTAAAATTGATCAGCCAGTTGTGGTGGTAAGCCCTCCGAAATGCATCATTACGAGCTGAGATCCGAGCCGCGTTAGGAGCCGCATCACCTCCCGCTTGCTAGCGAACTTCACCGGGGCCATCGTCGCGTTGTGCCCCATCACTACTACTATCGTCATCAATGAAACCTTCATCACTTTCTCGTACACACTGGCATACTCGTTGTCGACACTATCGTTGACATAATCGTCCTGAAAAAGCCCTTCAAAGTCCGAATCTCCGGAGTCTGAGTCCCCAAAAATCTCCTGAAATGCAGCTCCGGTGTCCATTGAACACTCGCCCAGCGGAAAGGACAGATTTTCAATCGAAAATAGCAGAGAATTTTGTAAGAAACGACTGTGGATTTATGGTTGAACAACGTTAGCCTCGTAATCATCTATCCAATGGTACCCGGGTGAGGGTCAGGGGTCAATGGTTTGTCATATTCATTCATTTATAAATAGAATGTTGTCGCGGGCGACTGTAGTCGCCCATAGCAGTGTGGGAATAAATGCGCTGGGCGACTGGAGTCGCCGATAGCGTGCAAAGGGTTAACCAGTTCGTGCCGGTATTATTTTGACATTATTACCGGGCCCAGACGCGAGATTGTTTTTCACAAACCCCGATCTGTGACTGGCTCAGGCTCGTATCTGTGGGTAGTACACCCTAATATTTCACCATTGCCAAACTTCATGAACGAAGCCAAAATGGAAAATGAAGTTGGGGTTTTGAAAACGGCCCGGTTTTTTCAATGTGCAGTTACATGACCGGTCGTATTTGATTGATAGAAGGTGCGCTAACATTGCAGTCGGGGCAGGGACAGCAGCCAGGTGTGCCTTTTCAATGCAATCATGGTCACGTATTCATGGTCACCGCAAGGAAGAAGCCTAGCCAGTGTGGCTTGCTGGCTTCGCGCTTTATTGGGCCAACTTACGATGTCCAGGCTATAAACTCAAGAGCCAGGATTTGTTGCGGTTAACGGGCAGAAGTCAAATCACAATGGCGTGTATGCCGCATCCTCGCATGAAAAGACTAAACACATTCGGCAATAATGACTCGTCAAAAAGGTTTTGCAAACTTTTTACGCAGTAATGGGAGCGCTTCTTCAAAGGATTGAAGCGACCAATACAGCCGCTTTGCATCTTCGGCCTTTTTGTAAGGCTGGTCACGTGGTTTGCTTGGATAGTCGAATAAGCTGCTTAAATAGTACTACAAACTCTATACCCGAGTTTGGCTTTATTAATTGGGGTTGTGGGAAATTCTTAACTTCATAGGATTCTAGCTTCTTTTGCGGCCTAATTTATTAAGTATATTTCTGCAGTATATTTTTCTCGAGTTAACGTGGGCATGTTTATACACAATTTGCTATTCTTTGGGCGGGAATAAATTCTTCATTAAGTTTGCCGGGTTTTCGAGTTAGTCGGGTTTTCGAGTTATCCGGGTTTTTTGAGTTAGCTGGGATTTCAAGTTAGCTGATGTTGAGTTTATTGGGATTTTCCTCTGTTCTGGAAAAAAACAATAATCTAGGATCTCGATTTCAAATCAAAATGGCCGATTTTTGATTGTGCCTGAAATGGGCATTCAGGACGTAGTCTCATTTATCCTATTGTACAAAATGTTGTAGCTACATGATGTCATGCAGTGAACTGATGATTAATACTAACCACGCACATCCGTGTGTCAGGTCGGCACTTATGTGAACCTATTCACAGTTTTGCTTAATTACTAACCAACTCCCAACAGAAATTTCCAAGAAATGTGTCACTTGACTCATTTTTGGAAATGACCTTCTTTTATTGTTTGTTATTGTCGGAATGAATATATTTACAGAGAGTTTAGAGTCATTAATGTCTTGAAACAATAATTTGGTAAATATAATTTTTGGATAGCTACAGTTGATATACACTACCTTTAAGCCAGCGGTATTGGAGCTCGGCAAATTGACAAAATGTTTATATATTTTTGTTTTACTCAGATAGTGCCTTGATCAGCCCCGAGCTACAGCGAGTGTTCGACCGAGTCAGGCAAAGTGCGGACTTTATGCCAGCCTGGCAAATGGAGGTATGTTGTCTCGGGACACAAAGATCCACTAGCTGTAGAAATAAAGTCGGCCACAGGTTGACCTGTGATTTGCTTGCACCGCGACGGAACCGTCAACCTCAAGCAGAAAAGTAATGCTCAAGGCACAACACTGAGAAATCATGTGGTTATCATAGAACACGTGGCATCTTACCACAAGAAAAAAAATGCAATCATGCTCATGACGCAGCGATGATTCCGTGGCTTAGAAGTCACCATGTGACTTTTTTCACAGCCAGTTTGTTCATTTGACAATTTTTGCTGCGTGCCACTTGGCTACACAACAAAATAAGATGATTCGGATGCATGCACGATATGTAGGGAACACGTCCAAATCACACCAAGAAGTTGATTTGTTGTCTGCTCTTGGTGACTCTAGACTGTTTTTTGAGCGCCGATCGATTGTTTGAATAACGCCGCAGCTACACTCAAGTTCCCACTGTCGTAGCTAAGGCACAGCTTGATTCTGAAATGTCAGTCGCTGACTGCCGTCCCAAGGTCAACCTGAGAGCAACTTAGCTCGAAGCCAAAAAACCTCATCAACTGTACTGTTAAATAACTTGCATTAACCCTAGTACTTCATAGGCAAAGTTTACGGAAACTGTACCGAATCCACCAAAATACTTCTTAACATTTTAATAATAAACAGATAATTTTGCAGACGAAAGTTTGGTTTCCATGTATGCATTCGGGACTGTTTCGTCAAGCGGAAAAAACAAACATGATACAGCCATCAAATTGGCAATTATGATTGATCCTGCTCAGTATGCATTTCGTGAAATGGATCTTAGGACTTATCTTAGCTAGGATCGATCTTAGAGTTAGGACTCATCTTAAAGGTAGGATACACCATTGCTAATTGCTTGAATTATCATAAATGGGTAGGTTTGGGGGTTGTATGACCCGTCCAAAGTTTTACAATCATGGATGCCGAGAAAAGCATAAAAAAAAGCGTTTGTTTTCAACCGGCGTCCAGCAGTTATTCTTATTGGTTTTTTTATTAATTTTTTTATAAAATATAATTCTATAAAGAAAGGTTCGCTGACGGCAATCGCGAATTTTTCTTTATAAAATTATATTTTTTTGAATAATTACAGGATATCTAGTGCAATCTTTTTGCTAGATGCCTAGAATCATTGTTTACTATCAAATATGTAAGATATTTCCTAATAATATCGGTAGTAAATATTTTCGATATCTGCAAATGGTGTACATGTATCCTACCTTTAAATCCCAAGATGAGTCGTTTTTGAGTTTGGTGAAATCGGCTGCAGGAACATTATTTTGATTGACGACAAAGCCTATAGATGCAAAGTACACGTAAATGTTCTACCTTACATTATATTACCATACAAGATCTTTAGAATGCTTCAACAGATTTTTGAGAGATCTTTCCTGATTTCGGAAAGATATTAAAGGCCTATTCACTTTTACTTAAATTAAAATAAGGTTCCTTCGTGCCTCCTAAAAGTTACACTACATATTTTTCTGCAGAAATGTCTGATGTGAAGCGTTTAAACCACAACATTCTTCAAAAGTATTGTATTTGATCTCACAGAGAGTGTTGAAACAGGAGCTAGGAGACGACTGGAGAAGTAAGATGGCTTTGTTTGAGGAGCGACCGTTTGCTGCGGCCTCTATCGGCCAGGTGCATGCAGCTACTACGCTTGATGGCAGGGAGGTGGCGATGAAGATACAAGTATGTATTGTGTATAGACTAAAGGCTAGTTCATACTTCACGCGAAAGCATACGTGATACAAACTTGGATGTCGCAAAGCATTCGCTGCACAAATTTGAACTTTTGCAAATTAACAGTGCGACAACTCCCTGGGACGTCACAAATTCGCGTTCACGTTCGCTTTTGTGCGTGCCGAGGCTTAATATGAGCAACGGAGGCACCCTTTATATTAGCCCTGACAAAGGCTATCAAGCTTGTTCCCTACCGTACACCTGATTTGTTTGATCTGTCTCTGTACGGCACACAGTGCTCAAGCAGCCTGCCTGTATATGTATACCTACACGTTTGCCCCACAAGTACACCTCGCACATACACCCCACATGTACATCCCACACGTACATCCCACATGTACATCCCACACGTACGTCTGTAAACAGTGCCATACTGCATTTAGTCGAGGTGAAAAATTGATTATGTGTTTCTTTACATTTTCGGCCGAGCCAATCAAACCACGTACATTTTTACCAGATATATACATAGTCATTGTCGTGGATAACGTATATCGTCAATATCACCGATGAAAGGTGGTTGAATTGGTAATACAATACCTCCGCTCCCAAGAATCTTTCACCCAGCACACCTTTAGTCAACGTAAGCCTGTCGTTGGGCAGGAACTTTGCCCTTGTCCCCCAATCATTCACTGTCGAAGAGATCATCCGTCGCATTGAGCCCACCCTCCGCCATCTTGACAAGTCTGCTGCTGACGAGATCTGTTTGCAAATCAACCAAACCCTCCGGAAACACAAGCCAGCCAAGCCCAACATCTCCAGACAAGACCGTCAGCGATCACATCACTGCGCCAATACATCTACAATCATCGAGTGGACAATGGCGATGCCACTGTCGTCATGTACAAGGCCGAGTCTAAAGGTGGCGGACATCCTCAACTCGGACTGCTACCGTGAACTCTAGAAAGACCCCACATCATCCATCGAGAGGAAACTGCAAGGGGAAAGCTCCTTTCCCTACAGTGGTCCGGCAACATCTCCCAGCCTTTGTACAGACAGCTCTGGCCATCGTGCTCCAAGTGCCCAAGATTCTTCAGACTGTTTCCCACTACCATTGCCAAGGACAGACTTCAAGCAGACACCACCTTCGTGGACTGCACTAACCTTACCCCTGACTAGCTACATGATCTGCTCCTCGCATGTGTCAACTTATCTAACTTCCGGTGGCTGGATAAATTCTTCGAACAATCGGCTGGAACACCCATGGGATCTCCGATATCCCTAGTTCTGGCCGACATAATCATGGAAGAGTTCGAGCAGACCGCCATCGCCGCAGCAGACCACAGACCTCGTGTATGGCTCCGGTATGGCTCCGGTATGTGGACGCCACCTTTGTCATCTGGGGAGGATAACCTCTGGCTTTTCTTGGCACACCTCAACAGGCTTCACAGCAGCATCCAGTTAGCAATTGAACAAGAAAGAGATCTTATTTCTTGACATTGAGGTGTCCGGAAAGCAGGATGGGATTCTCGCTCGCAGCGTCTACCGCAAACCCACACCAACAGATACCAGCAGTTCCTTCCATCACCCCAAGATCAATACTTCCATCAATCAGGCCCTCCGCATGTTTTACAAGAGGATTTTTTTCTTAGCGCCCTCTATAGTTGCTGGTAGCAAGTGCAAATTGTCAGCCAATCACATTGAACAATAAAACCTTCAAGCCAACTGTCTAAAAATGTTGATTGTTTACCTGAAAAATACCTCTTGTGAACCCCCTGGGTGAAAAGTTTCATAATGTACATTGGTTGGCCCTATGGGTCTAGTCTGTGACCCATCTAGAAAGGGGGGCAGCACTTAGTGATTTCACATTAGTCCAAAATGAGCATGTCTGGTATGATGAAAAGTACTTCACAAGAAAAACCTTAAAAACTAGGAGGATAGGAAAGAGGCATCATGTTTGAGAAAAATGTATACAAGTTATTCCCCAGGCGTACCAGGCAAAGTTGCAAGTGAAAAATTGAGCCAGAAACCTGAGGATGAGAGAAAAGGGTATGGCATAGTTATAATTATTCAATGTAGGCTAGTTATAATGCATGAGCGCACACAAGAGCCCTTTCTCAACTAAAATGCAAATGATGCCTCGTAAATATATCATCCCTCAATTCCCTTTAACAAGACAGTTATGATTAATCCCAGCTAGTATTAGCTTCAATTACACTACAGTAACAATGATTACCACGAAAAAAGATGTAATGAACAACTTTCTTTTAAATTTAAAGGGAAATTCCAGGCTCAATAATATTTTACCTAGTCTAAAAGAATATATGGTAACATACTGACTCCGCAGAGAATTTGCTTTGATTGGTTATCGAGAGCGACTTGCGCGCCTATTATATTCACGATTTCTTGCCATTCTGGAGTACAAGGGCGCGTCCATATTGTTCAAATTTCCTGCCTCGCCCGGGACATTATGACGTAGTGTCTGCACCTCAATGCACATCGCTTTATTGCGTGTCGTGCCAATGTGGCAAGACTGGCAGGGACCTCCCCACTAGACTCAACGAACACAAAACCCATGGCAAAAAAGCAGGAACTTTGGAATATCTCTTTGGAACTTTGGAATTTTGAGTCAAACCAGGATCCTAAGTTCCTAACATATGTGACCTGTCACCACAAAATGAGAGTAAAGTCGCACATGTGATTCGGAGATATGGCCATCCAAAATCAAAAATATGAAGGGGTGGTCAATTTTGAGATTTTGCGTAATTTGGAAAGCCCAAGGCCGCCTCTACATATTCCCATTTTTTGGGTGAGATCAGATGATCGAAAACCTCCTAAATTACACGATTTCGCGTAGTGTTTGCGTAGTTAGTGTTTGGACTAAAGTCCATTAGTGGTCTAATTAACACAGTAATTAAATATGCAAATCAGGTCCTCATGAGTATCCCACGTTTTAGAAATTTAGATTTGTTGTTGTTTATACAATAGTGTGTATGTCTGGAAAATTTCAAGAAGAAATAATGATTAGAACATAGCCATTGCTATGCTTAACCGGACGTTACTTGTCCTGGTTTGTAATCTTTTGTGTGTTTTGTTTAAGATGTTTAAAGTAATTTTTTTCACAAACACGTTTTGTGAAACCCATGACTTTCTAGAGCGTTGTGAAATGTATTTATCACAAAACCCCCAAGTGTTATGTACCATTGGAAAGCTCTCTTTCTCAAGAATTTGAAAATACCAATATCTCAATTTTCAATATTTCCGACTTTACTCTTATTTTGTCGTGACAGGTCACATATAATACAGGGACAATGTCAGTGTCTTCCACAGTAACCTTACTTATGTTTGTTTCAGTTAACTGTTGTCTGGTCCTGATAATCAGAAAATCAGTTTTACTATCATTATTCGTTATCCGGTCCTGCATCATGATTATGCACTGTAAACATTGGTATTAGACGTTAATGTAGCAACATCAGACGAACGATTTCTAGAGATGTTTGCTAACGTTTTCAAATTGACCAACACAACTTAAAAATGTTGCGCTACAGTTGAGTTGCCCAAATAAATAAATATGAAAATCGGGAAAAAATACCCCATTCTGGGTTTTTTTAATTTTTTTTTTTAGTTGTTGGTTTACATTGATTTTATTGTTTTGATGTGTGGTTTATTTTCCCTGCAGTACCCAGGAGTTGCACAAGGAATCGACAGCGACATCAATAATCTAATGGCCATACTCAAAGTCTGGAACGTTCTTCCAGAAGGTAAACTTTTACAGAAAGGCTCTAGGTTGTTTTTTTTAAATAAAAGGTGGTAATTTTTGTGGTACAGTGCAACACTGCTATACCAAACATTGATATACCGAACACCATAATTGGCTCCCGATTTTTGTGTACAAAATACTAAACATTGTTGAAAAAAGGTAAATGGATGTAACAAAATCCACCGTCCGTTGCTCCAGATTTGTTTGTTTCCAAACATTGTTTTTGAAAATATGTCCACATATTTTTACAAATCCACTTGGTATATCAAACGCTATAGGCCGTTTTTAATTCCCAAACGTCTAACTACAACTCAGTCCCCACAACTCGGTCCCCACAACTCAGTCAGATTTGTTCAAACGAAGGAGAAAGTGTCCCATACGTGTAACACGGTGTATGCCTACCCACGGTCCTTTATAGCATGCGAGTTCAACAAAAGATTTCCAAAATCACATCCAAATGCTCCAAATTCACATCCTCAGTCCAGATTCACATCCTGGGTTAAGTCGTTAAGATTAAGCATTTGGATGTGATTTTGGAAAACTTTGTTTAATGGGGACTATAGCTCTCACTGGTGTGGACAGCTGAATGCATCAGAGTGCACCATACTTTTTTTAATTGATGCACTGTGCTGTGTCTGGCAGGATTAGGGTTAATGTGGGTTCACAGTTCTCGTGCACGTCAGTGCAGGGTGAAACTTTCATTTTGATATCGTGTCGTGTTGGCACGATGTATAAACTGGTCTTGAAGTAGCATATTATGAATTGCATTTTGCATTTAATTCAACATTTGCCGATGAAAGTTTCATTTGGTTCCCCCCTCCCCCAACAGGTCTTTACGTTGAAAATGCAGTTGATGTAGCGAGGCGGGAGTTAGCCTGGGAAGTAGACTACATCAGGGAGGCAGAGTGGGGCCGCAAATTTAAGTGAGTCACCGGTAACATTGGGCAAGTTTGCCCAAAGGTCCAGGTTTTAACTCGTTGGTTGATTTGTGAAGTTGAAGTGTGAACGACTCTGGTCAAACTATTGTCATGTCAATAGGTGTATGGCTTCTGACTAGTGCCCCCTGAACAGAGCTATTGACAAATGTGGGGAACCGCCAACACATGGCTGGATAACTCAGTTGGTAGAGCACCAAAACAGTAATCCAAGAGATCGCAATTTCAAATTCCGCTCCAGTGAATTTCTTTGTTCAAATCTAAAACATATTATAATAAACCTAGTCAATTTCTATTTGTTGTGTACTTGAAATAGAAAATAATAAATAAAAAATAAAATATATTTTCCATGGTTAACCAGTTCGCGCCGGATGACGTATATAAATGCAAATTTTTCCCCAAATTCAAAACGGATGATACATAAACACGCCAAGTTCAAGTTCGGAAATGTCTGACAGCAGCGAGCAAGGCCGGAAATGCGTGGATGTGCTTCCCGGCACTATCAGCTTGAACCCGCTTCGGATCGAGTTTCGTTAAAAATAATCCCGCCCCTCGGCTCGGTGACGTTAAAATAATCCCGGCGCGAACTGGTTAAAATTGAAAAGAGCAGTAAATCAATAGTACGGCAGATAGGTGATGGGAAAGTACCTTTGATGTTACAAGCATGGAATTTGGCACACAGTCGGAGTATGTCATGAGAAAGATATTTGGATTTATAACACCTCACTCACAGATTCTGTGTCTTGATTGGCCGAGAGCGCGGCACGTGTCACTTGCTATCCAAAAAGACTATACCACGCAAAAAGGACTATGCGCATAGCAACACACGAACTATGCGCAACGAAAGCGTGACTGAAACCCAGACGTGTGTTTCGGTGCATTGCGTAAACATTGCTCTATCACCTTCGCACCTGTTCATCAAGGCAACAAAGTACACGTATGGTCGAGAGACGTATAATTCAGAGATTTGTTGTCATTACTATACTTTCAGGAAGCTTAAATTGTGCAGAATCTGTGAGTGAGGTGTTATAAAACAAATATTGACTGCTTTATTTCGCGGTATAGTAAAACTAGCCTCCCTCGGTGATCCATGGAGCATTTTATTTTCCCTCGGCTTCGCCTCGGGAAAATAGAATGCTCCATGGATCACCTCGGGAGGCTAGTTTTACTATACCACTCAAAGCAGTCAATATTTGTATAATAGGGTCATCACAGATTTGTCCTTTGAACAAAAAATATATGTAGAACAACCAACAATTTTCAAATTGTTCAAAATGGCTGCCATTGCTTGTTATAAATTAATCTACCCGTATTTTTCCAGAGAAAAATTCGACGATAGCCCTATATCCACGTATCTTTCTCATGACATACTCTGACTGTGTGCCAAATTCCATGCTTGTATCATCAAAGGTACAATTCCTCCAAATATTTCCCCTATCTGTCCCACTACAGTACACATTTAAAGGTAGGATACACCATTGGTAATTGCTTGAATTTTCATGAATGGGTAGATTTGGGGGGGTTGTATCTTATAGTAAAAATTGTTTAACTGACCTGTCCGAAGTTTTACAATCATGGATGCCGAGAAAAACACGAAAGACAGCGATTGTTTTCAACCAGCGTTGAGTAGTTATTCTTATGTTATCTTTGTTTTTTCGCGATCGCCAGACGGCGATCGCAAATTTTTCTTTATAAAATTCAATTTTTCGGAATAATTAGAGGATATCTAGCGCAATTATTTTGCTAGATGCCTAGAATCATTATTTACTTTCAAATGAGTACGATATTTCTTAATAACTCTGTAGTAAATATTTTCGATATCTGCAAATGGTGTATTCTACCTTTAAAAACCCAAGATTTCTAACTTTCTAATCTGATTTTGTAGATACATCTTGAGAGACGACCCCGACTTTCTTGTGCCAGAGGTCATCTCGGAGCTGTCCACAAAGCAAATTCTGACCACTGAACTAGTGGAGGGAGTGTCACTGGACAAAGCTGAAATGTTAGACCAGGACACCAGAAATAATGTGAGTTAAAATCTTAAGAAAATTTCAACTTAAATTTGTTTAATTTTATATTTAAAGGTAACTTATACAACAATTTGCTTTGGCAAAAGGATATATAAAGTTCATTAACTCCATTGTGTTGCCATAAACCTAAAGTCTATAGCAATCCCTAAATGGGCCTCACTATACGTTAGACGATCAGACGATTATCGTGGAGAAGGGGTTCAACCGTTCGGAAAAGCGCCTGTTAATGAACTTGACAAGCAGGTATTAATCCAATCACTGTCAAACTTGGCACGAGGGGATACAAAAGTTAATAGACACAAAGATAATGGCAACTAAAACAGATAGACGAACAAAAATCTGATTGCGTAAAATGATCAAATTGTTTATTCAAAACTGTTTCTTAACAGTGTGGTGTGAATTACGGAATATTTACAGCTAGTTTTGAATTATGCCACTCTCCACCCAGGCGTTCTGCTGGGGAGTAAACAGCGATGGACTAGCATCCCATCCAAGGAAGAATAGAAATATTCTCAGTTGTTTTATGGGAGAGAAACCGTAGTTAAAGACAAGCCTGGTTATTTATGTGACCAGGCACTTTCAGTGTACTGCCCCTTTAAGACGATATCAGATCAGTGGTACAAGCATAGTACAAGGTAGACCCACTGTCTATTGTGTATACCACTGACCAGGATTTTTTTAGTGTTCTTGGCTGGACTCTAGAGTTGTCATGAATATCTAATTAGGTGGATTAAGAAACAACTTTATCTTGACTAAAGGGTATAATTATGTTTCTCTACTAAAGGAACGTTTACCTTCGAACGAAAGAATTTAAGGTGTTTAAGGTTTTATTTGATTTAATGTTGACTTAACTTGAGTTATCTTTCCTATTTCCTATACTTATTACACATGTAGTTTGATGTTTACCTATTATTATTGCTTTCTGTTTTCTTATAGACTTACCCATCAACCTTTTTTTGCTGATTAAATAAACTTGTATAAAGAACACTTTGCCGGGTCACATTTACTTTAAAGTTTCCCTTATTGTAGGAAGAATGAGGGCTTTTCACTCGGCATTGCCATTTCTTGCCATCTTTACATCTAAAATACTGTAGATATGCAAGAACATCTTGAAGCTGTGCCTGAATGAAGTGTTTGAATGGCAGTGCATGCAGACAGATCCTAACTGGTCCAACTTTCTATATAACCAACACACAAACAAGGTAAATCAACTGATTGAATTGAATGCCCATCTACCAGGAGTTAAACCAAATGATCAAAACTGATTTTCAGTTTGTGTGCGATGGTGCGTGGGTTCAAACCCTGCCAAGAACATGGTGCTTGTGCCCTTGGGCAAGACACTTAACTAAAATTGCCTCTCTCCACCGAGGAGTAATGGGTACCTGTGAGGGTCGAGGTCGAATTGAGCGCTGATATCTGCTGCCATGTAGCCCAGGGCCTGACAAACAGGGTAATAATTGTATAGTGCCGTGAGCGTCGTTATCGATAATATAATAACATAAACCAACTACTAATGGATATTTCCAAAAATGCGTCTCCAAGATTTTCTTCAAAATTACAGCATGCCAGAAGGAATAATTTCACAGGGAGTTTGGAGTCGCATTTCAATATCTTAATTTTGCATGAAGTAAGCTTTTGAAAAATAATTTGGTTGATTACTTTTTCAATAGTTGCAAAAAGTATACTTTTCCAATAAGTTTCATACTTGTTTTTCAGAATATTATCAATTCACAATATCAAGTATTCATGCCAACAAGTTTTCCGATTGTCCCTCAAACAGCTTGCTCTGATAGACTTTGGTGCTTCCAGGAAATTCTCCAAATCATTCGTGGACGACTACATCCAGGTATGATTTGTGCTAATTCTGACAATAGGGATATAACACGTGAAGAGATATGTGTACGCATAGGTTGAGCTATTTGTTGCCATGCATTGCTAATCATTCTGATATGCATGATGTATACCCCAGGCTTTCCAGTATTCCTACGTTTTCCTATTTGTTTGTACCTAGCTTATACTTTTTTCTACTTCTTTTTGTCCCACACCTCCAAAAATGTAATCTCATTTAATACTTTTTATAACAGGTCTCCACAGGGTATATTTTTGTAGATGAATAGGTCTCTATTCACAAAATAAACGTTTGGAGTTTTACTCAAAAACTAAGAATTTCCAGGGCATGTTTATCCATCGCAAATTAATCTTTTGAGGTCCAACGGATATTGAGTTAGGATTACAGCCAAGGAAATTAATCCTTGTTAAAATGGGACCACTTTGAAAATATCCTTACGTTCTGAAAATTTTGCACACGAGAACAAAGCGATGTCTGAACAATGATACAAATTTGAGTATGTGTGTGCGCAGGAATAATCAAATGTTGTGGATACAGAACATGGCAAACGAGGCTTATCAAAGGAGGCTTATCAATAGTACATGCAGTATTGCGCATACCATGTGAGAATTCAACCACTAAAAGAGCAAAACGCACCAGACTTTACAGGAGTCAACATTTAATGCGACACTGGAAAAGCGTTTAAAACATGTTGGTGTTGTAGTAACCAACGGATAATGTACGTATCGCCAACCAAAAATGCCACACAAAGTGACCAATACTGTATCACTATAAACCGATAATGTAACAACAAATTGACTGATAGTGTATCGGTAAATTTGTGTGACATTATCGGTTGGTCCTATATTATTTGTTGGGTACTACATGACAGGCTCTCTAACAATAGGAATGGCTAAACTGCCTCCGGTCTTTATGAATAAAAATGTATGTGATTGAATTTGAAGGTAATCAAGGGAGCGTCGTCTGGTAGCAGGGAAGACGTCTTGAAGTATTCTAAAAAGCTAGGCTTCCTGACGGGCTATGAGTCCAAGGTAAAGTCAGTCGATTTTGTTGTTTGCTGGTCCACCCTGGTGTTCCCCCCGGCGTCCACCCCGGCGTCCACCCCGGCGTCTACCCTAGTGTCCTAGTGTGAGCCGAGCAATGCTATCAGTAGTGTATCGAGCTTTTTTTTGCAAGAGGGGGCAAAGAACGTTTTAGAATTAGTTGTCAAAATACTGTAGTTTTGTGGTTTTGTTTACATCTGAAATGCCCCCCCCCCCCCCCCCTTCCCCCTGCAGATGAATAGGAAATATAATGCCACTTTCTACCAAAAATCTGGATGGTATGATAAATACTTAGTAATTTTATTTTCGACTTTACCAATTTATACTTTTACTTTACTTTACTTACTTTTTTTTTTAACATGGTGAAATCAAGATATTAATGTTACAAAATCAATCCAAAACTCAAAATCAAAACCTTCACACAATTTTGAACCCCGTTTTCTTAACCGGTTTTAGTACAAAAATGTTATGTTATATTTTTTTGGTTTCATTGGAATGGGTCACTATTATTATCTGTTCCCACTTTTTGACTTGGCACCAGGTAATGGAGAAAGCCCATGTGGACGCCGTCATGATTCTGGGGGAGCCCTTCATGACGGACGAACCCTTTGACTTCACCACGCAGGACACCACCAGACGCATCCAGTCCATCCTGCCCATCATGCTCAACCACAGGCTGGGCCCGCCCCCTGAGGAGAGCTACTCCTTGCACCGAAAGATATCCGGCGCCTTCTTGCTCTGCACCAAGCTGAGGGCTAAGATCAGCTGTAAGGAACTGTTTGACGGTGTTTACTCCAGATACCAGTTTGACTGATTCAGCTGTAAACACTTTGACATGCCGCCACAGTCTGTGAATAGCAACGTGCCAATAGGAAAGGGCATGATGTGATTTTGCATTCAAAGCGGACACGATCATTAGCAGGATGACATATTCCCCGAATCGCATATTCCCCGAATCGCATCTAAATGCCGCAAATTCACATCCTTAGTCTAAATTCACATCCATGACTTGTGAAAGGACTTCAAGGGACTCAAATACAACTCTGAAAAACTAAGTTTGCACAGTTTGAACCGCCTTACTTTATTTTTCACGTTTTATTTACCTTGTTCAGTTTGTAACGGCGCAAGCTATTTGCCGACTCGGCAAGATGACATTTTTTTACATATGTGACCTGTCATCACAAAATGAGCGTAAAGTCGGCAAAATCAAAAATTGAGATATTGGTATTTCTAAATTCTTTGGAAACAGAACTTTCCAATGGTATATAACACTTGGAGGTTTGATACTCAATATCTTTTTTATTTTTATTTTTTAGTCTGGAGTCTTAATACAGAGATTATGAGAAAACGGGCATTTCTTGTGAGAAATTGTGTGAAAGGCATAGAAAGGCATAGTCAAAATTGTCTCAAAAACTAATTTTGTTTTTATCTGATCGTCCTGAAAAATTGGGAATTGATTGTTGGGGATTTAGTCTTTAAAAAAAACCTCAAAATCGACCACCCCTTCAAATTTTGACTTTGACTGGCCGTACTGGGAAATCACTTCGTGCGACTTTACGCTCATTTTGTGATGACAGGTCACATACATGTATGTAGTAGACTAATGTTGCTGCCGGATTTTCATTTTCAACGTTGGAATTTCAAAAACGTTTTCTTCAAAAATGCAGTTTCACATTCACTTTTAATTCCAACCAGTAAGCAGTTTACAGCAGTTTTAATCTTATTCACTTTCAATCTTATTCACTTTTAATTTTGCACAGCATGAGGGGGAACAAACAACTTATCTGGGTGATGGTGTATTTATATGCTAACATCTGGGTATATTGTTCCCCTCTGCCTACATAGGGCACTGTACTTGGGTATGTAACTGGAATGGAAACGAGCCGTTTTTTAAACCCTGGCTTATAGGCTTTGTCTCCGGCTCCATCAGCAATACCAAAGTTCTGCATGAACGAAGCCAAAGACAGTGACAAAGATGGGGTTTTAAAATGGTCTTGTTTCATCGAGTACGGACCGCGCGTTGCATTAATGGATAGCGTACTCAAAAATCATGGTACAGGTATACTTGGTTTGAGGTTTGTGGAGACCTTGTCAACTCGGATGTTATGCTAGTCTTTGCCAAAGAATACTGTATTCATCAGTGCACCTGCTAACCACACGATGTACAGGGTGGTCCAAAAAAAAACTATACCCAACTTTGGAGGCCATTTTCTCCTGGATAATAAAATATTTTATTAATTTGGTTTGGATATTATTAAAGCATATTATTAAAGCATATATCGTTGAGCAATATTGGTAAAAATGGGGAAGATATTGCATTAATATTTTTGGAGATATTCATTATTTCTAGCGAGTATGTGTAAAAATGGCTTAAGTACATGTAGTAGAGGTCTTTATTGTCAAGATGCTCAGAGCGGGCTTTTCAAATTCACTCTTGGAGCATGCTTTCATTGCTGTGTATATCAGTTCAAGCATGCTGCAAAACCAGAAGCCTATCTATTAAAAAGTATTATTTATCCATTTTAGTGTAAATAAAAGAAGCTCTCGCAAAAATATTTGTCAAAGGACTATCGCATCATTACATTATTGTGGCATATCATATTCAAACATGTTGATGCATTGACAGCTCCCGTGGAAAAGCCATTTTTACACATACTCGCTAAAAATAGAAATATCTCCAAAAATATTAATGTAATATCTTCCCTATTTTCACCAATAATGCTCAACGATATATGCTTTAATAATATGCAAAGCAAATTACTAAAATATTTTATCATCTAGGAGAAAATGGCCTCCAAAGTTGGGTATAGTTTTTTTTGGACCACCTTGTATAGTTCAGCTCCCTCAGTGGTCTCTGCAAATTCGTTCCAGTACTTTTATCTTTTTCCTTATTTTTTTCCGCAGGCTTTTCTAGGTAGCCAATGAGCAATCACAAAACGGCAGTTGTTTACATACGCCGCGCAATACATAATATGCCCAAGTACAACATTTCTTTGTAAAGGAGCACTATGCAACGCTGGCCAGTGCGACCGCTGAATGGGTAGTTGACTGCCTAAAGACGCTGTGCATATTCGAATGATCAAATTTGCATGAAAAGGTCACACCCAATTAAGCGAGTTTACAAAGACCACTGAGCGATCAAGGGAGCTGTACTATAAATCGTGTCGTTAGCAGGTGCACTGTTGAATACAGTGGTCTTTGCCAAAGACTAATGCCATATCATGCATGCCAGTTACTGACAGAAGTACAAATGTAGCCACAAAAAGTAACCAAATCATGTACATATATACAGGGTGTCCCAAAAAAATAGTGCAAGTGGAGCACATCTTTTTAATCATAACATTATAAAAATTATTTTCCAAAAACTACACACTCAGAAAGACTACAAATTGGGCTTTCCAATGATTTTTATTTCATCTGATTTGGTTTGGTCAGTCAAGACATATACCCAATTAACTAAATCTACCCGAAATCGATGTTGTGCCACTTTTTCAGTTTGATTATTGGGTCTAATCCAAAGACATTTTAAACCTGTAGGATTGGACTTTGAAGAAAATCAGAAAGGCGTGAAAATGTATCATGGAATAGTTAAATTATTGATCTTGTATTATGATGTTGAAAATGTTCATTAGGCCAACATTCTCTACACAATCACCTGTGTGTAAAATCAATGGTATCGCTTACCGCTTTTTAATAAAAGCATTCTTTCTCTAAAAGTGGCACACACTCGATTTTAATTGCCAAAAGCAAATATGGTAATACAAACAACATTTGAAAGCTAATTTTAATAGTTTTCTTAAAGCTCATACAAACACCAATAGCAAAAGCTAAATATTTATTGAGCAAAATGACGCAGTCGACTTGCACCATTTTTTGGGTGACACCCGACCTGTATGTATATTTTGCCTCTTTAAAAACCACCTATGTATAAATACATTTTGTTAAATAGTGTAAATACGAGAGGTGATTAATCAAAGTTCGTGACCTTTTAGAAGGAGATTAGCTACACAGTTTTCTCTAATTAAGATCCGGTAAGCCGAGGAGGGATGCCTTTCCACCAGGACAAACCAGCCCACAGAAATGTGGAATTAAATTGGTCGAACACGTATCATATGTGACCGGCTCTACAAAAAGGGGTCTTATGTCGCGCTATGCATTATCATGTAATGGCCTACTCAACAATGAGGGTAAACATTTCATCAAAATGTGATTTTTTGTTGTTGTCATAAATGAAATCTTTAATACCTACAGTTTAACGTTTCATTAAAAGAAATGTTGATTTTGATGACTAGAATAAAGTGGGAACAACTACCATTTTGTGTGCATCCTTCTGTTGTAGTACATGTACAACAGAGCCGGCTATTTCAAAGCCTGTTTTCTCAGTTGTATAATTTGAACTCCCAGAAAGTAATCAATATGTAAACGCGTCGTGTCTCCAAAATGGGAAGTGCTATGGAGCTCTATTATATACTAAATGAAAGCTGAAAGGTCTTATTTTTCGCGACATAAGACCCCTTTTTGTAGAGCCGGTCACATATTCTCCTGATTTGGCACCCCCCCCCCCTCGAACAAAGATTAATTGACTAATGACTGATTTGGGGAACCACCATAGAGCCATGTTAAATTACTAGAGCGCTAACTCTTCATTCTTACGCACGGAAATACTTTGAATTCATTCTGCACGCAGACATTTTTAATTCATGTGCGTGTTGTAGAACATAATATAAAAAGATGGATTTAATTTTGAAAGTATACTCTAAATGCAACGCGCGTACGAGTAGAACAGGCGCGTCGTGTCAATTAAAAAAAAGTCACGGCAAAATCAACTGCAGCGCGCAGATACGCACGCGCATTTTTGCGCTCATTTGCTGATCATGCGTTTTGGTTTTGGGCGTATCGGCTTCGGTAACACACCATATATACCACAAACGCAGATATGCAAATAGCCGTACAAAATGTTGAGGTTTCCGTAGGTTTGTGCACAAACATGGATGCGCCCAGCTCGCATCACTTTGTACATCGAGAGCGCGCTCTAGTAATTTAATATAGCTCTATGGGAACCGCCAACACAGCTCAATTGGTAGATCACCTAAACAGTAATCTTGAAATTGCTGGTTCATGCCCAGCTCAAGTCAGTTTTTTGTTCTATATTTAAAATTGAAAAAATAAATGTTTGTTTTTCTAAAACTGACTCCTACCTTCGGCCACAAACTTATCAATCACCCCTCATACCTGTGTGTCACAACATAGTTTCTAATGCACTGGTTTTGCAGTACACATACATGTACAATGTACTAATGTCAGAATATTTTAATCTTTATGAATAAAAGTTTGAGATATTTTAATGAGTGCACACATAATGTGTATGTATTTTGATGCAATCATTTTGTGCCTACAATGTAATAGGACATAATATTTCCTGGGGATTTAATGCAAACAAAATAAACTTGTAGGATTATGTTATAAAAGTCAGCAATCCTGTATAACAGAAGGGATCGGGGACCAAGCTTGTGAAACTTGTTTTGCAGAGAAAATTCTTCGGGCTCTGTTAAGGCTAGGATACACCATTGGTAATTGCTTGAATTATCATGAATGGGTAGATTTGGGGAGTTGTATTTTATAGAAAATATCGTTTAACTGACCTGTCCGAAGTTTTACAATCATGGATGCCGAGAAAAGTACGAAAAAACTTTTTTTTTCTACCGGCGTCGAGCAGTTATGTTATTTTTGATTTTTCGCCAGAAAATTATATTTTTCGGAATAATTACAGGATATTTAGCGAAATCATTTTGCTGGATGCCTACAATCATTATTTACTTTCAAATGAGTAAGATATTTCTTAATAATTCGGTAGTAAATATTTTCGATATCTGCAAATGGTGTATCCTACCTTTAAGTGCATATATATATGCAAATAAGGTTTTATCCTGGCAAAACAAATAATAGTGCTCATCACAACATAATTTTTAGATTGTTACAAACATTAACAACTAACATTTGAGAAAATATTTCTAAATTTGAAGCGTACTTATTTTTATCATTCAAGGTCAAAGATAATTTTGTTATGTATTTTCTTTCTGCTTCACTTAATTTTATTTTATGAAATGGAGACATTCAAAGAGCTTCAAAATTACACATAACTTAGCCTTCTAAGTGATATACCTTGGGAGATACATGTTTAAGTTCACCATATCTAAAAACGGGCCAAATTACACACACAAACGTTTCTCATGTAGCCAATCATAACACCAAATATTTTAATCTGTGAGGGTCAGGTGGAAAATTGTGTTGAGTTGACACGGAATGACCCCTATGTCAAGTACTGTGTCCAATGTCCAATATGAAATTCAAGGTAGTATTTCTTTTTCAGATCTGGGTTATGGCCTTTTATTACAAAAGGCCTATGGGTCAATAAACTGTATATACAAGTTTATCCTAACAGTCCTCATTCCTCAGAAATCAATATGATTTTGCACACACACTAGGGAGTTAGGGTTAAGTAAAACCAGGCATCTCTTTTCAATTGTTAAATCTCCCACCTGTTAACAGAGTAAATTCTTAGAATTATCACGGTGTATTATCATTTGCAATAAATTTTGTTTAATTTTTTCAATTGTAATTAAAACTAGACAAGTGTTTGTGGACAAACACAGAGCTGTTTTGAGTGTCTAAAATTACTTTCAATATGTGTGTGGTGGTCTCGAGTCGATCAGATTTACTAAAGTGTCAAAGTCAATAAGAATTTCTGGAGGTTGAGATTGGAAATAAAAAAGAATTATTAATAACATTTCTCACTTATTGTTTAAATGTTAACACTGGCATACAACATAATTTGTTTTGAAATAAAACAGTACAAGTACATGTTTACCATTTAAATGAAGCATTAAATATTGAAAATTATAGTTAGATAGACATTCTTTGTTATACAAAAAAATTACAAAGCAAGTAAACATGACAAATAAACAAATGTATGTCATACTGTACTCGTAATTGTGAACATGCATGTAAATGTTTATAATAACCCCAACCCCCAAGGGGTATTATGCGAGTTCCCTTCCACATGCATCAGGTTGCATCGTTTGTCAAAGTGTCAACTTTGCTCAGTGCTAGAGATCCACCAGGTCCACTTGCTGCACTTTGTCGAGTGTGGAAGGGTTAGGGTTAAGATATTCACTCAACAAATCACTTGAAATCTTTCTGAAGCCTATACATGTACAATGCAATGTTACATATACATGCATGTTTTAATAATGTCCAACCAACAGAGATATTATAGGTATGGTTTGAAAGATACACCTTCCCAATTAAAATGAGACCAAACGTCAAAATCTGATGTTTGACAGAGTTATGAGTAATTTCCCCAAAAGAGGTCAAACTGACCATTATATTTATAGCTCCATGATGGGACCAAGTTTTTCGATTTTATTCATTGGGAGAAAGGTACAGTGTAGCCTACTTTCCTGGCCTACACTGTCTTTACCGAGTAAGCAAAATCCATGTTTGTAAACATATAATTGCATACTAAACATTAGCACAAGGATTGACACATTTGTTTAGCTGCTATTAAATCAACAATAGCGTTTCCACATTGCAACACTGGTACATCCGAACAAAATAAAAACATTTGTCGTATGGTAAATTTGACCTCTCTTGGGAAATTACTTGTGTCAAACATCAGATTTGGACGTCTCATTTTAAAGTGGAAAAGTGTACCGTTTAAACCATACCTAGATTATCTGAAAAGTCAATAAAACTAGAGTTTAATATTCTTTCAGGGACTTGGCACATTTGGCTGGACAACAGGTTTTTTTGTAGAAGTTCTTCCTGGATTTACAGGTGAACGCAGATACCTGGGAATATTTTTTACATTAGCTTAGTTTTATAAAGACGTACATGTATACATGTATATGTTCTTGAATGTTCTATATGCAACTTTTTGCAAGTGTTCTTTAGACTTAGTTGTAACGAGTCGCATGACTTGAGTCAATACAAAGAGATGTTTTCATTGGCTGACAACGTCACTCTGCCCTGATCTATTGTATTGCACTGTACATCAGACAGGGCTATATGAATCATGAGATTTCAACATGTCGGTATATGCTGGCTGAGGCTTGACTGGTCGCATTTATTTAAGTTGACTCGCTGGAGGCAAATTATAGTTATATACAGCAGGTACACTTTTCTTTGCTCTTGTCTCCATGATTAACCAAGAATACTTGCAGCCAGCCACAACACAGCAAATAAATAGTTGCCAAAAATATTGTATATATTCTGCCTCATCTTCTAGTTCTATCTTTGTACGATACTTAGTTATTTAGGCAACACTGTCTCTGTACTCCTCAAAATCTTAATGTGAACTGCGGAGTTACTCCTTTCTCTTGTGCCCGGTTCCAAGTTGTCCCGTCTAGGCTCCAGATCATCCAACAGTTCCACCGTCGAGGTGTTGACGGATACATGCAAAGTGTACAAGCAACGCTTCTGCAGCTGGAGCGCGAGGTTAACCGCAAGGTTCACCGCAGCACCCAAACCGTGGATGTGAAGTTCGTCGACCCCTGTGTCCAGCATTTTCTGGCAGCGGGCCATTTGGGCCTTGAAATCGGTCCTCTTGGAAACGTAAACGTCATTTTTACGCTTGGGAAGTCGGCGGGGAAGTCGCTTCCGTAGTATATACTCAGTTGGATCAATTTTCGGCAGGTTTTTGTCCGTAAAACTCGGTGAACCGCTCGAGTTATCTCCCACTCCGTTTTCTTTCATGGGCGTCGCCATCTTGCTTTAATTGCCGCCTCGTTCTCAATGATACCTACATGACTTAGGTGTACTATATACATCTTAAAATACCGAAATTGCCGCTGGTGTAGAGGTTGACAACGCGGCAAATGAAATGGGTCTGGTACCTTGTCTTTGATGTTATTGATCTGCATTTTAAAGTGTACACAGTTATGACCACCAGACTAGACTGCAGAAAAGGTAAATAGATTTCTGTTGACATTGAACCATTTCAGTACAGTACACTGTTTACATTTGTACTATTGTTGTGGATTTACCTTCTTTGCATCGATATCGGTTTAACCATGTTAAAGTTGTAAACCCTTTCCAGTAGTAAAAATGTCAGATTCCGTGGAGAGTTTCCAGGAAAGGCAAGACAATGAATCGGAGGTGTTGCAAGCCATCTTCATGGATGACTTCGTGGACGTCAACAAGGGCGACCACAGGGTGAGACAATAATGTACTGTACTGCTGATGATTTAGTAGGATGACTAGGCTGAGGCTCCAATATCGTTTTAATAAACGCTGCCTATTTTGGGATAAATCCAAAAAGGGGGAAAGTTTATACATGTTGAACTAGTAGTAGCACTAAGAGTAAGAAAGTTGGAAGACCAGGGTCATTTCGTGTCAATTTAACACAACTTTGTACCTGATCCTCCAGTCACAGATAGAAATAATTTATTTGGTGTCATTGGGGGATGATTGGCCTATATCTGTAACTTTATAAGCAACTGAATTTGTTTTGATAATTTGGAATTTAATTAGTTTTTGAGATACGGGTCAGGGAACTTTGGACTAAATTAGCATGACCTAACTTTAAAAGGGTAATTCCACGATTAATAGTAGTACTACTGTACATGTAGAAACATTACATTTTTAGCAAGTTACAATAATTTATTTGACTCTAAGTCAAATACATCAAGATATGAGTTTTAAGTCTTAGTTGAGTTATGTTACCATAATTTAATGCTGGATGTATAATGCACCAGAAATGGTCGGTGCTGTTTCATTATTATCCCTGCTGATTGGGCCCACGAAACATTCCAAAAATAATCTCTGTTCACTGGGGTGAGCTTTACACTTACAGTTCAATGATGCTGTTTCGACACAAAGCAGCTATAATAACCATCTCTGCCCTCACCTACATGTATTTACTCCTGGGTGGAGGGAAGCAATGAGTGACAAAGTGCCTTGCCCCATGTACCAATAGTCCTAGGCCGGACTCGAACCCACAACCTGCAGCTTTACCGCCAAATTCAATGCTCCAGAACACAAGGCCACGGCACATCCTAATAGTATAGGTTTACTATACAGTAAAGAAAACAAATATTGTCTTAACCCTAACCCCCTAGGCTCTCGCACTAGGAAGCATACCAAACCTAACAAACTTCAACAGCTCACACATGTTCAGTAATTTTTGGTACACTGTACTGAACCTAACAGTACTAAACCTGCCAAACAGTTGAAGTTTTATTGACTTGGAACAGTGATAACTGGCCAGTGGTATTATGTGTTTTAGTGGGGACATACATACAAGGTGTAAGTGTACATACACTTACAGTTGACCAGGAACTGTGCCGTGACAATGTGGGTCACTCACATATAAATGCCTGTGCATTCTCAAAATTTCTAACATTTTGACAAGTCTCATGCCTTTCTGTCCTGAACCTCACAGAATTCAACAGGGTCTCCCTGGGCCTTTGGTACTGAGTCAAACAAAGTCTAACAACAAGTTGTTACGGTTTGGTACCAAACCTGCCAAAACCTAGCGAAAGCTGCAGTTGGAGTTTGATGGGTTTGGGGTAGTTAGGGTTAAAGTAATGTTTTTGCATAACAAAAATTCTCAAATTGGATGTACCTAAAACAAAGTGTCATATTACATGTAGTACTATTTGCTTGATGGAAAATGTTTTCCTGATAATTTTAATTATTTTGTTAATTATTACTTACAAAATTTAATAGCGCCCATCACAAAATGTTCCAAGATTGTTACCAACATCATAAACTAACTTTTAATAAAACATTTCAAAATTTGAAATTGTTATGGTCATACAAATTTCCATATTTACAAGCAAAACTGGGATGTAATACTGTACCTGGCAGAAATTCAGCTCAATTTCAGCAAAAAAAAACGTTGCTAGAATTTTGGATATTTCGCTGTTGATCTTTGGTGATTTGTTGTTGTGTTTCGTACTATAGTCTGAGTAATGACACTTAATTAGTAAAGTCCTTTTCCACTTTGCCAATTATTTGTTTACATTTCACCCTAAAAAGTGGCCACAAAATTACCAGAAAACGATCATTTCGTGTCAAATCATCCAATGGGTTAAACCACACCCCCTTCTAAACTAGTTCATATTTTGTTTTATAGGGTAATTTTGGTTAACAAAATGCCAACATTTCAAGATTTAGCAGTGCTCATCCGACTAGCAGTTTTCGTGCTACCACCTGCTTCTGTTGGTGTTTTTTTTGCCAAAATAGGCGTGGCCGCCAATATTCAATGAACCATACAAGTAGCTCCCTAACCTGTTGATCAAGTTTGCAATTTTATTGTACATCTCGTATTTTAGAACGGGATGAACATCAAGCTGCACCTGACACCACAGCAAGGCATGAGTGGCTGCGGTAACGCTCACGTCACTGTCGATATGAGAGTTACTTGCTCGCCCAGATATCCAGAAAAGTAAGTCACGTCATCAATCTTTGACCCCTTCAAGGTCCCTCAAATTTCACAAGAAGAGTTTTTGAGGATCTTGTAGGATTCAGGCATGTATGCACTGTACACATAACTCAAATAGGATCACTTCTCTAGGTACAGTACTTTCAGAACTGTAAGGCTCAACGAGCTTAGGAGGAGCTTCATGCATGCCTGGTATGTTTCAACTTTGTGGTCCTTCCCAGTGAAAAACTGTTTAATTAATTTTTTGGCAGAACATTAGATTTATGGAATCATTATCAGATAATAAAGCACCCTCACTGAATTCCACAATAAAGTGTATTTTCAGACCAACTTCTTACCCATTCCACGAAGTCTGTCTCGTTTATATACGTCAAACAGTTCATGATAGTAATTTTTCTGCAAAAGTATGCTTTAACCCTAATTAGTCCTATAATCCTGCCATACGCAGCACAGTGCATCAGGTGGAAAGTTTGCTAAACTTTGATGCATTCAGCTGTCAACACCAGTGCATATAAACAGCCAAGTTCAAGTCCAAAATTCGGTCAAAATTCACACCTTGGGTTAACTTGTTAAGATTCAAATTCACATCCACTGGATTCACATCCACTTAAAAGTAGGATACACCGTTTGCAGATATCGAATTACCGGTAGTTTACTATCGAATTATTAGGAAATATCTTACTTATTTGAAAGTAAATAATGATTCTAGGCATCCAGCAAAATGATTGTGCTACAAGTACATGTAGATATCTTGTAATTGAATTTTATTTAAGAACAATTCACAGTCAACAAGAACAACTGCCCGACGTCGGTTGAAAACGAACAGCATTTTCTTGCTGTTTTCTTGGCTACTATTATTGTAAAACTTTGGACAGGTCAGTTAAATGATATTTACTATAAAATATAACCCCCAAATCCACCCATTCCTAATAATTCAAGCAATTACGAATGGTGTATTCTACCTTTAACCCATTATGTGAATTTTGAGCATTTGGATGTGATTTTGGAAATCTTTTGTTAAAATTACATTCTGCCACAGACTGTGTCCACTTTGAATGCAAAATCACATCAGTCTCATTCCTAGTGTTAGTGACCTGTCTTTCCACAGACTTCCAGATATAGTCTTTGAGAGGGAGAAGGGATTATCCACAGATAAGCTCAAACAACTCAGCAAGGAAATCAACAGTATGGCCAAGAAACTAAAGGGAGAGGTGAGATTTTCTAAAGATCTTTGCTTGGTCGTTTTAGGTTTTATTTTTGGGAGACACTGTGAGGCCCAAACGAAAGTTAGAACGAAAAGCATGAAAAGACAATAGGTCTGATTTTTACGTATTAAAAAACCCTGATAAGTTTTTACATCTGTCAAAGTGTCACTTACCTTGTTTTTAATGAGTGAAAAGTAAAGAACAGGCCCCCTTTTCACCTATTAAAACGTGATACATGTACATGTAAGTGATAATTTGACAGACGTGAAAAGTAGACTTATCAGGTTTTTTTAATACCTAAATATGGGACCTATTGTTTACTTTCACATTTTTCGTTCTAACAAAATGTGTTCACATCTTCGGAGCCAAACAGTACTCAGTGCTCTATACTTTGTATCTAAAACAACAATGCAACAGTTTTGCACAGTGAATATTAGGTGCTAAACTTACTGCATCACCGCAGAAATACAAGGAGTGATTGATAAGTTTGTGGCCTAATAGACCACAGGGCATGGCGATTATCTTGCACCTTAGGAAGTTGTTGGGAAACTCACAAATAAAATCCCCAAACGGTCTGCGAACCAGTACTCGATAAAATGTCAATTTAAAATTCATGTTTTTCAACGACCAATCAACGAGGCCCTTCTGTCGTGGTGCGGCACGTTTGTGCGAATAGTGGGAAAATGGACCAATAGCGGGCGTTGTGAAATAGAGCGAGCGTAGGCGCTGTTGACACGAGCTGCTCAGATGATAGCGATTTGAACAAAAAAAAGTGTATTATGCACGGTTCAGATGCAGATTCCAGGGTTTTGTTGTTCTCTGAAAAGAGTTTAAAAAAATTCCACGCTTGTGCCGGTAGGTGGAAAAATGTACCCAAGCAAAAATCGCCAAAAAAGCGGAGATGATCATATCGGCATTCCAATCGTACACGCACTGGTTGATGTACTGCAGGAATCCGCATTGTCAACAGTACGTTATGTAGTTGAGTATATATAGAACAGAGGTGGAGTTTGGACAAAAAAAACTGAACAACTGTCCTTGACAAACTTTCACAATGCCAGACGCTAACTGCAGGAAAGCTTCTGTAAGCAGCGAGGAAAAAAGAAGATCAGTGGCTTCTCTCACAGATCAAGGGGAAGGATCTTGTCACCACAGAAACATCCCTTACGAAAATGTCCTGTGGTATTTAATACCACAGGATATTTACCACATAGATTCCTGTGGTTTTTTGGGACATTTACCACAGGGCCTGTGGTAATGTCCCAAAAAACCACAGGAATCTGTGTGGTAAATATCCCGTGGTATTAAATACCACAGGACATTTTCGTAAGGGATTGTATCACACAGTCTGCTTTCCATCTGACTCTCCCTAATATAAATTCAGCTGGAAATGGGCAAAATGTTTGTATTAAATGTAAATCGGTACGAGTTGTTGTTCACCCACTCACATGTACATTGTTAAAGACATGGACAAATTTCAGTTTTACCGTCACGAATAAACATGTATCAAAGACTAAAGCTAAAAAAAAATCTGGTCGTGTATATATTTTTTTCATACAATTTACATTTAGATTTTTAACCCCCCCCCCAAAAAAATAAAAAAATAAATAAATTATAATACAAAAATCAAACAATAACAATAAAAAAATGACACTCTATTAAAAAGTTCAAATTATGGCAATGAACAAAATGAAAATGTATTAAGACATTAAAACACACCCTAATTCCTCTTTAGTCGAATTCTGTCTGTGTAGATTCCCTTTTGAGCAAGCAACTGCAATAAGCAATCTTTTCCCATTGAAAATGTACACAGCTTTCCAATCCTGGTCAATAGAGGGCGCCCGTTATACACAGGTGATTAAAATGCAAATATTTAATTAACTGGTGAACTTGCGATTGGGGATTTTGGATTTTCGTGATCCACATGATCCCAGCTAACAGACTGCAGTGATTCCACTTAGATTCAAGAGGTGCGCCAAGGAAATTGATTTCTGAGCACATTTTGCAGCCATGCCCTGTGGTCTAAAATATAGCACGCAAACAAAAATAAAGTGGCGAAACGAATATTTTGGGCTGTTTGTTACTGCCGAGGTTGCTGTTGTGAGGCAGGATGCCGCAATGATTAGGCGCGCGGTTTATGACATGCTGAGGAGGGCAGAAGTCTGTGTGCAAAGAAATGGTGACCACGTTGAAGACTGAATCGTGTATGAATGAAGTGCAAACATTGCATTCCCTCATGTATTGTAAACATTATTCTCGAGATTGTAGTGGAATAAGCTGTATTGTAAACATTATTCTCTAGATTAGTGGAACTCTCTGGATTTCGAATATAGTTTCCTTGAATTGCAAACTGAATTGTAAATAATTTTAGAGGTTGTAAATATTGATAGCACCTGATCATATTTCACAATCTATTGTTATGCTGTGATTGGAGTCGCTTATTTTGAATTAAATAATTGTTACATTTCTGCTCTGAAGTTCTGGTTTCCCTGATAACATTTATTTAAGTCCAGTCTCCCGTGAAGTATTCTCTCCGCTGTTAAGCTTCGTCATATATTTTGACCCGGATCCACGCCAGCTATTGAGAATTACTAAATCGGAGAGGCGAAACTCCGGAGGTTTAGGCCTTAACTATTTCGCCTGGTGGCAGTGCTATCTTTAGGATTCTTTAGGATATATTATTATCCCCCTTCCCCACCCGACAGTCGTCGTAACAACATTTAAGACATTTTCGCCACAATATTAACAAGGGCTTCAGCAACCCAAGTAGTCTCAATACTTGGTAGTGCAACGGCTTCGGGGTACATGTACCTTGTTGAGTAGTCAACCATAGTAAGGATATACTTGTTGCCACTCTGGGTGGGTGATGGGATGGATTGGACCCACTATTTTGACAGCAACCCGCTGGAAAGGGGTGTCGATCAGCGGCATAGTGCCAAGTGGTACCTTGGTTACTCAACCTTTCTGTATGGTTCGTTGACATATGTCACAAGACCTACAGAAACGTTTGACATCCAATCCGAAGGGATACTAGGCCAGAAGAAGTCTGTCAATATCTTATCACTTGTCTTCTTAGCGCCCTGATAACTGCCAAGTATCGCTTACTGGCCCCCTTCGTCGGTGCGGAGGGCAAGCTAAACCAAGAAGAAATCCCGAAGTACCTGACCACAAAAAACTCTGAGTGGATCTTCAATAATATCTATATGGGAGACGCTGCAATAGGGTCGCACACGTGAAAAAGACACCCCAGCGATGACGGGTAAGTCCGCAAGGCCGACATCATGGTCTGTTCCAACGGCACGCGTCGAACCTACCTGCGACGCATACATGTATCTGAACTCATAGTCTTGGAGAAGGCACCTTCTGCTGAGTAGATGAACTCATTCACTGAGCTCCATGGTTTATAGTTTAAAAATCTCCTGGTAATTTTTAGGCGGGGAGTGTTTTGGTCCCTACCTTCCCCTCGAGGGCGCCATTCATATTTTACACGTTTACACGTACTTTGCAGAGCCATCTTGAGGGCGCCCTTCACGAAGACCACTTTTCTGACGGAGAATGAGCAATACCCTCTCTACTCCCAACACGTTTTAGCATTTGAAACCAGTTTATTCCTAGTTGTCACAGAAAATCGTGATATTCATTGTCTATTGATACATGTGTGTAGTATCAGCCTACTCCCTACAACTTTCCTGAAGTCTTTTCCCTCTCATGAACCACAGTCAAGTGAGTAATTTTACAAGCAATTTTATGATGATTCCCGAGTGTTGTCTAGCTCTTTAGTTTTGTGTATTCTTGCACTTATAGCATTTCCTATGCCATATGCCATATGTGTTTATAAGTATTCTCTTTTCTATCAAGTATCCTGGCTTTGCACACATACATTTATATTTAGATTTAGATTTAGATTAGGAGACATTTTCAGGCGCATTTTAGCACCAGCTGCAGGATGGATTTCTACGCGCTTGCTTATTGTTTATGTAGTTTCCTTGTTCATTTATCCAAGTTTTAAGTTTCTCCCTGAGGCTACGCGTTTAGCTGAATCCAGTACAGTGAATTGACTGAGATAAATCTGACTTTATCAGACTCGACTACAACAAGTTTACACACTGCAAAAGAGTCAACATGACTGAGGCATCACCCGCCCCTCCTGAAAAGATCAACAATGCTGACATCACGGGCGAATTGACCCAAGAGGAACGACAAAGGCGAACGAGTCAAAACGGTTTCACGTATACGTGGCGTACAGAGTCCACAGCATACACAAGGTGTCGCAGCCCAGCCATGGCACCACGTGTCCACAGATGAAAACCCCGCCGATATTGCTTCAAGATCTGTCCCCGCCAACCAACTAAAAGGCACCAGTTGGTTCCGAGGACCCAAGTTTCTCTGGCGAAGAGATTCAACGCCAAAGGAAGTGATTGAAATCATCCCCAGCGAACAGCCCCAGCTCAGCGAAGACGACCCCGACGTCAGAAAGCAAACCAACATCCTTGCCACGAGCTTTGCAGACTGGCTCTCCCTCGGAAAAGCAATAGCAACTCTGGTGGCAAAGGCGAGGATCTACAAAGCTGAACACAGCAAAGACACCCGTCCCAACCAATTTGACGGCCAAAACCTGCCAGCACATGCTATAAAAGCTTCCCTCGACGCTCTACAGCATGCTAAAAAATTGATACTCCATGCTGTCCAGACGTCCCACTTTGCCGAAGAGATGACATTCCTGAAGTCAGCCAAATGTTCTGTGAGGAAGAAAAGTCCCATGTACCAGCTCAACCCATTCCTGGATGAAGATGGACTGATTCGAGTCGGTGGCAGGCTCCGGCGGACAGACCTAGACCTCGGAGGACGAGACCCTCTTCTTTTGCCCAAGAACAGCCATGTCTCTGAGCTTGTCATTCAGCACTTTCACCGTGAGACCCAACACCTTGGACGTCACATGACCCTTGCAGCTGTCCGCAACTGAAGCAAAGGGGTCATTGGAGCCCACGGCATCGTCCGAAGTATTGTTAACCAATGCACCACATGTCGCAGACTTGCTGCGAAAGCTGCATTACAGTCCTACCGTGAAGCGTGGTCCAGGCTCGAGCAACTGTATGAGAAGGACAAAACTGGAGAGATGAATGAAAAAAGAATGAAAACCAAAGTGGTCGTTCCAGAGAACATCGTCGAGGCCAACAACACTATCACGCAATCCTCTGAACGAGTCTACCAACTCACCCTAGAGATAAAATCAACCAGCACTCACCAGTCTGCTCGCTCACGAAGATTATCGAACATATCGACATCGTCGCACCAGAGTATCAAGGTACAAGCCATCGCTGCAGCAACGGCCGCGGCTCAAATTGCACAGTTTGAAAAGGGTCACCGCCAAGCGTAACGCCGACCACAGACAAGCTAGACGAGAAATTAAGGAGAGGATGGAGCAAGCAACCGTTGAAGCCGAGGTTCGAATTCTAAAGGCCCAACAACTAGCCGCTGTTAAGCAGCCACGAGTTGAGGCAATCCTCCAAGTGGAAGAAGAGAATGGGGCTTGTCTGACGCCACCCCATCATTCGTCAAATGACCATGCGTTGCAGTTCCTTAACCAACAGTCGGCCCTGACGAGCAAGCTTCAACCCGCAGCACCTGTCTGTCATCCAGCCTCTTCAATCCCACACTCAAACTCGCCATTCCCCCCCGACAAACTCACACCTGTCAACACCACGAGCCAAAATGCTAGCAGCCCAATCCAGACGAAACTATCACCATAGCACTCACTACTAGCAGTAACACACTCGTTCACCAAAGACAACCAACTCAAGAACCCGACGTGTACGAAGGTGATCTCATAATGTTTCAGCCTTGGCAGTCGTCGTTCGAGACGATGGTAAACCAGGCTCCCACTTCGTCAACGCAGAAGCTCGCCTTTCTGGCAAAATACACCAGAGGGGAGGTCAGAAAGCTTGTCGACCATTTCCGCCACCGGTACGTCTCTTCCCCTGATACGAAGAAGAAGAACTAGAAGAGTGTTTTGGCAACAAAACAAAAATCACCACTAAAATCATTCGCAAGCTCATGGATTTGTTCCTATTCAAGGCATGCGAGAACAATGTTACGAGAACTTTCAGATTTGTGTGCAGACGTAGCGGCACAGATGGAGGAATTGACCGACCTCCCCGTTTTGAATTATTCGCACAACATGCATCCCCTTCTGGACAAAATGTCCCCAGCATATACACAATAGTCGACAAACTTCCCCAGCATATACACAATACATGGAGGAAGCTTGGATCCCAGCACAAGAAGGAGTTTGACAGATATCCACTCTTTACCGTGTTAGCGGAATTCCTAGCCGAGAAAGCAACCATGCACAACGACCCCGAGCTATATCCGCCCAACCAGACCCTTCCCACTACCACCGAAAAGTCGGTGAAGAACCGCAACCCCACTTTTAGTGTCATGGCAATGTCATCGCCGTCTGCCAGAGGACAAGACCCACAGCAGTGCCTATACCACGACAAAAAGGGGCATCACATCTCAGATTGCATCTCATTCAGCAGAAAACCCATTCAAGAGAGAAGGGATTTTTGCAAGGAAAGAGGCCTCTGTTTCAAGTGCGGAAACAGGCACAGGATTAGAGACTGCACCACCGCAGTACAGTGCAAGAAGTGCAAAGATGCCGGCCATGCCTCCTTTATGCACACGATGCGCAGACAGGATGGCCAAGAAGTCAACCCTGAGAAGCCCAAGGACAAAGCGTCTCTGCCATATTCTCCCCCTATATCAGATGCAAGCACCAAATGCACAAGATTCCTGAGCTGCCCCCTTGCCAGGTCGTGTTCCAAGATAGTTCTGTGCAGAATATACCACCTGGAACGCCCAGAAAGATCCATTACCGGTACGTTATACTCGACGACCAATCAAACGCCTGTCTGGCAAGCCCAGCAATCTTCGACAAACTCGATTTTACGGGCCCAACCTACCCGTCGAACTTTTCACGTGCAAAGGAAGCAGAGTTATTACAGAAAGAAGACGAGTGAGTGGCCTCATAGTTGAATCCCTAGACAGGAAGAAGGAAAAACTTCCTACCGTCGTCGAGAACGGCTATATTTCTGGTGACAAGAATGAAGTACCCCGACCGGAGCTCTGCTCAAAATTCTCTCATCTGAAGTCACTGGCAGACAAAATACCAGAACTGAAGAAAGATGTCGAAATCATCCTTCTCGTAGGGCGCAGCTGCCCTGAGCCCCTGGAGGTTAGAGAATCCCACAACGGTCCCCGAGGCACACCGTGGGCTCAACATACGGACCTTGGTTGGACAGTATCCGGCCAGGTTTGAATGGCTGGCGCCCAAAGGAAGGCCCCACATCTCAGTCAGCCGCACGAGTCTCCAACTGCCAGCTGACTCTGACTTCTGTGAAAACCACATCCACGTGAGAGAATTTCCGTCTATGCTACACCGCTCAGGTACAACCAACAACCTCTACAAGGAAACATCCGAAGACGGCACAAGGGCACCGTCAGTGGAAGACCGGCGGTTCATTGACATAATGACAAAAGGTGCCCAGATTGACTCCGAATGAAACCTGGAGTTTCCACTGCCCTTCAAGTCAGAGCAGATAACTCTCCCAAACAATCGCTCTCAAGCTCGAAGCAGACTCATCAATCTGATGAGAACCCTGCGGATGAAACCAGAAATGATGAAGAGATACATTGCTTTCTTTGAAAAGATTTTGATGAGGAATCACACCAGCCCAGTACCGAAGGAAGAGCTGACTCCCTCACATGGTGCAGTATGGTATCTTTCCCACTTTACGGTCCAAAATCCGAGAAAACCTGACATTCGTGTGGATTTCGACACCAGCGCCGAATTTGCTGGGACCTTCCTCAACAAGATGCTCCTTCAGGGACTCGACCACATGACCAGATTGCTTGGGAATCCTGCTCAGATTCAGGCTGAACAAGGTCGCTGTGATGAGAGATATGGAACAGATGTTCCACAATTTTCACGTCAATCCGAAACACCAAAACTTCCTGCGCTTTTTGTGGTTAGAAAATATCAACCCAGAGGAGCCCACAGCCGAGTACCGAATGAACGTCCATCTTTTTGGTAACGTGTCATTTCCCGCTGTGGCTACCTTCGGCCTCCTGATGATCGCGAATGAGTGTCAACCAGTCAGGGAGAAGGCGTGACGGAGTTCATTCATCGTGACTTTTATGTTGACGATGACCCGACTTCCTTGCCTGACAGCCACACAGCACTGAGCCTCATCCCGCGCACCAGACAGGCACTCTCCCCAAGGAATCTACGCTTCACCAAGATAGCCTCTAATTCAAAGGGGTGATGAATGCATTACCAGAAGAGGCGAGAGCAATAAAACCTCCAAAACCTCGACCTCGACAATTAGTGGGGCAGATATGTGAAACAATTGTGGTTTTTTTCATAGAAGCATGACATTTGACACAGTAGTAGTTTATGACCCATAAAACATGTTAAGAAATGGAGCCACCGCGAAATAGTTCTAGGTTGATCTTGGCGGCCATTTTTAAAAATGGCAGTGACAAACCATTAGCGACACAGGGAATTTGGGGTTATCTTGCAATGAAAGGATCTTGGAGGTTCCGATTTATCACAGTAGCATTCCAGAATGTTAAAACATTGTCTCTAAAATTTAGACAGTGAGATATGCAGGTCTGCATGTTGAGAAAATAAGTGCTGAGTCAGCAAAATGTCAAACGTGCACAATCTTAAAACGCTACTATTCAAAACACACAAACACACACAGCAATAATGAACACATGTTCATGCTATTGGAGAGTAACATTTTGTTAACCATTTATCAATGCATGTGGAACTATTAAACCTATCAGTATCGGGGAGCTGCAAACTGGTAGAGGACGCATTATACTTGCGTTCGTTTAGTCTATACATTAATTGCAGTCTCGTCCACCACACTGGCACAGAGCAGTGCACTTCAATGCTGCCTTCTTGCACTTGCCCTTTTCCTGCACAGCCTTTCTTGCAACCGCAGTGCAGGAGTTCTCGTGATGAAGTGCTGGCCTCAAGCAGGGCGGTCCACAGTGGTTTCCAGTTGTCGGGGTCAACCCACCCCCAGACAGCTGGGGATGGCATGTCAACATACACTTCCAGAGCCTTGCCCCAGCAGTGTCAACCCTGGTACACTGCCCTCTTGGTATGCTGCGCCAGGGCTGCTTTGGCACGCTGCGCCAGGGCTGCTTTGGCACGTCCTTTCTTGGCAAACATCTCTTGACGAGCTTCGTCTATGTTCTCCAGGCTGCTGGTGCGGTTGTACAGCAGGATTGTGAATCATTCCAGCAAAGCTAAGTTCTTTTCAGTTATTTGTGCTGGTCCTGTGGACAGAGCAAAAAATGCTGGAGTCACTTCCTCACATACCTTCAAAGTTTCCCAGGCTGCCTTCCCGCCCTGTGTAACAAACGAAGATACAGTGTCACACCCGGTGAATGCATGGAATAATGGCAGAGCTTGGGTCTTGTCAGGACCAAGAGATGCAGCGATGTAGTGAGTAGGAATGCACCTGAAATGTGCAGCTGTACCGAATGCCACCAACAGTTCCTGGATTGCAAGTTTGGATACTACTGCCACAGCGAAGACAACCAGGTCTGTGTCCACTGTGCGCAATATAATCTTCTGGAACACATGGTTGACTACATCTGCCAGGTGCAGCATCATCCGTGTATTAGCCTCCTCATGGTTGCATGGAGCGATACCACTAGTATCCTCTGAAAGGCTGCCCTTGAACTTCTGAACCGTTTGTGGTGACTATCTGCTTGTCAGTTTCCAGGCGACTAATGTGCTTCGCCAAGAAGGCAAACAACTCAACCTTGTTGGCAGGTAGATTCGTGGATCCATAAACTCTCCTCCTGATGCCCTTCCCCGCTTATTTCTGGTCTGAGGTTGCAGGCTGTTGTCACAGTACTGGACCAAGACCACGTCCACTCGACTAGCATGCTGTAGCTGACCCTGAATATATGGCAAGAAGACCTTTACTGAATAATCATCAAAGTTCTTGGCAGCGCCGGGTCTCTGGAAGTTGACAACCACAGCCATATCTAAGACGATGACATCAGTATCCGGGACATCGCTTTTGGACTCTGCGCATTTCTCCAAACATCCCACCAGGTCAGATTTGGTACCTAGTCTTAGGTGTCCCAGCTGATATATTGATGGGGGACAGGCTTGGTTCTTGTGACGAAAGAAGTCATCCATGTTGCCACCTCGTGTCTGGCAGGCAATGTAGAGTCGTGAGAAAAGTGCGCAGTCATTCTTCAGGGAAGAGCTTTCGACGTCTTTTTGGCAGGAGGCTGACTTAACAGGTGCAGTTTGTTCTGCTTGATTGGTTCTGCAATGGATGTTGTTGTTTCGATCAATCGATCAGCGAGGAAGGTATCATACTGTTGCTGTCCTATATTCTCAGCCTGCCGAACTGAAGCTGCTACAACTGGGTCGATGATGTCTCGTGTGTCCAGTTTCAGTAGGTCGTTGCTTTCCTCCAAGAATGAGTTGCCCATTTTTACATCACGTCAACCACGTATGTGACATGTTGAGCAAAGAAGACCTGGGAATTCTTTGTCTGCACATGGTGCCGTGTCTGTTAAGGGTGTTTCTGTGTGCCTTCCTTCGATTGATGCTTCAAATTCTGCAGTCATTCTCACCAGTTCTGGCCCAGCAACCATCCATCGTCTGAGAGCCTTAAGGGTTTGGGTGATCAGAGGCCAACAGCTCCACCTTCAGCCTTGACAGCAGCATTGTTCTGTTTATGGGCTTGGTCAATGGCCATGGATAAGAACACCCGGCAGGTCTTGTGAATTGTGAAGTTTCCGCTGTTGAATTCTGAAGCGATCTCTGGATGGGCATTGCTCAGACTTATCACGTCTCGAATGTGAATGTGAATCGCGTAGTTGGTGTGGTCCAGGCTGAAAAACCATGGTATAAGCTTGGTTAAGCAGTCTACATACAGGGGAAAGTTTGCCGTTCTCAGTGACCTGACATAATATGATTATGTCAAGACCAGGAGCTCCAGCTGTAGACCTGTGTGCCAGAACTGGAACTGTGAAATTGCTCGATTCTGTTGAGCACACTAGTCATCAAGTGTCTCTGGTTCGTCTCAATGTTCCCGTGTATCTGTGTAGTGGGTGTAGGCCTTTTTCAGCAAGATGTGCAGGCTGCTCGCTGTAACTTCATGTGCGTATCTGGTTCGAGTAACATGGGATGCCTTTAAAAAAAGAATATGCGGTCCCTAATAATGCTACCTTAGCCTGGACAAGTGGATCGACCCAATTCAACCACTGTCTACCAGCCAGTCTCATAGCACTTTTATTTCAGCCATCTTAATATGCAATCCTCCCAGGATGATGATGAAGTGTTCTTCTCTGTAGGTTGCTGGCCAGTTCCATTGTATCTGCTTGGAGATGGTCTTGTGGCTGGTCCCCAGTGATCACCGGTACTTGATCAGGGTTGAGTTGCTGCACAGCCTGCTTAACCACGTCCATCGAGTGTCGTATCGCAACATACTGGGAGTCATCAGAAAATAAAGGCAACAGTGCTGTGATAGCAGGAGGGCACTATTAGCATAATTAAATTAAGTGACAGAGATTGGGTTGTTTATTATAATACACACTTTAGTTATAATGATGTAACAATGGGGGGAGCCCGTTTACTGATATCACCTCGGGAATTCCCTCTTTTCAGATGAAGCACATCAATTTCACGTTTTTTGATTTTCGATAATAAGGCTAGACACTGATTCTCTGCATCCTGGTAGTAGCTAGATAATGTCTATAAATCAGTGTGTGTACACCAGCAAACGCTTTTAGAAGGTGCAAAACATGGATGTAGCCCTTGCCCCCAGTTGATCAGCCAGTGCACCTGGTATAATGCCAACCTTGGCTATATGCCCCCTGTATCATACATCAATGAATACTAATTTCCAACAATGTCAAACAATCTAGGAAACATACTAAAATATTAAACATTCTGAAGAGAACAGATGGTGGAACCATGGCATTTATATTATCCTAGCAGTGATCCAAGCATTTCTCGCACATGATACCTTTATGACTAGCTGACTTTTTTGACTTTATGGCTTTTTAAAAAGTAATTCCTGTTAATTATACTGTTAATTAGCAATAATAATGATAAAAAAATGTCATTGAACACAATACTCAATGTTTATTTATTATTTGTGTGGTACTATGACATGAAATGGTGACTATTTAGTACAATTGGAACACTTTATATACACATTACAATGTCACGCCATGTGTCTGTTCGGTGTTTGGCCGCCATTTTGGAAAATGGCTGCCGGCGGTCACACAGGATTATTTTACGGTGGCTCCATTTCTGAAACTCTTTCTTTGGACCGTATCTGGCACTTTGCCAAATTCCATGCTTCTATGACAAAACCCACAATTGTTTGATATATTGCACGTATCCGCCCCACTAAATGATGAGTTGCCAACTCAGAGATCTCTTGGGGTGTATTGGTCCCTGGGAGATGACTGCTTTACATTCAAGGTAAACCTACAAGACAAACTTGTTCTCACGGCGGGGAGTTTTGTCTATCGCCAGCTCTATCTTTGATCCCCTTGGTTTCATAGCTCCCGTCACCATCGAAGGCAAAATCATACTGCGTGAGATCAACACGGAGATCAAGAAAGAGACAAGCGTATCATCACATGACACATGGGACAAGCCGCTTCCCAAAGAGTGCCTACCTAAGTGGCTACGCTGGCGCAACTCCCTATACCAACTAGAGGACATTCAAATACAACGAAGTTACCAACTGCCAGTTAGGAAAAGGGAACTCCACGTTTTCTCCAATGACAGCATGCATGCCATTGGAGCTGTTGCTTATCTAAGTCTTGTCAACGAAGATGGCGAACCCCATGTCTCATTCCTGATGGTCACAGCAAAGTTCACGCCCTCCCATGCAGTGCCCGTGCCCCGCCTAGAGCTCTGTGCAGCAGTGCTGGCGATGACACTCGTTCAAACGGCAACCCCTGAAATAAGGGAGAGTATAGCCATTGACAACATTACGTACTACACAGACAGCAAGGTTGTGAATGGGTACATAGCGAACGACTCAAAACGGTTTCACGTATACGTGGCGAACAGATTCAACAGCATACACAAGGTGTCGCAACCCAGCCAATGGCACCACATGTCCACAGATGAAAACCCCGCCGATATTGCCTCAAGATCTGTCTCCGCCAATCAACTAAAAGGCACCCTTTGGTTCCGAGTACCAAAGTTTCTCTGGAGAAGAGATCCAATGCCGAAGGAAGTGATTGAAATTATTCCCAGTGAACAGCCCCAGTTCAGTGAAGAAGACCCCGCTGTCATACAGAAAGCAAACCAACATCCTCGCCACTAGCAATGCTGACCAAGAACAGGGTGTGCCTGGACTTCATCCATTACTGGATGAAGATGGACTGATTCAAGTCGGTGGCAGTCTCTGGCGAGCAGACCTAGACCTCGGGGGACGACACCCTCTTCTCCTGCCCAAGAACAGCCATGTCTCCAAGCTTGCCTTTCAGCACTTTCACCGTCAGACCCAACACCTTGTTCGGCCCTTGGACAGTTATGGCAAGGAAGACATGAGGCGGCCTAGCGGAGGCAAAGAGGTGGGCCGTCATATTCACCTGCCTATGCACTAGAGCAGTGCACATTGAGGTCATTGAAGCCCTCGATACATCCGCCTTCATCTCAGCACTGAGAAGATTTGTTGCACTTCGAGGCCCGTTGCCCGCCTCAGATGCGATAAAGGCACAAACTTCGTCAGGGTGGAGGAAAAGCTGAACCAAGAAGAAATCACGAAGTACCTGACAACAAAAAACTGCGAGTGGATCTTCAATCCCCCTAAGGCATCCCACTTCGGAGAAATCTGGGAACGCCTGATCCGGACAATTCGGCGCATCCTGGATTCCATGTTCCTTCAACTAGGAAAGCATCAGCTTACCCACGATTTGCTCACCACCTTCATGGCAGAGGCCGGTGCTATAGTGAATTCCAGACCTATCACGGCTCTCTCGTCGGACCCGAATGATGCCCAAGCACTTACCCCATGCTTCTGACCCTGAAGACGCAACCCTTAGAGGCATCCCCGGACCAATTTGTCAAAAAAGATCTATATGGGAGACAACGCTGGCGTCGTGTTCAGTATCTCGCCGACCAGTTCTGGACAAGCTGGCGTAAGGAGTACCTGCAGAGTCTCCAGCCTCGGCAAAAATGGAACCAGATCAAGTCCAACGTCTGCAGAGGAGATCGTACTTTTCAGACAGAAGGAACTCCCCTCGAGGGCGCCATCCACATTTTACGCGATTACACGTACTTTGCAGAGCCATCTTGAGGGCGCCCTTCACGGAGACCACTTTTCTGAAGGAGAATGAGCGTACCGTCTCTACTCCAAACACTTTTTAGCATTTGAAACCACTTTATTCCTAGTTGTCACAGAAAATCGTGATATTCATTGTCTATTGCTAGTATCAGCCTACTTCCTTTCCTTTTCATGAACCACAGTCAAGTGATTAATTTTACAAGCAATTTTATGATGATTCCTCGAGTATTGATTCCCGAGTTTTGTTCTCCGTTTATGTATTCTTGCACGTATAGCATTCCTCTGCCAGTTGTGTTTATGTATTCTCTTTTCTATCAAGTATCCTGGCTTTGCACACATACATTTATATTTAGATTTAGAATAGGAGACATTTCCATGCGCATTTTAGCACCAGCCATGTTTTAAAGTAGTTTATATCTTGTATTGTTCTTTACAGTTCACCGCGTTTATTAAGCGTTAGGAGTGTAGAAACCGAAGCTCTGACCTTCGGCCATTTTTCTTTATTTGCGTGGTTGACACCACTGGTGGAACTTAGACTACCGTGTCTCTTAGGCTACGTGTATAGCTGAATCCAGTACACAAAGAATCACATCATACACTGGCTGAGAAATACACAGGGCTTCTATTTGGCCAACAAAATAGCATGTATCAATGTAGACCATTGCAGTTGAAACCTTTCTGATTTGCCATCAATCAAAACACACAGCTTGTGTTTCTCAGTCATCTTGTTTGATGCTACTAAGTCACGTCGGATTACAACAGCGATACAACCACTATGCCTGAGGACGTGCAGCTTCTTTAAACCAATAAGACCCTTGGTGACTGGCGATTCAGATATCTTCTGGTGTTTGCAGACTGCACTAATGACCGGAAGATCTTGACCACAATGAAGTCTCGCAATGCCATCCTTACAGTCGTCGTGTTCTTTCCTTGCGACCATCATACACGCTGCAGTATCTCTAGAAGATGACATCTTGAGCAAGTACACTCTACACGTACATGTATGTGTTGAAGTTTTGACTTTTGTCTCATCTTTAGGTTTCTTGTTTTTCCATGGCCTTCGGCTATTCTGTGGAGATGATACGTAGGCAAGCTTGCCACGGTGCCTCTCATCGGCTACTACCATGCTGGCAACTTTAGCTTTAGGTTTTTGATCCTCTCTGAATTTGCAATCTCGGACGTTATGACCTGTGCGATGGCAGATAAAACAACTGCTGGGGTCTTTACTCTGTTGAGGTTGACTTGGAGGACGACGGTCCCAGTTATTGTCTTTAGGTCTGCTGTCGAGCGTCTGGCAGTTACTTGGTATGTGGACAGTTCGCTTATTTACCGGGTAACCAAAATTTCTCCGTGGACTTCGATATATTTCTCTGCTTATCCCGTTATTGCATTTCTTTCAAGTATACAGAGAGCTGAACGCTTGATCTATTGATGAATTGCTCTCTTATAAGCAAGTCCCTCAGGTGGTCATACTCCTTCTCTGTGGATGACAGCTTAACCCATCTGGTGAGATATTTGTCCAGACGTACTACAAATTGGAACGCAGTTTCTCCTAGCTCGGGCCTTGCACTTCTAAATTTGCATCGGAATCCCTCTTCAGTCAGGTGGAACCTTCGAAGTGGAGCATCCTTTAGAGCAGAGTATTCTGATGCCTTATTCTTCTCGAGCCGCGAGTAGACATCTAAAGCCTTGCCTCGAAGAACAGCACACAGACTGATAGCCCAGTTGTCTTCTTGCCAACCTTGGCTAGTAGCGTAGCGTTCAAATCTCTGCAAGTCCGCATCAAGGTCGTCCTTTTTTTCATCAAAGACGGGCAGCTTTGGAGTTCGGGCGGGAATTGGACTTGGTGGGGCTGGTATTCTTTCACTGCTTTCACTACCTGCCTCAGCTGCCTCAACCTTAATCTGTTCATACTTGATTTTAAGATCTAAAATGTCCTTGTCTTGTCGTCTAAGTTCTAACTCCTGTGTGCTCTTTCATCCCTTCCCGTTCTCTCACGTTCACGCACAAACTCAGTCAAGTCTTCTCCAGTATAACAAATTTCTCTTCCCAACTCCAACCAATTCAAATTTATTTCGCACAACTCAAGGGGCGAAACAAAGCAGGCGGCAAAAGTGAAAGAAAAGGCAAGCAGTATAGCACCAACCAACACGGTGGGCCCACAAGTTAAGGTGGGCCCACCATATTCATTCGCGAATGATGCGTAATCTCTATGATCTCCCTCAGGCGCAGTCTGTGCTTCGGCTCACTGTATTTGGGTAGGGTTCTCTTATGGGCCCATCCTGATGTCAGACGCCAAGCTGAAGTGTGCTGATCCCAAGCCATGGTATATATCGGGCAGACCTGCTGCTTCCAAAGTTTTTTTACTCAAATTACTCAAAAACTAGCCCGGTTAGGATGTGAGTTAGGGTTAGTGTTTGGGTTAGGGTATTTTGGGTCGAAATTCCAACCCAGGAATTAAATTTTGAAAAAATCGTGCTCAACTTTCTAACCATTTTGTACACGAGAACAAAAAGATGTCTCCACAAGAATACCAAAATGTGAATGTGTGTAAATTCTGTGTGTATGGAGAAAAATACGGTACCATGTGGAGACGTAAATACAATGTAAATAAATGCGTCTCCACAGGGTAATTTCTTCAAGTGTAAAGGTCTCCATAAGGTTTTTCACTGAATAGACTTGGATTGACTCAAAATTACTCAAAAACTAGGGTTAACATGTGCATTTGTTTTAGGGTATAATATAGGGTATATTGGGTCAAATTTTCAACCCAGGAAATTAATTGTGGTTGAGAACAAAGTGATGTCTCGGCAAGGATACAAAGATGCCAATGCATGTATCTCTATGTCTGCATCTTTGTATGTCTGAATTTTCCTCAGACACCGGCGACCTGACAGCCTTCATATTTGGCACGGGTATCAGGAGGGATCCGTGCAGACATTACAGGCGATTAACCTTCTCTCTATGAGGGCAAATCACTGCATGGCAGTGGTACATGTCAATTCACTTCAGCTGTGCGCACTAAAAGTTATACACAGGTATTTTGGGGGGTGCATGTTGATGTGCGTTGGAGGATAAACAAGAGCAAGTGTTAAATGGCCAAACACAACTAATTAATATAAACGTTGTTAACATAGTGATAGCCCGTGCAACGGTATCGTTTGAGGGTGCTTTCTTTTCATGCGTAATATTATGTACAGTACATGTAGTATGCGTAGGACGATCAACGGACGTTGACAGGCTTGCAATAATAGGGGGACAACTTCTCATTGTAATCAATCACTACATCCAGCTACTCTATGCGTCCTACAAACCGCTAAAGAAGGGTGATCGGCCTAGTACTCTCAAAACAGAATGTAGACCTAAAGAAAACAGAATGCCGACCCTTTCCCTTTTTTTCCCCTTTGGTACAAATGTAGGTGATGATTTTAGAACTCGCTCAGCACGTACAAGCGTTCCTGCACGCCCACAACGTGCCTGGCTACAAATCATTTTATGAAGAGATGATGAGCAACAAGAGAAAGGAGCAGGAGAAGGAAGCGATGGAGAGGGAGAAACAACAGCAGCTGCAGAGGAAGAGGGAAGAAAAAGAGGTGAATGGAGTTGATGAGCAGAAGTCTTTGAGCTCTAATGGAGCTGCTCAGCACAAAACAAATTGCTGAGCTCGAAAATTCAGGGTTAAAAACTAAGGGCCAAATTCATAAACAGTGATGATCACCAGATTATTTTAGGCTCGTACAACTAATGTACAGTGGCTAAAACAGAGAAGTGCGCGTGTGGATAAACTCCTGAGATCATCGCAATTCAGTAAGAAAATAATCGGCTGTTTATCCCGTACATCATTCTATTCACAGCGGATTACATAATATGTTGAATAAAAGGGCATATCTATCTTCAAAAACACGCATATCGCTGTGCTTTGCTGATCAGCTCAGTTGACACTAGTGGCAGGGTTGCCACGTCGAAAAAACGCGCTGATAATTTTACACATGACCAGAAAATGGGTCTCATTGAGTGTGTAAAAGATGGGAAAAAGTGTTTCCTGCGCTATTTCAATGATACGCAGCAGATCATTCCATACATTCTAACTCCAGCCAAAAGTATGCAAAATTCTTCTAGGTATTTACACTGTAACTAGTCAGCACATTTCCTAGTAAGGTTTCATGAATTACTATTTAGTTGTCAACTCCATACATTTGTATATTTATTGGTCCCACTCCTTTAGCTGAGTAAAATTATGGGTAAAGTCCCTTGACAGTTACGGGTAAAGTCCTTGCCAGTTATGGGTAAAGTCCCTTGACAGTTATGGGTAAAGTCCCTTTGCAGTTATGGGTAAAGTCCCTTTGCAGTTACGGGTAAAGTCCCTTTGCAGTTACGGGTAAAGTCCCTTGGCAGTTATTGGTAAAATTCCTTGGCAGTTACGGGTAAAGTTCCTGGGCAGTTACGGGTAAAGTCTCTTGACAGTTACGGGTAAAGTCTCTTGACAGTTACGGGTAAAGTTTCTTGACAGTTACGGGTAAAGTCCCATATTTTTGAAATTATTTGAAATTATTTAAATCCAGTGCAAATGCGAACCAAATATATGTGATGTTAAGCTCATTACAATGAATTTCTTCCCAGCAGTTTTTCATAATAGGGCAAAGCAGATTTAAGTTTTCATAGATTCTTTTTCAAATTTTACATCACATTTTGCTTTTAGAGAAGGGAAATTGAGGAAGAAATATTAAAAATGCAGTCTGCCAAAGAGGAGAATACTAGGAGAAGGAAAGAGCTTGCAAATAAGGTAAGATTACAAAATATGGTGTCAGTATAAACACAAACCGGTATCAAATAAAAATTCAAGATTCAATGAAAGCATGTTAGCTGTTTTGACTAAAAAAGACCTTTGTAAATTGCAGAAATTCAACTGCGTTAAGAATTATGTCTAGAATCTGTTATGAGGCAATTTCAGTACTTCTACATACCACTACACAGTTTTGCTATGCATGTTTAAAGGTAGAATATTCTATTTGTCGGTTGTGCATTTTTATCGTTTGAAGCAGCAAAAGTGTTAAAAATATAAAGAAAGGTGCACATGCTTGACAAACATGATAAAGTTTTTAGCTCTGTGAATGCTAATATTTTGAGAAAACAATTTTATAGGATTTCAATTTCATTTCAAAATTTGCTGATGCACAATTTGAATTGCGACCGAAATCTGCATTCAGGATACGTTCTCATCCAGCGGATTACAGCTACTCGCGTGTCACGCACTGAACAGACCAATATTAGCGCCAACGCATGTGCCGAGCATTGTTTAAACACTTGCACGCACTATTTTCAGAAATTTCCAAATGTACTCTCTGAGACGCACATATGGAAATGACAGCATGCCAGATAGAATAATTTCACATAGAGTTTAGAATCATTAATATCTGTACAAGCTAGCTAGCCTTTTTACAGTATTTTGGTTGGTTACTTTTTGGATAACTGCAAAAGGTACACGTAAGGTATATTACCTATTTAAGTACAACACACAGAATGGATCCCATGCCAACTTTAAGTTAGTCACTCTTAACTGAAATACAAGTGAATCAGTAGTTAACATGGTGTACCCTGGTGTGACATATGTTACGTTGGAATATATTTGCCAACAGATTCCTTGTAAATTTATATACAATAACCTTATAAAAATGTTGTGGTCAGTAGTATGTAGAGAAGGTTTGTACAATAAATCTTGCAACACGACCAAAACATGTAAAAAGATCAAAACACGTCTTCTTGTTACATCAAAGTACTAAGTTTGTCATGAAATGTCAAATTTCTCAGAAAACTAATGTTTGAATGATACCAAATTTACCCAATATTCTGTCTAACAAAAAAACAACACCAACATTACATGGGCCTTTTTACAGTATTGCCTTTAATATATTTTAGGAATCTGAGACTACAGACCAAAGCATTCCTCCGTCCCCAAAGAAGGTTAGGGAAGTAAGTGGGCAGAACCAACGAGACCCCACTTCTGCGAGAGGCAAGCGCCAACCTGACCCAGTGGATACGGAGAGTGATAACAGCAGAGGCAGAGTAAGGTAATTCAGAGAATTGTCTTAGCTTTGTAAACGTTCAATGAAACGCTTCTCAGAAACTGTGCTGCAATAAACCCTAACTCTCATTTCAAGTGAATTTGGCAAACATTGAAGTGTTTTTGAATGTGGAGCAAAGCAAAGATTAAAAGGTCTTTTTTTTACTACGCAAATTTCTCATCACAAGGCCAAAGACCACTTAAGGTTTGGGCAACAAAGGAAAGTGAAAGAACCAGCCCCTCGCACTGAAACAAGACAAGATCTCTGATCTCTTCACAGTGTGAATAGGGTTGGGATAGGTAACTACATGTAGTCCATAGCAAGGCACTAGATAGGTTTTACATGCGAACAGACACAGTAGCTCACCGAATACGTCACCAGTTTTTGTGGACGTCACAGATTCTCACTATCCGCTATTCGTCTACAAGGCACGAATATTTTGCTCGCTACACGTACCGGTAAACTTGTATTAAACAGTATAGCTATTTGTATGCGTACGCGCGTATCTGTTCGTATGCAAAGCCTAAATCTATTATACCCTAACGTCACCTAATACTACAAAATACTACTTGAGTAAACTGCAGTGGCATATAGACTTGAGTGATATTTTGTAGCACTGGGTACTGTACTCTAAATAAAGGCCTATGATGTTAGGGATAATAATGCCTTTACCCATAAGTTAAGCATAGAAGTGCCATAGCCCAGGCTAGGTTCAAACCAACAACCTGCAGAATTACCCGCAGACCACGAATTTAATGGTTCAGACCACTACCGGGGTAGGTCATGGCACTTCATAACGCACACAGTCAAACACTACATACCTTGTGTGGACATTCCTTTGAATTCGTGTGGTTAAGAATGCAGAACCAAATTTCACTAAAATACTAATTTATTCTCACACCATGAAAATTCTTGCAACCCACATTTGTGACTGTGATACCCTATTAAAGTATAACCCGAACACATGTTAATACTTCGACTAGAGCTCTTTATAAAAAAAGGAGACACCTTGTGTGGACATGAGCAAGTCCACACAAGGTTTTCGGTTTGTGTATTTAGTGGACATCTTTTTTGTTTGCAAGTCCACACAGCACATATATTCCACCTACCGGTAGCAGTGCAATTAATCCGTGATATCTTTGCTGCAGAACGTTAAGTGAAAGTAAGAACACACAGTATCACTCGGAGAACGAAGCACCAAACCAAAGACATCCGAAAGCTAGACGACAGAAGAGCGATAGTCTCCACAGAGGAGTCGTGACGACTGTCTTTAACACCAAGACAGAACGGACTATAAACCGAGGCCAAGTCATAAGTAAGTGCTGACCTGCGGCCTGATAAGCAGGGGTAATAATTAAAGCTGAAATGCTGAAGCTGAAGAGCACGGCTACAGTTGTGTTAATGGCATGTAGACAGCTGCCATACAATCATATCTGACTACAGAGCACAGCCAGAGATCAATTGAATTTTGCTTACAATTATTATCTCTGTTCATCAGGAACTGTTTCAGCAGCAGCGCGAGATCAGTGCATGTGGTCTCTACCTTCACAGGTACCCATTTATACTCCAAGGTGGAGATAAGCAATTGTAGTAAAGTGTCTTGCCCAAGAAACTTAGAACCCACATACCATCGCACTATTCTAACGCACTGCTCCACGGAATCTCATCATCTGACATTAAACGTCTTCAGCGTGTCCAAAACCGGGCTGCCAAACTGATTTTCAAGTGTGGTAAATATGACCACGTTACCCCACTCCTCCATCAACTCCACTGGCTCCCAGTCCATCAGCGAATTGTTTTTAAGATCCTCACCATTGTATACAAATGTCTCCACAATACCGCTCCTGCATACCTCACCAGTCTCATCAAGGCTTACCATCCTGGACGACCTGGCCTTCGCTCTGGTACAGACAGTACACTCTTGGCAGTTCCAAAGGTGCATTCTGCTGCTGGGGATCGTGCATTTTACGCGCATGCCCCGCGCCTTTGGAACCGCCTTCCTCATCAAATCCGTTCCGCAGAGTCACTGGAAGTCTTCAAGACACATCTCAAAACTTTCCTGTTCAATAGTTGATTGCTCATCAGGACCAACTGTCTTTCCAATTATCAGTGCCTTTATTTATTCGCTCATTGTTTGGTATATTGTTAAGCGCTGTGATACCTAGTGTAAGAGCGCTCTATAAATGCCCGTTATTATTATTATTATTATGAGTCGAACTTCATTTATAATTTTTTAATAAATACCTAGGAGAGTTGAAGGCTTCTGATTGGCCGAGACTCGATCACGTGCCGGTCATTATATGTAGTAACATCATGGGTTTTCCAAGGGCCGTTTTCTAAACCCCGGCTTTGGGCTGCACTCTGGCCACATTACAGACGATTTCCTAGTTCCGGATCGCAAAAAATATTCAGGCTGTTTTCGGCAAGTCTAATCCTCGAAATTTAAATGAAATAGGTTTAGTAGTTTACCTTGAGTGATGGAGAAACTACAGTTTTTGTTTCGATATTTATGCTCTTCTTTATTTGAAAATACATACTGTACAACGTCAAATATACCGACATCCCTTTTTCTAGTTGTGGATCAGTTTAACCATGGAGAAAGGAACTCCTCCATGGTTTAACCAATTCCGGATCGAGTAAAAAAACTGCTTCGTACATGTACATGAACAATTATCACGCTAGAACCAACCCGAATCAAGCCTATATTTCTGATAAAGTATTCATTAATTTATATAAATACAGTTTAAAATAAATGTCAAATACTTTAACTTCCAATAAAGTTTTAAAAAAAGGACTTGCAAGGAAATGCTTTGAAATGTTTTGTCCGTGTACGTGTGTTGCGCGCGGCAACGATCCGATAAACTTTGTCCCACCATATGGAGACATTTCTCCATGGTCCATTAGAACACGTCATATGAAATCGCTTGCGCGCGTGCTGTTGATGCATGTATTTTACGGGCGATCCGGAACTAGAAAAAAAAATGAACGTTCAGTCTTTGGCAGATTTGAGACTTTTACTTCGACTTATTTTTACTTATGTATCAAGAAGCTTGTATGTTTCTTTTCAAAATGCACTTCATCTAAACAAATAGTATTGGAGACCAAGCCATAACAAGGTAGGTTTTTATTTGAAGCGATCTGGAACTAGAAAAAATCCGGAACTAGGAAAACAACTGTACCACTGCTAAACTACATGAACAAAGCCAAAATACGAAAACGAAGCTGCGTTTGTAAAACGGCGTAGAAGAAGCCACGAAGTCGCGAAATTCAGAGTATTTTCACCATTTTTCTCGTTAAAAAAGGTATTTATTAAAGGTAATAACAGTGCGAGAACCCGGTTGTTACTGCGTGGTAATGACCGGGTTGGGGGATGACCGCTGGTAATGGACCTCGCCTTCGGCTCGATCCATTACCAGCGGTCATCCCCCAACCCGGTCATTACCACGCAGTAACAACCGGGTTCTCGCACTGTTATTACCTATATAAAGAAGTACAAAGTAGTACAGCATATGACTGGTATTACGCATTGACACAGGTTACGGCAATAGGAGATGCTCTGTGCCAGCTAATCCCATGTGCTGTTGTATACCCACCGGCCATGCAGTCTGACAAGGGGAGCTGCTGGCCTGCAACTTGTTCAGGGTTTCATGTGCGTAATGTTGCTCCGAGAAAGAGCCTGGAAAGAGACAGATTGATCGGTCTACTGGTTTTGACTGTACAGCTGCGTGCTTTAGCTACCTGTAGTGTGCTACAAAACACAAATAGCTAGGACTTGTACCGGTAGTACAAAGTGTGCACGGTGTCGCGAATAGAATGGGCCAAGTAAACTTACTACCCACCCACTTATCTACCTACCCACTCATCCACTCACCAACCTGCCCACTCACCCACCTGCCCACTCACCCACCTGCCCACTCACCACCTGCCCACTCACACAGTTATGTTTTGACCGGCAATCGTGGACGGGGTATTGTCCGACCGTCTTCCCTCTTTTGTTTATACTATAACGTTTTCGGATGCTCGCCATAGGATTTGTACACAGGAAAAGATCGTGGACGTTGTGTCAATCGTGGACCCATTGTTTGACTCCCAATTTTTTTGTCCGACGACCACGATTGCCGGTCAATACAAACGCACACACCTGCCCACTCACCCAAGTGTGTGCCTCCAATCAAGCACCCCCTACTGTCCCTCTTGTTTGTACTCAGAATCAGGGACCTTTTCAAAATACATGTAGGGGACCCTATTGTCCTCTATTGTTCTACGACCCCTATTTCAATAAAAACTCCCCCACTCACCTACCCACTAGCCCACTAACAAAGCGAGCAGAAGCCCACCACACATTTTAAGCCGTCGTGGAAAAACAAAATAAATGTGGAATTCTCAAGTCTAGAGGCAATTCCCAGATGAAATGTCTTTTACCCCATGCAGGTTACAGTGACAAAGGAAGCACCACCTATGTAGGCATGGACTGTCAGTCTGGGGAGCTAGTTACCCTCAGAGAATGGGTCATGAAATGGAAGCACGGCAAGGGGCGGAAACCATTACCGGATGAGGAACAGGTTGCAGAAAACTGCATTAAACAGGTCAGAACACAAGATGTATCCAGTATTGACCTATTCACAACATTTTTTTTTACAAATACATGCATTTTTAAAACACATTTACACGAATACATGTCAAGTTTTTACCAAACGCTCAACTGGCCCGTTATCACATTTCATTACTTGTTTGCAAAAAATTGGTGAAGTTCGTCTAGCATTACTTGTTCTGTTCATATTTTGCAATTTCCGGGGAGTCGGCATTATACAAATACAGCATGGTTTGATGGCAAATAGTGGGATTTACTGATCCCGAGGTGTACATGTAAGTCAGCTGGACTACAACAACCTGAATGTCTACGAAGGCTGTTATTGACAAGGCAGTGAATATTTATGAGGTGTAGTGAAATAAATACATACATGGTTTATTTCTGGAAAATAGTTGGAATTACTGGTCCCTCGGTGTAGGTCAGCTCGACTACCGTACCTACCTCCTCTTAGCTATAACAAGCGACTGGAAAATGGGAAAGCTACCTGTATTTTTTCACTTGTGGCAATAAGTGGTCGCACGAAAAGTCTGCATGTACACATGGGAAAATTTAAGTTGTCTCAGAAATCTGAAAAAAAAATTGTATCCAGTCACCATCATCGAGAGCATGTTTGCAATGTTTGCAATGTTTCGCTGTCATATGCTACTGCATGATTTGCGCATCGTATCCATTGGCTAAGCGGGACTTAAACCTGTGACCTCCGGAATACCGGGTCGGTGCTCTACCAACTGAGCTACATGTATCTATACAACCTGGGACGCGACATTGTGGGGATCACTCAAGGAGGATACGACTTGTTATCTTATAATACACAAATAAACCACAAGGGAAACTGAGGTAAATTGCATCATTTCTCAAAGTAAACAAAGAAATTGGCAAGGCGGGACTCAAACCTGTGAGCTCCGGAATACCGGACCGGCGCTCTACCAATTGAGCTACCTTGCCCTATGTTGGCGGTCTTCCAAAATGTCAGTATCTTTCAGTTTCCCTTGTGGTTTATTTGTGGTTTATTTGTGTCTTGTATAAAGTTGTCTAAAGGGGTGTGGCTCGCTCACAAAGGGCGATAGGTCAATTGGCGAACAGCCTGTATGGGAGAGATTGTTTTAACAGTTTGTGACAGTTGTAGCAACAGGAGGGATAACACTGTGGTAATCTCAATGTTCATGCATTTCATTCCACTTCTAATTCCTGTGTTTTTCAGCTAGCTACCATCGAGCAAGAGTTACTATCGCTCATCAAGCTGGAACACCCCAACTTGGTGCACTTCCTCGCAATCAAACACACTCAAGGGAAGGAGGCAGTCATTGTAGAGGTGGGAATCTGAACCGTTTTGAAATCGGTAGTCAGTTCACGGGTTTACTGGTACCTCAGAATTGAGCTGTGAAATATCAAGTCTGTACACAAGCCAATATATCTCCATCAGGCCAACGTTTGTGTCTGGTTTCAGCGGGTGGAGAGACACAAATAACAGATTGTTGCATGCTTTTTGGGGGTTTATTGCTCAATACGTCCCTTGAATTGGCCCCAGCAAATATGGTACCGGTATTGTTACTTATGCTTCCTTTCTGATAATTACAATTGGCTGCTGGAGTGTTTGGAGTATACAATTATTGTTTCAAGTGGTGCAGTAAAACTATCCTCCCGAGGTGATCCATAGAGTATCGCTGAGGGAAAATGGAATGCTCCATGGATCATTGAGGGAGGTTAATTCTACTACATCACCAGATACTAAGCATTCAATATTTGTTTTATAGCACCTCACCCACAGATTCTTCTTGGTTTAAATAATTTAAATTATTTAAATCTAAATACAGTTAAAATGAACTTCAATTTCACTACAAAATTGGTGGAATATGTATTTTCTCTTTGCTAACCTACCCTTTCACAAAATGTTTGAACCAAGCTCTGTAGCGCTGGCTTTTGAGAACAATACACGCTACATGTGAAGCACAACATGCACATGCACATGCACATTGTACATGTACATTATACATGTACATGTACATGTACATGCACATTGTACATGTACACCAGCATGCATTTGCATTTGCTATAATCATTGCAAAAGTGGGAACGTTATCGAAAGATACATGTACATTAAGCTTGGGTGGTTCCCTCGGTTACCCGGTTCTACCCGGTTCCAAATTGACAACTGGACCCGCGGGTCTACTCTTTTGTGGAACCGAGTACCCGGTTTCGTCGGTTCCAATCACCAAGACCGATTCCCAACTGCTCTGTTGGAGCCAGTCTCAGGACTGCTAACTGAAGCCGACTCTGTAAATTGAGTTCCGACGTTGTAAGCATTGACCGCAGACCTTCTGATAAGAAGGTGTATCAAATAACGCAAAAGAATGCAGCCTATTGACAACGTTGCTCACGAGCCATTGCACCACTTCAGTGGTGGGCCAGCCAATGAACTCGGCTACAGGCCTGGATCAGCAGCGGCATTGCAGGTGCCATATTTATTCATTTTGGGGGCCATTCCGATCGGCTGACGACAGCCATTCCAACAGAGCTGCAAAATCGTAGAAGTAAATTACTAGGGCCCTGCACTGTGTGTAAATTGTGTACTAAATCACAAACCCGCTCAAAAATGAGCATCGTGCTAGATGAGCTGTAGTCAGCCAAGGGCAATCCATTGAACGTTAGGGGAATTTGTTTTTGTACAAATTAAGATTTCCTCTTTCTTACATGTTTATTTTTGTTTTGTTCATACCTGTCAAGTTTATTCTAATTGCCCCTGTGCCCCAACATCCGGGGATCGTTTTCCATTCGCTATTTAAAGGAAACATGTAATACGTTTTTTTGTTGCTTAAATCAATGAAGTATAATGTTGACAATAACATTGTGGTTGTGTTTATTTTCTGTGATAAATGGGGGAAACATTTTTTGAAAATTTTGGTCAAACCACTCCGCCCCTCGAAGGGAAGCCTCATTATTAAACATAAAACCTTGCGAGGGGTATGACGAAAATCGAGGCAGAGACTCGCCGCGCTGCTACCCGGCCTATCGTATACTGACTGCGCGCATTGCAACAAGTGTCCGTCTTCACATGGTTTTTCATTCTGAATCAGGGTAAAAATACAACAGTTTTCGGTCATGCCGACTAGGTTTGTAGCTGCTAGGTGTAGCAAAACTACTAAGGATGGAGTAAGCCTTCATATGTTTTCGGCTGATCTTAAATATCGGAGGATTTGGACAGCCAAAGTAAAGCTTACCAGAGTGAAGTGGTCCAGGCGGGCCTAGTGATTTTCGGCCCTCTGCAGCGAACAGTTTGAGCCATCGTGCTTCGATCTAGAGCGCCTACAGGGACCCCATCTTTGTCCTCGCTCGAGTCCGTGTCTGAATAAGAAATACTGTGATTCAAATTAGACTGTTTTCGTCGGATTCACCAAAAACCGAGGAAGAACTTTCACGATCGTCCATGTGAAATTTGATTACCGTGCACAAAGCGTACGCGATTTGTACAATGTGGGTGCATCAACACACAACAATGTGCGTACATGGCCACACGAACCCGTCTCATACCTAGACGTGGCGTACCGACTATCGAGAAATTTTTGGACGGCAAATTACCACACTAAACGCACTAGAACCAGTTTTGCTTTGTATTTACATTTAATACACATAAATCTATTAATTTAAAACAAAAATTGCGTAATGAAAATGTTAGACTGCATGTTTCCTTTAAGGACCATGAGGCCACGGCACTCGACAAAAATTTGGTCCACTGTAACCTGAACCTTACCCTATACACAACGTTAACATTAATTTTTGTTTTCCTGTTCTCAGCTACTCTTGGAATACATCAAGGGAGGTAGCCTGGACCTCCAGGCCTTCGAAGGCACCCCAATCCCCCTGGACGTTCTCCGTCAGTACGCTAATGATCTCCTTGAGTCCTTGGTCTACCTTCATGGGCGAGGGGTAGTACATAAAAACCTACAGGCTTCCTCAGTCTTTGTGGATTGCCACGGCAGGCTGAGGCTGGCCGATTACAGCTTGTGCAAGAGGTAAAGGAACTGAACATATATGTGACGCTATCAAGCAAAATGAGTCTGATGTCCACCCTGGCCACTTTTGGGTCTCTTTAATCAGTTCGCGCCGGATGACGTATATACACGAAAAACAATTCTGAGATTCAAAACGGATGATGAATAAACACGTCCTGAGCAAGCCCAAAAATAATGGTTTTCTATCCACAGATCACGCGTTAATTCGCCAGGCCCAGCAGTTTAATTCTGCGGAGAACGTGTATATGTGTCGCAAAGGTTTATTTGGTTGTTGCGGTTGACGTGTATTTACGTCAAAAGTATACACGACTGACTTGTATGGCATACTCGCGGTGGACATGAATATACTTTGACGTTGCCAAGCATGCTTCGTTTACGCGGTAGACGTGTATACGCTATATCGTGGTATCAAGCTTCAGTAATTAGGCATATTCAACACCCTAGTTCCATTGTCTCCATTGAATTCATACAGCCGAGGATTATCAGCTGCCTCCAGTAATTTCTTGACATTCAAACTTCCCAACTATTGATCCTTAGTCTCCATTTAAATTCTTGAAAGGGGGCTTTTCAGCTGGGCTTGCAAATATTTGTATATATTACCGCCTACAATTGTCCCCGACCTGGTGTGTAGTTCCACGGATGACACATGTAGACGCGTCAGACTTTATGGCGAGTAGCTTTAGACGTAATATGACGCCCTGACTGCAGAGAGAAAAAATGCCCTAGGCGACAGAATGTTGGCAAAAAAAGTAAATAACGGTGCTAATAAACTAAGTGTTGGCATCTTGTAGTAGTTGCATTATCAAAACAGGAATATTTTACTTAATAAAAAACACAATTTGTTTGATGAAAAATAATCCCACCAGCGGTCTCGATAACTTGAAAATAAACCCTGCGTGAACTGGTAAATGTTGTGAAAACCCCATGTTAATTCGACTATAGGTTCTAAAGTTATGACATGTTAAGTAGCGACACATTTAAAAGAAGACGAGAGAAAATCAGGTTGAAAGTTATTGAGTTGTTGAAAAACACACTTTTGATACATGACAGAAGTCCTTAGTTACGGTTACAACGTTATTGCAAGGTATGGCAACGAAACATTTTATGGAATGTTGTAAAGAAAACCACTGTAAATATGGACATTTCTGGACTTAGATGTAGTTGCAAAACCCAACTATGGGCCTATTTGTTTCGTGCAGATTTGGTGATCCATGGTGTCAGTAGCTGATCCAGATCACGCTTTAACGAATCCTGATCGTGAGGTGTGTTCACAAGATCTAAGATGGCGATGTGTGCGACTGGCGAAGAGAAAAAATTTATTACTTTTGAAGATTTGAACCATGAAATAAGTTTTTGTGGCATTTCTTCATTATTCTTTTTGAATGTATTTTTTCGCAATTCAAAATAGTATGATCGATTTAATTTTCAATTGAATTTCAGATCGTCTCAAAATTTGGAGCAGACGACATTCATCTCGTGTGTTCAGATACGACGTGCGTCAATGGTTTCGTTGGTTTTTTGTATTGCACTGGATCACATGATCTCCTATATGAAACAAACAGGCCTTCTGTTAACTGCCTTTAACCAGTTCGCGCCGGGATTATTTTAACATCGCCGAGCCGAGGGGCGGGATTATTTTTAACGAAACTCGATCCGAAGCGGATTCATGCTGATAGTGCCGGGAAACACACCCACGCATTTCCTGCCTTGCTCGCTGCTGACATACATTTCCGAACTTGAACTTGGCGTGTTTATGCGTCATCCGTTTTGAATTTGGGAAAATGTTTGCGTTTATATACGTCATCCGGCGCGAACTGGTTAATAGTTGATGCAGTTGTTCTCTTTCACTCTGTGAATTTGTCAACCACCCAAATGTTCTTTATTCCTGCTACTTTTAGGTTAGACGACCTGAATGAATCCGTTCAAGCGGTGTCTCACAACGTCCGCTTCAGTGAAGAGAAGAGCTATGGAGGCAGGGGAGGCAAGAAGGAAGACATCTTGAAATTGGTAAGGGCATCTCTTTTTATTATTGTGGTTCTTATTTCCGACCGACCCTATTTTGGGCTCCCCTGGACCCAAGGAAAAAACACCTTTTTAGTACCGCTGACCCTATCTGGAACCCTATTCACACAAACAAACTTGCAAAAAAAGAAAAATGATTAGTAAATTCACACAATCCTGCTCTGTGTATTAAATCGAAAGCTATTTATACGCAAAATATGGCGTACAACATCACGTGGTATCCCAGAAAATGAGTAGCTGCATTATGTTGCCTCTCATCATATTAGGTGTCTAATGTTCCAATATAGTATACATGTACTTTACTGGTTTGTCATGACTGCCACTGCAGCCAAAACATTTGTGAGCTGTATTGTGCATCGTATGATATCAACAAAACTGGAGATACAGTGATGATTAAATTGAAGTACCCCTCGCACTCGTACTCGCTCGCAATTCACCCGTTAACGCACGTTTCTACTCGGCCATTGTCTGAGGATTAACGGGGTCTCGCAGTTACGCGCGAGCGCTTCCGAGGTGCGTGAAGAACGAGCACTTACGAGGAAAGTCATCCATGCATAACAATGACTTCGTGTGATTCCCAAGTACGTGTAGTGGCCCATTTACCAATCGATCCGGCTTTTCAGTTGGGACAACTGTTCTGAGTGATTGTTGCGCTACACAAAAGCCCAATTGAGAGCGCTTTTACTCTGAACATGGAGCTATAAAAAGGTTATTGGTTGAGTGCCAAGGAACAGCCTACATTTATTTTCATTATAATTAGTGCACCGGGCTTCTTTTGTGGGATCTTGTTGGGTGCTCTACATGTGCATGTAAGTCCATTGTGTCGGTGCGTTTTAAAGCTGAATGACAAAGTATTTTTGATCTCTATTCGTATTATCGAGCGGTGTTTTCGGAAGGACAAAAAGCGTTGGTGAGAATGAGATCGTTCAAAAAAGAAAGAACTTTCAACCATGTCCTTCCTTCTAACAAATTATCTTTTTCATTGGTTGTAATTGTATGCCACAAAGAAACATTCCCCAGCCAATTAAAATTCCAATGTGGTGGTCGGCCACATGTTGGCCGGCTTGCTTATCCAACTTAATACATTTTGTAGGTCAGCTGTCAATCATTATCTGGATTTCTTGCGCCTACTTGGATTATATTCAAAATATTAGTTTGGGGGGTCTTGGGGTCCTGGATCGGGATTTTGTATCACCTTGATCATATTCTTATTTATTCTTGGCTGTAGGCCTATTGGTTTGGTGGAAGATTTTAAAAGCTATCCTTGTAATTTACGGGCCATAAAATAGATCGTTTTTGTTAAATACATGTACAAGAAAAACGGAAAATAAATCGTATTAAATTTTCCCCCTAAATCCGTTTAAAATTGTTTAGGTGTTAAGGTCCCGGTTTTTTTTGTTTTTTTTTCCAACAATGAAACCAGAAATAAATGTTATTAAATAAACCTCTGAAATTTATTTCACCAGCCTCGTAATTTAATAGTCCGGTGTATGTTGATTTTATTAGATACCAGAAAAACCAAGAATAAATCGTATTATTATTTACCCCTGAAATCGGTTGGGGAAATGTTTAGGAGTTCAGACAAATAAGTCTTTAAGTACCCTTTCCCCTTTTTTTCTATAAAAAGACAATAAGGACAATTTCGGATGACAAGGGTTTCGTAAAAAAACAGGCTCAGAATTTTTAACACCTTTTTATTTGTACATCCAAATATATTTTGTAAACGATTACGGCAAACTTTTGTAAAGTACTCGCATTCAATTTAATGACCATCGGTTAGGCCAAGAGATAAATACAACTTATGTTAGAAAATTGTGTGATGTTTCAGTAAATGTACATTTATTTTGTGAGAATAGACACCAAAACTGCACATTTCCTCTGGCTTTATTATTTTCCCCCTACTTTATTATTTTACCAATTCTAGTACTTGCCCTTTCCCCAAGTTGCGTAAAATAATCTCTCTACTGGGAGAACTACCGGATCCTTTTGTGGAGCCTGTCAATCAAAACCTATTCTTTACAGTCATCAAAGCTAAACGCCGCCTCCATATTGCCTGGGCCGGACCAAGAATAAATCGCATTATTATTTACCCCTAAAATCGGTTGGAGAAATTTTAAGAGTTCAGACAAATAAGTCTTTGAGTACCCTTTCCCCTTTTTCTCTATAAAAAGACAATAAGGACAATTTTAAAATTAACCATAGGGATATATTTTGGATGACTAGGGTTTCGTAAATAAACAGGCTCAGAATTTTTAACACCTTTTTATTTGTACATCTGAATGAATTTTGTAAACGATTACGGCAAACTTTTGTAAAGTACTCGCATCCAATTTAATGACCATCGGTTAGGCCAAGAGATAAATACAACTTATATTAGAAAATTGTGTGATGTTTCAGTAAATGTACATTTATTTTGTGAGAATAGACACCAGAACTGCACATTTCCTCTGGCTTTATTATTTTCCCCTACTTTATTATTTTACCAATTCTAGTACTTGCCCTTTCCCCAAGTTGCGTAAAATAATCTCTCTACTGGGAGAACTACCGGATCCTTTTGTGGAGCCTGTCAATCAAAACCTATTCTTCACAGTCATCAAAGCTAAACGCCGCCCCCATAACGCCTGGGCCGGGCCAAGAATAAATCGCATTATTATTTACCCCTGAAATCGGTTGGAGAAATTTTAGGAGTTCAGACAAATAAGTCTTTAAGTACCATTTCTCTTCTTTTTTTCTATAAAAACATGGACAATTACATAATTAACCTAAGGAATATTTTTGTTTAGGACTGTGGTTTCCTAAATGAACAGGCTCGGGGTTTTAACATGTTTTTATTTGAACATCTCAATACCTTCTGTAAATCAGTACGGCAAGGTACGAAGGTACTTACAGCCAATTAAATGATCTTCGGTTGGGTTAGGAGACAAATAAATTCGCTCGATAAATACACCGACCAACGCATTTTAAATGAATTTTGTATCTGCCAGGCATGGGTCAGTGTAAGTAAATACAATGTATCTTTGTTGGAGATAAGCAGGCCAGTACAACATTCTATGAGTACCACTTTGTGTTGAGAGAACGTCTGACACCCAACGACAATAAAGATTTGTTTAACTGGACTTCATGATTGGATAACGATCTTGTCACTGGAAGTAGTGAGCGGTGCTAAGGCTTTGATGTTGGTCTTTTCAAGAAACTCGGTCGGGTCATCACTCAGTTAGTTGGGGAATCCTGCGGTTTACAGTCTAGTCTGCGACATTCAGTGTACATACACACACAGGCGGTCGTTCGTACTTGGAAACCCAAACTGGAATTTCACGGGTCAGTGATCACCGCTCGTACAGTCGTTGCATCTCGCTCGACGCACGCGGGGATTTTCGAGCGGGTTCGAGCGAGTTAATTTTATGCTGAGGGTTTTCGAGACGGTAAGAGTGATTTCGAGATCTCGTAAACACACTTAAACGCACGTACCTCCTCGTACTCGCTCGCAAATTAATGGGTACTTCAATTTAATCACCACTGTAATACACACTTCTCATCAATTAATTTAGTCATTTTTTTTTCTTTTTCGACCAACCGACCATACTCCAAAGGCAAAACAATATGAGAACCATAAAATAAAAAGGGATGCCCGAAAAGAAAAAGTATTTACATGAGAAGGTTTGGGGAAAAAAAGAAATATGCATTTTTTGCAATTTGTGAGTTTAAAACATGTAGTCCCTGTACCACCCCTTACCACCTTGTTTTTTATTTATAACCCTGAGGCTTTATGGTATAAAGGTATCAGTTGGTTTTGCAGAATGCACTGTATCAAGCTGTATGTATGTACGTGTGTATCTGCTGTTGTTTACGCAGTATTCAAGTTCTTGCAAGTCCTTTCACAAGTCCTTTCACAAGTATTTTCACAAGTCCAGTCACAAGTCCAGTCACAAGTCCAGTCACAAGTCCAGTCACAAGTCCAGTCACAAGTCCAGTCACAAGTCCAGTCACAAGTCTAGTCACAAGTCCTTTTTCCAGCCCAGTCACAAGTCCAATCACCAGTCCAGGGACAAGTCCTGTGAAAAGTCCTTTCACCAGTCCCGTGACAAGTCCCGTGACAAGTCCCGCTACAAGTCCTTTCCATAGTCTTTTCACAGGTCCTTTTACAAGTCCTTTTACAAGTCCTTTTACAAGTCCAGACACAAGTCCAGACACAAGTCCTGTCACAAGTCCTGTCACAAGTCCTGGTACAAGTCCAGTCACAAGTCCTGTCACAAGTCCTGTCACAAGTCCTTTCACATGTCCACAAGTCCAGTCACAAGTCCAGTCACAAGTCAACAAGTCCAGTGACAAGTCCAGTGACAAGTACTGTCACAAGTCCTGTCACAAGTACTGTCACAAGTCCTGTCACAAGTCCTGTCACAAGTCCTGTCACAAGTCCAGTCACAAGTCCAGTCACAAGTCCAGTCACAAGTCCAGTCACAAGTCCAGTCACAAGTCCAGTCACAAGTCCAGTCACAAGTCCTTTCACATGTCCACAAGTACAGTCACAAGTCCAGTCACAAGTCAACAAGTCCTGTCACAAGTCCCGTCACAAGTCCTTTTACAAGTCCAGTCACAAGTCCAGTCACAAGTCCAGTCACAAGTCCAGTCACAAGTCTAGTCACAAGTCCTTTCACATGTCTACAAGTCCAGTCACAAGTCCACAAGTCTAGTCACAAGTTTTAAAAGTAGGACGTCAAATTACCAAGTCAGTGTTGAGAGGGAGCTGCAGCCGATTCACAAAACTTTACGCGTTTAGAGTTGCCTCACGATTCTGCCATTTTCGAAATTGCCGATTCAATGACTGTTTTGGAAAAGAACACAATTATACACCAAAAGCCATTATTGTCTAAGTTTAAGTTGTTTATATTTATTTAAAACGTTGCCCAGCTATTCCAAGTTTTGTGAAATCGATCACAAGTTCATTTTGCAAAATGGTTGCATAAGTCTGACGCATGGCTTAAAGGTAGAATACACCATTGGTAATTGCTTGAATTATCATGAATGGGCGAATTTTTGGGGTTGTATTTTATAGTAAATATCGTTTAACTGGCCTGTCCAAAGTTTTACAATCATGGATGCTGAGAAAAGCAAGAAAAACATCGTTCGTTTTTGAGGTGTCGGGCGGTTGTTCTTATTGTGTTTTTGGTTTTTTTCGCGATCGCCGGATGGCCATCGCAATTATTTTGTTATTAAATTCAATTTTTTGGAACAATTACAGGATATCTAGCGCAATCCTTTGGCTAGATGCTTACAATCATTATTTACAAATAAGTAAGATATTTCCTAATAATTTGGTAGTAAATGTTTTTCGATATCTGCAAATGGTGTATCCTACCTTTAATCTACATACTTGTTTGTGAAATAAGCTGCTGGGCAAAGTGTTGGAGGCTCCAGGTCCCCTCCCCCCCCCCCCCCCCTTTCTCTCCAAAATCTGTGGGTTTTTTTTCTGATATTTGCTCTTCCATGACCTCGTATCTTTATCAGGGTATCCTACTAATGGAACTCATCCAGGCCCAAGAGGGTGTGCAATATCCATGTGAGGTTCCACAGGACCTCCCTACAGACCTACAAGATCTGTTACACAGGTGAGAAAATCTGAACTAGGAAGGGTAATATTTTGTGCCATACTATTGTTTCTGGAATTGGCATGATGCGAGTTTGCTTTCAAAGCGGACACGGTTGTTATAAGCAAGATGTGATTTCAACAAAAGATTTCCAAAATCACATCGAAATGCTCCAAATGCACATCCTCGGTACAAATTCACATCCTGGGTTAAAGGTAGGATACACAATTGGTAATATCAGGAATGGGTGGATTTTAGGGGTTGTGTTTTATAATAAATATAATTTAACTGACCTGTCGAAGTTTTACAATCATGGATGCCGAGAAAAAAACAAGAAAGACGGCGTTCGTTTTCAACCAGCATCGAGCAGTAGTTCTTGGGTTTTTTGCGATCACCTAAATTAAATATCATTTACTTTAAAAATAGTAAGAAATTTTGTAATAATTTTGTAATAAATAAATATCATTTTAATACTTTAAAATACTTTAAAAATAGTAAGCAATTTTTTAATAATTCGGTGGTAATTTTTTTTTGATATGGTGTATCCTACCAAGTGGATGTGAATTTGAATGTTATTGACTTAACCCAGGATGTTAATTTAAACTGAGGATGTGATTTTGGAAATCTTTTGTAGAAATCACATCCTGCTAAGAGCCATGTTTGCTTTGAATGTGGAATCACATCATGCCCTTTTCTATAGTAACCCTCTAGGGGTATGCAAAATCATGAATAGAATTACAGGATTCAGGACTGTTAATTTAATGTTATCATATTTTGTTTTGGCACAGGGATTTGTGCATTTCACAATTGATTTATTCTAGTAATGAAATCAAAGTAGCCCATTTTTTCAAATGCTTGTCAAAACGTCATCGGGACATTTCTTGGTCCTAACTCCCCACTATGCTGTTATGATGTTCACGGTTATTGGTAACCAGCCATGGCAGGAAACCAAAGTTTCTCTGTCCGACATTGACTTGGTGTGTTCTTTTTTCTTCGCTCAGATGTCTAGATACTGACGAGAGAAATCGTTCGTCAGCCTTATCGTTACTGGATCATCCCTTCATAAAGCCTTCAATCTCAGTATCACCTGAAACAAACAGTAATCTGCCTAACGATCTTAACTCATCAGGTGAGACATTAAATAGCGGTATATACCCCTTCAAATAGGTCAATTATTTTAAATATTAATACAAATAATTAAATTTAATACAATTTAAATTCTAATCAAGCTAGCCAATTGCAATATAAACTGACGTGTATTTTTGGAAAAAAGGGCACACAAAGAGAAAAGAATATAAAGAGAAAATATAAAAGTGAATTCAAGGTAGAATACACCGTTTGTTATTGCTTGAATTATCAGGAATGGTTGGATTTCAGGGGGGGGGGGGAGGTTGTATATTATAGTAAATCTCGTTTAACTGACCTGTTCGAAGTTTTACAATTATGGATGCTGAGAAAATCAAGTTTTCTTTCGCGATCGTTGTAGTGCTCAAAATATAAAGAAAGGTGCTTGACAAACAACCTTGTTTTGGGCTCTGTGAATGCTGAAAATTCTGAGAAAAAAATATTCTAAGATTTTAATTTCAATTCAAAATTTCACCCCATCCCATCCCATCCCATCCCATCCCATCCCATCCCATCCCATCCCATCCCATCCCATCCCATTCCATTCCATTCCATTTCATTCCTTTCCATTTAGAAATCTTCAGTACCTGTTATAAAAAATTTAAAAAACAGTGATATAGATTTACTCAACTTTTTATCTCAATTCTGCAACTTCTTACTCATTTAGGTTTGTAAAACTCTTGTTAACCTTTTCTCGTGTTATCTAATGTTTCTACTGCTTCTGTCACCAGGCAACGAGAAAGAAGCGGATGTCATTATTCCAGAACCTAAGAGTTATGACATCCACCTGGGTCATTCAAGACTCAGGAGTGAGTTTGAGGTGTTGGACTTCCTTGGCAAAGGAGGCTTTGGAAGTGTCACAAAGGTACAGTAGGTTTTCAATATAACATATGACAAAAGTCCGTCACGTCTTTAAAGGAGAGGACGTGCCTTTTAGCTCTTTCCCTTGGGTGACTTTTGTTTCGCCTGAACAAAGTTTAGAAAGAGACTATGCAATCACTATTTCTGTTACGTAGTCCATCTGTATGTATACCGGTGGTCCGTATGTATGTATGTACGGTAGTATGTATTGGTCTTATACATGCAAACTCAAAGTCCAATTGCATATGTGAAAGGTCATTTGTGGTAAAGTTGTAAAATAGTAGGCGACACATGTGGTTCAAGAACCATCCTTGTGTTGCGAAGGAACTCCTCCACACCCCTCCCCCACCTCAAATAGGTGACTTTTAGTCGACGAGAAAAACACACCCGATATCCTTAATACATAATTATTCACTGTTTTTTTTAGAAAGCTGGTATGTTTGGTCGCCCAACCAAAAAGTGTTTTTGTATTGTTCTAATGGTGTAGTTTATTTATCGTGTTACTGTTACAAACAATATTTAACAAAACTGCTTCAGAAGTATCAAAGTAGATTCTGAGTATTGGACCCATGACCTCCTGCTTTCTAGTGCAGATGTCTTACCACCCGACCACTGAGCTACATGTAGTCAGGGTCGGCTGGCTGGTTCGAATCTAAGTAATGGACCAACGACCTCCTACTTTCCAGTGTAGATGTTTTACCACTCGACCACCAAGCTAGCCGGGGTCGGCTGGCTAGTTCGAATCTAAATAATGGACCCACAACATTCTGCTTTCTAGTGCAGATGTCTTTACCACCCGACCACTGAGCTACATGTAGTCGGGGTCGGCTGGCTGGTTCGAACCTAAGTAATGGACCAAAGACCTCCTACTTTCCAGTGCAGATGCCTTACCACTCAACCACCGAGCTAGCCGGGGTTGTGTGATTGGAGAGCAGCGGTTACAGGAGGTTATGGGTTCTAGTCCCATTCGAGTGATTGTTTTCGAATGATAATCTCTCAAGACAATACCGAGTGTTTAAACATACGACTGTATATGGCAGTATACAAATAATGAATGTTTGTTAGTGCAATGGTAAGAATGGGGCAAGGACCAATGGTTCACTAATGGTTGGTTTGTGACATCACTAGAGCATGCGCCATGAAGTTACAGTGCGAACGACTATTCAAACTATGGTCAAACTGTTGTACTCACACCGGAAAAAAACAATATTTCAACACGATACTTATGTTTATTTACACCACAATAGTTATTGCGTAGTTTAGGATATCTTACATAACGGTCGTTCTTATCAGACGATGGTGACAAAAGTTACAGAATAACACACTAAAGATGGACAAAAATATGCCGTGCATTGGGATGAATAATTTAATGCACCTGACAAATGATCCACTTATCAGATGACGGGGATTTATTTATTTATAAAACCCAATACTTTATCTGAATTGTTTGTGAAATGGAGCAAGACACATGATTTTAAAAATAATTTTATAATTTGGTAGCCTTTTTTGAGGATCATTGTAATGCCAGCATAAATGTGACCTACTTGAGGCTAAAGCTCCCCAAAAACCTTGTTTCGAGTAATCCGCACATGAAGTTGAACAATGTAAATGTTAAAATGAACAATTGATTCTGTGTTTTCTGTAGTTTTGAGTTGCCAAGTTATTCAAAAAATTCACACTACATTTTTATTGTGGAAAAATAGCCCCAAAGTTTGGTGGTGCAAATGCGTATGTTTTTCAAAGCCCTTTTTCTCAAAATAAGATTACTAAAGTTTGGCTGCGCACTTTCAACTTTCCTGTGATATAATATCTTTGGAATTAACTACATAAATAATGTTGGTATCATTGGAAAGCTAAAGAGCCGCTCTTTACTATGGTGTAAAACACTCAAAAATTCAAAGGTGGGCATTATTCCCCATTATGTCATGGCAGGTCACAAATTACAGAACAACATGATTTTGTTTCTTCTTCCTATATCTCCAGGTCCTCAACAAACTGGACGGCAACATCTATGCCATCAAGAGAATCCTGCTGAACCCCGAAAGTCGGGAGCTGAATCGGAAGATCACAAGGGAGGTCAAGCTACTGTCTAGACTCAACCATGAAAATGTAGTCAGGTAAAAACTAAATTCTGAAAACAGTTTTAACCATTTGCATTGTTAGAGTGCCCGTCAAGTGGCCGGTCTTAAACGGATGATAAAGATATGGCTGGCCAGTCTTAAACACTTTTCCAGTGTCACATGAATTTTGGACTCCAATGAAATCCACTGCCTTTCACCGTTTTATCGGTTTAACGTTCATAACGCATGTGCAATACTTACCAGTGAGTCAGTATTTTATGGTCCTCAATCCACAACGTGTTCGCCACAGCTGCGTCTGCGGGACCATGTCTATTAACCAGTTCGCGCCGGAGGACGTATATACACGGAAAGTTTTTACGAGATTCAAAGCGGATGATGCATAAACACGCCACGAGCAAGGCAAAATGTTTGTCAGCAGTGAGCAAGGCCCACAAAAACGGCGTAAAGTCACGCTATGCTATATTGAGTTATGATTGAAAATTAGCCGATTTGACAGTGGGGAATCATTTTTTGGGTTTTAGCACGCTACAATTCCCACATATGTTTTCTTTCAAACTACCAAGTGTTTTTTTCAAAAGATTAGCAGAAAACAAAATCTAAATTTGATTTTACTGAACATATACCCAAGAAGTAAAATTTAGCGAAATTAATGAAAATATGTAAATATCATGATAAAATAATCGCATTTTCACATCAAAAACCACGGCATTAATTTCCTATTACCCATGGCAATATTATTATCACCGGAAAGGTCATGATCTAAGCTTTCTATATCTAGATCTAAATTAACCTGAAATATTTTTAATATCCAATGAAATGCAAAATTGTAAAAAAGTTTGGTATAAACATTGACGTATAACCGCTGGTTTTGCTCAATATTAGATATTTTTTAAATACCCTACCCAATAAATTAGATATCATTTTAAAGCTAAGAATTTAGGGAACCTGGAAATACCAATATCTCAAAATATCAGAAGGTCAACTTTACTCTAATTTCGTGGGAGCAGGTCACAAATATCATTTAACCGAACTGTACAAAGTTTTAGAATCACGGATGCTGAGAAAAGCATCCATGCTATGGTCGTTTTCAACCGGTGTCAGGCAGTGGTTCTTATGTTTTTCTCGTTTTTAAATATAAAATTCAATCTTTCAGAACAATTACAGTATATCTAGCGCAATATTTTCGCTGGATGCCCACAATCATTATTTACTTTCAAATAAGTAAGATATTTTCTAATAATTCGGTAATAAACATGTTCGATATAATTATGCAAATGGTGTATCCTACTTTTAATAAATACTTTGGAGAGTTGATAGCTTTATGATTAGTTGAAACTCGATCAAGTTGAGGGCATTATTTTGTAGTAACAGCCCTGGCATTCAAGAAGAAGCAAATAAATGGCTCCTGAACCAGCATTGGATCAAGCATCATGTAAGCCAATCATTGGCCAAATACAACAGTCCTACGGCAACTTAATGCAACAATACAGTAATATGTACAGACGTGAATAAAGCACGCAGTCAAATCTCGATACTGTGCGCGATATATTTATGCGGGCTCGTATGATGTTTTATCACTGAGCGCGTATGTGTCGTCTGTGTGTTAGCGCATTGCTATGCACAGGATAGATCACACTGGTAAATTAGTCTGGTCTCAAAGTACAGGTAATAATAACAACACATATTGAAGAGACAGGATACCATGCATAAGCTAAAATATTGCCCCTGAACACGAACACAACAGATTGGAAATATTGCCAAAAGAGAAGTCAAAATTTGGAGCATTTTCATAGTATATTTTGTTGAAATCGTATTTACAATGTATTAAAGAGAATAACAGTGTGAGGACCATGTCTTAACCGCGAAATAACAGACCAGGTTGGGGGATGGCTGCTGTTTATGGACTGCGGCCATCTTCCAACCTGGTTCGTTATCACGCAGTCCTAACACTGTTATTTCCTAATTGCCATCTGTATGCCGTGCACATTTTGCTCGCCTCGCCATCTCATGATTTGCACTTCTTCTTTTTTGCATTTGAGTTGTTCAGAAGTGAGTGAGTTGTTCAACTTGCAATACTTTATTTAATTGTATCTACAATATTCTGCATTTAATGAATAAATTACGACAATGGAAGGCAGAAGGCAGCAAAATGCGGCAACTTGGCAAACAAACACGACAAACCAATATACACTGAAATCACTAAACCCTAACACGGGAATCACTGGACGGTATATTTATTGTGTAAAGTTGCCAGATCGAGGCTCTCCATGCTAATGGTAAAGGGGGCAAAGGGCGGATCCTGCAAAATTATGATTATGAGCTTATGACCTGGATCCTGCATTTTCCTCCAGTGGCAAAAAAACTCTGACGCCCTCAATCCTGCCGAATCCTTTGCAGCTATGCATAAATGTGCTAGTGTCCTCAATCCTCCAAATCCCTCTCTTCGGCAGAGAGGATTTTGGAGGATTTAGGATGGTTTGGGATATTGTTTCTTTGGCACAGATATTTTAATTCGTGGATAGAGGTCGCAGAGTCGCCTCCGACTACCGAGACTGATTCTGACTCGGTGGCTACCGTGACAAACACCGCCAGTCCCAATCAGAAACACACACCGGAGACTGGACCCCAGACAGGCGGTAAAAACAGTCTCAGCATCTCGGATGATATTGAGAAATTTGCTCCGAAAGTCAGTCTCAGTAAGTGCCACTAACACTAGTATACAAATATAACATGGTTTGCTGGGTGGGTAGTTGATATTACGGTAGCTCTCCGAGGTATTGGAAGTTTGTCAACTCGAAATAAACCATGTTAAGTTTGTTTTACTATACCTCATATATGTTCATATTCAGTTGCATTACAATTTCAGGAACTTAGGAAAATGCTGATTAACAGTAACATTTTTTTGTATGCTGCCATATTTTCATGTGTGTAGCTTGGGCGATGTTAGCGCCTGTGTTCTACACCCGTGTGCTAGGTTCACGATTGCACCATAAAGCACATGCGTAGTAGACTAGGGCACGGGTAATCTGTTTGCTAGTCTACTTTTGTACAGTAAAAATAGCATCTGGCGTGTGATGGTGAATGAACCGGTTAGAATTTGGCTCTCGATCATGAATACGTACAAGGTACATGTATAGTAATATTAACTGTACATGTAGCACCAACCCTTCGTTTAGCTCACCTGAATCAACACGGGTTAGCCCCGGATCGTTCAAATAGCGCTGATGTCATACTAAGGGCTCATCACACAATTCAAACCCCACAGACCCTGTCTCGCTGACAGTGTATCATACGCCTCATTTGTAGTGGGTTTGTAATCAGCGAATGGCACACAAAAGCATTGGAACGATGCACACACATGCACACAAAACCTTACATACGTACTGTGGACATTCCTTTGTCTTCGTGTAGTTAAAAAACGTTGACTAAATACTCACTTTTCTCGCTTCCCTAAAACAAATTTACCCTCAAATTTTGATTATTTGCCTCTCAGCTGTTCCTCCTATCTTTTCTATATAACCCTAACCCGTTTTTCCTTTAGCGTTCTTTTTCGGAAACTGAAAAACGGATTGTGGACCTGGGCAAGTCCACAAACCGTAACCTCTTCCCGCATCGTGTGGACCTATATTGTTCAGAGGTCCACAGTGCGTATGCAAGACTAACTCACATATGCTATTATTGGTCGGTTCAGTGCGTGACACACGCGTAGTGGAAAACGGCTGATAGATAATGCGCCCCGATTGCAATTGTTACTCTGCAAAATTGAAATTGAAATTGAAATCTTGAAATATAGTTTTCTCAGAACATACATCATTCACAGAGCTAAAAATTCATCAAGTCAATTATTAAAACACATGTCTTTATATTTGGAGCACCCCTGCTGATTCCAATGATAAAAATGCACAACTGACAAATGGTATACGATCCCTTTAACTTGTCACTCAGGTACCTTGGGGTCCGTAGAATGGAGCACGTCACATGATACGGGAGGATTCGACAGCAGTGATTCATCATCCGATGAGGAAGATGTCTTTGGGGCATCCTTCATGTGAGTAATGGGTAGAGTTATAACGAGTCACTAAATTTTGTGACCAAGTCAAGTTGAGTCAAGTCGAGTCAAGTTGAGTCAAGTCGAGTCGAGTCATAGTGTATAGTCGAGTTAAGTCATAGTGTATAGTCGAGTCAGTGTATAGTCGAGTTGAGTCACAGTGTATAGTCAAGTCAAGTCATAGTCGAGTCACAATGTAAAGTCAAGGTGTATTTTCGAGTTGAGTCTACTCGAGTCAGTGTATAGTCAAGTTGAGACGAGTCATAGTCGAGTCAAGTCAAGTCAAGTCAAGTCACGTATAGTCGAGACACACTATATATTTAGGTCGAGTCTAGTCGAGTAACAGTGTTTAGTCAAGTCAAGTCATAGTCGAGTCACAATGTATAGAAGAGGCTAGTCGAGTCGAGTCGAGTCATAGTGTATAGTCGAGTCATAGTGTATAGTCGAGTCACAGTGTATAGTCAATTTGAATCACAGTGTATAGTCGGTATGAGTCCTGTATAGTCGAGTCGAGTCAAGTCGAGTCACAATGTATAGTTGTGTCGAGTCGAGTCAGTGTATAGTTGAGTCGAGTCGAGTCGAGTCGAGTCGAGTCAGTGTATAGTCGATTCGAGTTGCAGTGTAGAATTGAGTTGAGACAGAATTTTTGAACACACAATAAATAAACACAAGAAAGAAAGTCATTTGTTTTAATATTGAAAGTCGCCTGAAGTCAATGATGAAACCAAGAATTGGAAAATGCGCTTAAAATCTGGTTATGAGGTAGTATTTTGTATGCTACAGACCCTGACACTGTGGATTAGCCATAAATTTACCGATATCTGACTTTGCTTAGCAGCTCCGTGAAATTGGCCCTAGTTGCCCTCAGCAATGCATTGGAATGTTCGTCCTAGGTCCACCTTTGTGGAAGTGCTTGTGCCCAGTGTCCATATACTGCAGCGGCAACTATTCACAAATTTTGTTTTCCATTCTTTCTCTCATATCAGGCCTTGCTCGGACTCTTCTGATGGTATTGAGTTTGAGCATACCAACTCCAGTCCAGAAAACAGCGATAATAACAAATCTCGTCAGGTACTGACTTTAAAAACATTGTTTGGGCTCAAATTTAGATTTTCTTAAAATTTTCTTATAATGTTTGACTGAGTGATTGCAGTCTTGGTTGCAAAAGTTGGAAAACACCAGATATACCATAGTTGTTTGCTTTAATAGTAGCTACATAAGTTTCAGAGTCATTACCTGCAACTACATATTTTGACACAAATTTATGCCGAAAACATTGATTATTATGCTACCTTGACTCTTTTCGCAATTTCACAGGTAGAGGGGAAGAAATCAAATGACGCCAACCTGCCTCCTCAAGACACGGAGCCGTCTCGACCTCTTCAGTACCTGTACATCCAGATGGAGTTCTGTGGGAAGAGTACACTGAGGACGGCCATTGACCAAGGGCTGTGCAAGGATGAGAGGAGGGTCTGGAGATACCTGCGGGAGATTGTGGAAGGACTGTCTCATATACACTCACAGGTAGGTTGAAGGCAGCTTTCTGTCAGGGTCTGTGTACCGATGAGAGGAGGGTCTGTGAACTTTTTGGAGAGATCGTGAAAGAACTGTCTTATATAAACTCACGTTGCAGTTCTGCCGTCACTCTTTTCTTTCTTTGTAGAACACAACAGGAGGATTGGTGACTTGGATTTAGACCTCCTTTAGTAATTTTTTTCTGAAATGGGGTTTCGTTACATTTTGTTGAGTGCTGTGGCTTTGTGGTCTGGAGCACTAAATTCGCCGTCTGTGGATTTTAGTCCGACTTGGACTATCGTGTATGTGCCCTTGGGCAAAGCAATTAGTCACTCATTGCTTCTCCCCACCCAGGAGTAAAATGGGTACCTGTGAGGGCAGAGGTGGTTGTTACTAACTGCTATGTGCCAAAACAGCAGCATTGAGCTGCATACTCCCCAGGGAGCTGTGATGGTATTTGGAATGTTTTGTGGGCCCAATGAGCAGGGGCATTAATGGCAGTGCCTCGATTGCCAGTCTTGATAGATAACGGTACTTGATCTATATAAGAATTGCATATTATTATTTCAGGGTATGATTCACAGAGACCTGAAGCCAGTCAACATCTTTCTGGATTCCAATGACCTGGTCAAGATCGGGGATTTTGGCCTGGCTACAGCCGGAAACATGGGAACGGCGGCTTTGCCGGATATACCACAGGGGGACCTACACGAAGCTCAGTTATTAGAAGGAAGTGCTGGTGAGCAAAAGAAGTCATCAATTCTGAGATATCTTTCCCCGAACTTCCAAAGAATTGTTTTGCTATGAACGTCATTGAATCCTCTTTTTAAATCCATATCTGTGCAGGAATTTAACAGCATGTCATTTTTACTTTAATATTCCTTGGTTATCAAATCTTGTGTAAACTAATAGTAACTTCAGCTTTATATTCAATAGTGCTGAAACCGTCAAAATCTCCTTGTGGGTTTGAATGATAAAAATAATTCTTATTAAAGGGCTAGTATCTCTTGAAGCTATCCAAAAAAGTAACCATAACAGATTATTGTTCAAAACCGTACTTAAAGATATTATAAGGAGAGTTGATAGCTTATAATTAGTTGAAACTCGATCAATTTGAGGGCATTATTTTGTAGTAACGGCCTTGGCTTTCAAGAAGAAGCGAATAAATGGCCCCTGAACAAGCATTGATCAGGCATCATGTAAGCCAACATGCAACAATACAGCAATCTACCGGTATGTACAGACGTTAATAAAGCGCACATCAAATCTTGATACTGCGCGCGATATATTTATGCGGGCACGTAGAATGTTTTATCACTGAGCGCGTATGTGTCGTCTGTTCGTTAGCGCGTTGCTGTGCACAGGATAGATCACACTGGTATGCTAGTATGGTCTCAAAGTACAGGTAATAATAACAACACATATTGAAAAGACAGGATACCGTGCATAAGCTAAGATATGACCCCTGAACACAAACACAACCGTCTGGAAATATCACCAAAAGGAAAGTCAAAATTTGGAGCATTTTCACTCGAGGCACTGCTGAAACCGTCAAAATCTCCTTGTGGGTTTGAATGATCAAAAATAATTCTTATTAAAGGGCCAGTATCTCTTGAAGCTATCCAAAAAAGTAACCATAACAAATTATTGTTCAAAACCTTACTTTAAAGATATCAATGACTCTAAACTCCCTGTGAAATTATTTCTTCTGGTATGAAGAGAATTGTTTTTTTTTTAAAGTCAAAAAATGCATCTCAGAGACACATTTTAGAAATTTCCCTTAGTACATTGTCGTTGGTTAAAAATCGAAATCTTAGAATGTACATCATTCACAGAGCTAAAACTTTGTCAGGTTAGTTGTCAAGCACCATTTTTTTGATTTTGAGAATTTTTGCTGCCTCTAATTATGATAAAAATTATGACAAATTGTATACTTCTCTATAAAAATTTGTGTTTGTGTGTTCACAATTGTGTTGTGCCTTCACAAGGGTGCTAGGTACATGGCAGACACTGAACAGCTGTCCATCATTTCTCTCCCCGTTAAGGGGGCACTAATTATGCACAGATTATATAATTGGAGACTGATTACAACAAGTTATATTTGTTTTATTTCTTCCTTGTATTGCAGGTACAGGGAGTCACTTGACGGGCAAGGTGGGCACCACCCTCTACGTCAGCCCTGAGTTATGCCAGGCCAAAAGCAGTCATTACAACCAGGTATCTTGTTAATAGACAGATCCGGCCTGTCAATCAAACAGCGCGCATTGACCAATAAGATTACGAGTTTTGGTCAGGTAACTTAACAACGGTTGCTGCAGGCGTAGTCCGCCATTAGCTCGGTCAAACTCAGAAAAGTGTACACAAACAAAATGGCTTCGGTACGAAAAGGCACCGTATTTGTCAATCAAAGTGCGACTGCGGGGAGTTGAAGAAATGGTAAAAAATATGCAGTCAGAGCCTAGCCTACACAGACATACATGTACATACGTTCACGCGTGCAACTTGACCAAGGTAATGGTGTTGCCATGCCGTTGCTAAGGTATGCAAGGCTTATGGTCAAATCCGGATTGGTCTATTGTGATTCCTTACGGCCCTTTTGTTTCGCACAGACCTGATCACGATCAATTATCCGGAGCGTCGGTAACTGCCCCGGGTCCGTTTAACCAGTTCGCGCCGGAGAACGTTTATACACGCACAAACAATTTCAGAGATTCAAAACGGATGACGCATAAACATGCCACGAGCACGGCTTGGAAATGTCTGTCAGCAGTGAGCAAGGCCAGAAATGTCATGGGTGTGCTTCCCAATACCATCGGCCTGAACCCGCCTCGGATTGAGTTTCGTTTAAAATAATCTCGCGCCTCGGCTTCGTGAAGGTTAAATCAATCCCGGCGCGAACTGGTTAAATGGATCCAGGGGCCAATTTCACGTAGAATTGTTTTTTACAATTTTAAGTACAAACAAAACTTGGCATGAAAATTCTTTCTTGGCAAAAACAGGATTACAAACCAAATTTTCTGGTATTCAGCTGGTTTTTGCTTATAGCCTGAAAAGCACATGGAGTTTTGGCTGGTAACCTGTTTGTATTGAGTAAGACTTCTTGTGTGTATAAAGGTAGTATACAACTTTTGCAAACATCAAAACAAATAAAACTACTGAATTATTATGAAATACAAGTACTTGACTGTAAAGTTGAATTTTGTATTTATATTAAACGATTGCCAGCCGGCAATCGTTTTGAAAATGTGACTATTTTCAAACACTGCCCCCAATTTATTGAATTTGTCTGAAGGAAGTAAAAAAACAGACTGCAACAGCAGCACTTTTTGTCTTGGTTTTTTCACCTTCTTTGAACACAAAACAGGTCAGTGTCATCACACTGTTTAATATAAAATATGAACCTCATTCGTTTTTAAAATTACAACAAAAGCAAATGGTGTATACGACCTTTAAGCAAATATTTGTGCTTAGCAGCTCTATGAAATTGGCCCTAACTCGCAAGGTGGGTTTGCAGAATCAAAAATATCACATGCGCGACGGGTAGAGAGAGAGAAGAAAAAAATCAAATATTTGTTTTCGAAAATATTTTATCTTTATTCTTTAATAATGCATTTTCGGGATAAATTTTTGTACAATTGGTTTACATTTTCTTGAATAAAAATGGCTCTTCTAGTATATAAAAACTATAGCAGACAATATTCGTCCCTTGTGTACGAAAGATTCAACGCACGAGAGCAGTTCTGTTTGTGTTCGTACAGCGTTGGATCACATGCGGAGCTGCGCGAAACAAACGGGCCTTTTTATCACCATGAAATGTGTGCCATAATACCAGCTTTACCAGTAATTTTGTCTTGTTAGGCCAAATAAACCAAAACAAGTTTCTCATCTGAACTTTCAAAGAAAAAAAAGAAGCTGATGGCATTAATTCATTCATTCATTTCCAGCCGATTAGATTATTGTAATAGTCTCCTGTATGGATTGCCTGATATTTACATTTACACCCTTGTTTATCGATTTACACTGGCTTCCGGTTAGGTTCAGGATCAATTTTAAAATTTTGTTAATAACTTATACAATTTTAAATGGTCTTGCTCCCGCATACTTATGCCTACTTATAAAAAAAAAGGCGTCTTCTTATTACAATCTTAGAAGTTCCATGGATGATATGCTCCTTAGTTACCCGGTGTGTCAGACTAAAATCACGCTCGGTGATAGGGCTTTTGAGTATGCTGCACCCAAATTATGGAATGCTCTACCATTAAATATTCGGAAGTCGACTAATCTTGCTGTTTTTAAAAAATCACTTAAAACCCATCTTTTTAGTATGACATTTTATTGATACTGTCCTTTCTGATGAGTTGGACTAAAATCATGCTGGGTGTTATGGCATCTTAGTTTGCTGCAAATTATGGAGCAAAATGATGTGATGTAATGTGTTGTTTTGTCATGTTAATGTGTAATTTTTAAATTTGTATATTTGTAATGCGCATTTGAACATCTTTTTATGGAATTTGCGCAATATAAGTTAATAATAATAATAATAATAATTTGTTTTTTGCTTGACGTACTTGTATAGAAAAGAGAAAAGTGGCGATGGAAAAATGACTCCAATTTTCGGCCTTTTTTTTATTAAATAAAAAAGGGATGCACGCGAGGACAAAACTATTTTTTTAAATTTTATTTGGCCTTATATATCATTTATTCTTATTGAAATTAGTGAAAAAAATGTCAACAACATAGAGTAATTTGTGGGATTGATAATTTCCTTCAAAATTTGAGTATTTGTTTGTGTGTATTTCTTTAGAAAGTTGACCTGTACAGCCTTGGTATAATCTTCTTTGAGATGTGCAATCCGCCACTAGCTACTGGCATGGAGCGAGTTCAGATGCTGGGCAGAGTCAGAGAGGTACCGATAGTATACAAATACAGCATGGTTTGAGGGGAAGTAGTGGGAATTACTGGTCCCTCGGTGTAGGTCAGCTTGACTACATCCCGACGCAAAGCGGAGGGAGGTACATGTAGTCAAGCTTGCCTACACCAAGGGACCAGTAATTCCCACTATTTTCCAGAAATAAACCATGCTGTATTTGTTTTACAACACCTCATAAATATTCACTTTCTTGTCAATAACGACCTTCGAAGATTTTGCATCTTTATTCAGCAAAAGATATTCAAAATCTAGTAATGTTACTGAGAGTGGTTCCGTCTACATACATGTATGTTTGGTGCTACCAGAAAAAATACGGCACGGCAGCGAGCTAGATACTCACCGGAATAACGTCACATGGCAGCGTATTATTTTTACTTTCCAGACACGCCGCGGAATCGGCCAATGACGCGCTCCAATTTGCTCATAAATGTTGTGTAGTAAATCATTATCCCAGTGGACAACAGAAAACTAACAACATACAAAGTTTTGAAATAAAAATGCAACCTCATACTTTCAATATCCGGGGACCTAAACCATTGATATGTATTGCTAGAAAATCTTGTTTGAGAGAAAATGATACAAAGAACCTCCGATTCGGTTCAGTAGTTTTGATTCCAGTGCCATTTTTGGGAACCAAGGTCAGGGGTCATTTGGACTTGAAGGTTCACTGTGTGCAATAATCTAGAGCCCCGCATCGGGAGTTCTTGGTATCATTTTCCTTCCAACTAAATTTTCTATCCATCAAAAGTGTAGGTCTCTGAATATTGGAAGTATGGGGTTGCTGTTCAAAACTGGGAAAAGGAGAATATTCTAACCCTAACTCTTTACCCCATTTTTCTTACACATTACCTGAATCTTCCTTGCCCTTAATCCTGCAACTAAATCCTGCATTTTGCAAAGAGGATTTTGGAGGATTTGGGATGGTTATGGTTAAAAACGCTTGAAAATTGACAAAGAATTCACCTCTCTCTAATCTACAGGAATCTCTTTTCAGACAACATGGTTTTTGATCGTCCAATTATGTTGTTCAAGTTCAAACAGTGTGCCTTCTCCTTTTCCAGCAAAATTGGAATTTGGATTTTGGAAACTCCTGTGGAAGTTTAATTTATGGAATTGCTAAACAGAAAACGTAGCACATAGCAAACATACATGCTTCAAATAGTGAAAATTAGCGGAGAGCCAAGCAAAAGCAATCTGCATTACATCACAGTTTAACTGGTAACCTACTTTTTTGTTAGCAAATATTTTCTGTGCTTATCAAATTTATATGAAACTGGCTCAGTGAGATAAAGGAAATACTAATTTGGTTCAGGCCCAGGAGCCAGTTTTAAACCACATTTGTATTCCTTTTTTTCTATTCACATTTTAGTCACATATTTATTCAGTTCTCTTTTTATTTCCTATCAGTCAAAAATGTCAAAACAAGTAAACAAAATTACAATTTTTCAACAAATTTGTTCAACATTTTACTTTGTGTTTTGAGGAACATACAATTTAGGACTATTATGCAGACTCATTGGTTATATTGCGCATGCTGTAGGAAATTTCATGGACCAGACTTCATAGGAGTCCAAATTTAATGTGACATCCAAAAAGTGTTTAAAACTGGCTTGGCCGTGTTTTATCGGCTGTTTAAGCATCTAGCCGATCAATAGAAATGGCTAAACTGTTTCAGGAATTTATGAATAACACATAATTGCCATGGTCCAAATTTTTAGAAAAACATCCATTTCCCGGACACCTTCGACGAGGTCAAGCACGAGCCCCAGGCGTTGATCCTGCGCTGGCTGTTGAACCACGACCCCGAAGCGCGCCCCACGGCCCAGGAGCTGCTACAGTCCAAGCACTTACCTCCCCCCCAGATGGAAGACGCTAGGCTACAAGAGATGTTGCGACACACCATCGCCAAGAGCCAGTCCAAGGCCTACCGGCACATCATGCAGGAGCTGTTTCATCAGACGGTGCCGCCCGCAACCGATTTCACGTACGACATGGACATGCATAGGGTGCGTTTGTTTTAGCTCAATACACACGTATATATGCAAATGTCACACGAGACTGTGCCGTGTTTTGCCAAGCGTAGCCAAGTATAAAGCAGACCTCAAAATCTTGCGAGATTTTACGAGAATACACCACATCCGGGCACCATGGATATGATCTACAACGTGTCAAACATCCTATTTGTTTGCATATCTTTTGCATCATGACTGGGCTCATCGGATCAAGGGCAATAAATGGGTATTGTAAAAAAATTAAGGCATTCCTATTTGAAACGTATTGAAAAACTCTTAAAAGTGACCTCAACTTCCGTTCACTTTAATCGCAGATAGCAGTTGGGTAAATTCAAACACATGAGTCTGTTACTAGACTAGTCAGTGTTTGGCACCTAGACTCTCACTGAAAATGTGTACGTTGCCTGGCGAGACTTACACAAACTATTCTTGGTCGGTTGGACCAGCAACCTGAGTTGTGCTGTGATCATGTGAGAGCCATGGGGGATAATTGTCTGGCGCCCTGACTTGGCTCCCATAGGAAAGCGCATATGTAAACAAAGCGATTAGGTCTTTGGTTGATTACATAGCGATTGTGTACTTACGGGCCCCGTTTTCTTGTATAGTGAACAAAATCCATTTTGAAGTTGTTGGTTTTACCAAACTAGCTTGCGACATTAAAAATCAACAGGTATGGTGTAGATAGAAGGCAGGGTTTTTATTTTTGTGGGAAATGTTGGGGTACAACGACGACGACAATGTTGACAAAACGCAGCCCGAAAAGAAAGATGGTGACTGCCACGATGCACCATATACACGCAAAACTGCGTTGATTCGCAAGACTGCAACCGAAAAAAAACTCGCAAGAAACCGTTCAAAATTCCCCCAAATGATGTCATTAGAATTGAGATAATCACACATTTTTAGGTTGATAAAGTAATTTTGAAATGATAAAAAAAAACTAGAGCAGGGCCCGTAACTACACAATCGGCACTTCCATAGCAACTTCTCATACAATAAAACAAATTATTTGCAATGATCATCTCAACAAAAACTATTTTTTCCCCCCTACCATCTCCACCAGGGTTTTTCTTACAAGACTTCCGTGGTCCAGCAGGTTGTCTATGAGACATTGTGCAGAATCTTCCAGAAGCACAGCGCTCTGAGGGTCAACACGCCTTTACTCCTCCCAAGAAGCAGGCAGCTGGATAAATCGGAGATGTGTGTCAATCTCATGACCCACAGCGGCGGTTTAGTGTCGTTAGCCTATGACCTCAGAGTGAGTCTGCAATTTCAATATTTATTTTTCAGAGAAGAAACTTTCTCAAATTTATACTAAAAAATCCTCTCCCTGCAAAGATCTTCTCCCTGCAATGTCAGATTTTGTATTTATATTGAAGGTAGTATACAACATTTGCAAACAAACATTTTGTTCTTCTTCAGAGGTTTATTTACATCCACAGTGTAATTTATGTACGATAACCTTAAAAATACATATGGTTCAAATTTGTGGGCAGTTGGTTAGTGCAGAGAAAGTTTTAGGTGCGAATTCAGGGAAGGGGTCCTGGGGGTCCGGACCCCACATTTTTTTACATTTTTTTTATTATGAATAATTGTTTATTTATTTTTTATATATATTTTATTTTAATGTATTGTTATATCAGAGCAAAATAGCATCTTGGTGCTTTCTGTACAAGATTTCCAATAGATCTAAACAATCAAAATATATAAGAAAAATAGGCTCTTAATGTGCCAGAATGCACCTCAGAGCTTCTACTAGGACCCCCACATTCATAAATTCCTGCATCCGCCCCTGAGTTTGTACAATAAATCTTGCAACACGACAAAAACATGTAACAGAAACACGGAATCTCCCTGTTACATCTCCCTGTTACAAGTTTGTTGTGAAATGTCAATTTTCTGGGAAAACTAATTTTCAAACGGTACAAAAATTGTCTAATTCTGTCCAACAATCAAGAATGAATATTAAAAAACAATTGTGAATAGGTGGCATGCAACTAGAACGTAGCAAAATGTCACACTATGTGTCTCAACTTCATGAAATGTCCCATTTAGAAAGCTCTTTTTCTTCAGAATAAACAAAAAATATACTCTTAACATTTCTGGCTTCAGCTCATTTGGTGAGAACGGGCCGATTTCCCCAATGCTAAGATCAATCTTAGGAACAGTATTAAACTCATCCAACTTGCACTAGATCCAATGCAAGTTGGGATTCATTAGTCTTCCTAAAGATAAAAGATTTATCTTAGTTTATCAGAAAATCGGCCCCAGGTCACATATGTGACCTGTCATCACAAAATGAGCGTAAAGTCGCACGGAGTGATTTCCCAGTACGGCTAGTCAAAGTCAAAATGGAACGGGTGGTCGATTTTGCAATTATATTAATTTTTTTAAGACTAAATCCCCAACAATCAATTCCCAATTTTTCAGGACGATCAGATAAAAACAAAAAATAGTTTTTGAGACAATTTTGACTATGCCTTTTTATGCCTTTCACACAATTTCTCGCAAGAAATGCCCGTTTTCTCATATTCTCTGTATTAAGACTCCAGACTAAAAAATAAAAATACAAAAAATATTGAGTATCAAACCTCTAAGTGTTATATACCATTGGAAAGCTCTGTTTCCACAGAATTTAGAAATACCCATATCTCCATTTTTGATTTTGCCGACTTTACGCTCATTTTGTGATGACAGGTCACATAGAACTCTACATGTATATGTTGATGGAATCCAAATTATTAAATTTAAAATTGTTACATTCAACTTATTGAATACAAGCACAAGTATTATTTTACAGTTTGTTTGGTATCAAGATATATTACACATTAGAATGGATTAATGTGTGTCTCATTTCTGTTTGCACTTCACAGATACCCTTTGCCAGATACGTTGCCAGAAATAATGTCACCAATTTGAAAAGGTAAGACAAAGTGTTTAATTGTTATTTCCTGCTTTAAAGTTGCATGGGGCCTTACCGTATCTGTATTTTCAAAGTAGTAATTACAAAATTGAAAACAGAACGTGAGTCTCATTTTTTAAAACATTTTTTTTTTTTTTTTTTTAAACTACTAACTAAAAATTAAAAAGACAATCAATTTAATACATTTGCCAAGAAAAACATTAATGCATGCTATATATATTCAAATTTATCACTTTTTCATACTCTACATAAAACTATGAAAGGGTATGATGTCATTTTGCATTCAAAGTGGACACGGTCCTAACCAGTTTGCGCTGGATGACATATAAGTTTTCCCCGGATTCAAAACAGATGACGGATAAACACGCCACGAGCAAGGCCGGAAATGTGTGGGTGTGTTTTCCGGTACTATTGGCCTAAACACGCCGTGGATCGGATTTCGTTAAAAATAATCCTGCGCGTCGGCTCGGTGATGTTTAAATAATCCCGGTGCGAACTGGTTAATAGCAGGATGTGATTTCAACAATTTTTGTTTTCTTCAAATCTACATTCAAATTCACATTCCTTGGTCCAGTTATTTTTGTGGATGCGAATCCAGTCGATGAAAATATGAATCTTAACGACTAAAACCCAGAATGTTAATTTGGACTGAGGATGTGGATTTGGAGCATTTGGATGTGATTTTTAAAATCTTTTGTTGAAATCACATCCTGCTTAGGACCTTGTCTGCCTTTAACCTAAAATTAACGCAAAAATGCCCTTTCCTTGTGTAACTTGTACATGGAGAGTCAATCACATAGATTAAAAAGAAAACTTTTGTTCATTTGGGTGATATGACTTCAGAGACCTTTTCTTTGGGGAAAGGCAAATGTTGTGCATTCTGAAGCCCATCTCGAGTTGCAATTTCAATGACTCAAACTTGACTCAAGTCACAATGGATCAAACTTGAAAATGGACTCGACTATCATAGTTTATGACTTGGCACTCATTTCAACCGAAAATGTTTCTATTATAAGCACAAGTTTGATGTTGAATTTCAGAACTTTAAATTAGGAACTATGGACCTACTTCACGAGGAAGCCATTTTGGTCATGTTCCCTGAATGTATTTTATATATCGTGAACTGTTGAATGGGACTGTTTTGCATTCTTGCCCCACTTTCAATTTTTTTTTTTTTAATGTGGCTTAAAATATTAAAGGTATGTTTAATCACTAATATTTAATTATTTATTAGAGAACACTGGTAATAATTTGTAAATAAAGGGAGAATATACATTTTGTCGGTTGTGCGCTGTTATTGTTTGAAGCAGCAAAAGTGCTCAAAATATGAAGTTTTTAGCTCTGAATGCTGCATTTTCTGAGAAAAACAATAATCTAAGATTTCGACTTCAATTCAAAATTTGCTGAGCCACAATTTGTATTGCGACCACAATCTGCGGTAAGGGAGCATTCTCATAACACGTGCACCACACGTCGTTCAAACACTTGCACGCTCTATTTGCAGAAATGTTGAAAAGTGCATCTCCGACACACATATTTGGAAATGGGATTCTTTTGTTGTTTTTCTTAAATAACAGTGTGCCAGATGAAATAATTTCAGGTTAGACTTAGAATCATTCATTTATTTACAACAAGTAGCTTTTAACAGTATTTAGTTTTTGCCCATTTAACCTTAGGTCATTTCTATCTGCAAGTTCAAAAAATGAAGATTACCTCACTTTCAATTAAATATAACCGACTCATAAATAACGCTTATGTTGCACTACTTTCGAGATAGTGTTGCAAAAAAAAATTAAGGGAATAAATATGTGGTTGACCGGTTTAAAATGTACCGGGTACGTTTAAAATGGAAGTTAACGCCCAAGCTGAAGGCAAGGGTATTAACAATGTTCAGGCCCATGAGCCGGTTTAAAACAGATGTTTAACCAGTTCGCGCCGGAGGACGTATATAAACACAAAGTTTTCTCCAGATTTAAAATGGATGACACATAAACACACCACGAGCAAGGCCTGAAATGCCTGTCAGTAGCGAGCAAGGGCGGAAATGCTTGGGTGTTCATCCCGGTACTATTGGCCTGAACCCACCTCAGATCGAGTTTTGTTAAAAATAGTCCTGCGCCTCGGCTCGGTGATGTTAAAATAATCCCGGCACGAACTGGTTAATACCAGCTAACCACATATTTATTCTCATTCATAAATACCTTTCGCGTAAAAATATGTTTCCAATTAAACTTCATGTTTTGTGAAACACCCCTCTTGCTATATTATGGTATGTTCCTAAAATAAAGACTCGTATGCGCATGCCTTGTGAGGTTTCAACCAATAAAAGTGTAAGGTGACCAGAATTTGCGGGCGTCCTAATTTCATGTGACATTGGAAAAGTGTTTAAAACTGGCCCTGGTGTTTTATCATCTGTTTAACACGTTGACTGCCGGCCATAATTTCACAGGGCGCCCCCATTTGCCAAGCATTGTACGCATGTGCATACTTAATAGGAACACGGAAAGAAAAAAATCTGAACATAAACATGTATGTCCTCACCACTGCCAGTAGCGTATTTGTTGCGTTATCAGTGATGGCAGTGTATTCAATTTACAATACAAAAACCTTTTATTTTCTACGAGTATACTCGAAATGGCAGATTCCGGTACACCTGTTACTACGACTATACTCGTAGTCGGCAGTCAGCGTGTTAAAACCGGTCGCGTGAAGGGCTCTCGACCAACAGTAATGGGTAAACTGTCAGGTATTTATGAATGTTTGTTATAAAATGTAATCTTCCCTATTGCCCGCGACAGCACATTTCTTATTATTATGTTAACATTTGTGTGTCCAAGTTTATGTACATCAATTTCACACCAATATGACCAAGACACGGACGTTTATCGTGCCCTTTAAAGTAAGCATAATTTTTAAGTTGCTTTCAAATCAATCTTGTCACGCAGTAACATGTACATGTAGAATACACCATTTGCTTTTGCTGTAATTTTCGAAAATGGATGGGTTAGGGGATTTATATTTTACGGTAAATATTGTGATTACACTGACCTGTTATAGTTCATACAATGTAGAAACTGGAAAACACAAAAAAGTGCTTTTCTTGCAGTCTGGTTTATTGACTTCTTTCAGACGAATTCAATAAATTATGGGCAGTGTTGCAAATAGCCCGGTTTACATTTTACAACGATTGCCGGCTGGCAATCGTTTAAAATTCATACAAAATTCCACTTTTCTTTAAAACCGTCATCACATCAGTTGTCGTGATTTTACAGGATGCTTGTAAGGTAGTCCATAATAATTCAGTAGTTTTGTTTTTTTATGTTTGCAAATGGTGTTTGCAACCTTTAAAGGGTGTTTGCAACCTTTAGGGAAACTCCACCCATAGTTTATAATTGCATATTAATGTTAAAGAGTGTCAACTGCCATTGTGACTTGATTTTTATTTCATTTTTATCGGTTTTGGTAATCATATAAAACAGATATTTTCTCGCACTGCGCTTACCGTCATGCAAGCCGCCATTTTGTGTCTGCACCATCAGTACGCGAAGCCCGATCGATAGCGGCCCTTCACGCGCAAGGAATGCAAGTGAACCCTTTTGTGTAAGGCATAGTGTATACATAATGTGTACTGCACATGTGAAAGTGGGCTTAAAATCATACGGAGAAGGACCTGATGCCATAATTACTAGCTCACATATTTTCTATTCTTCTCAGAAAATACAAAAATAAACGATAGTTTGTGGCGCGTCAAGTCGAGAAATGCTTGTATACTCGCAATAATCGGGCGCCGTACAACATACGTCTGCATAATGTAGTTGGCCGCGTCAAGGTGGGATACCAGTGCGAACAACAGGCAATAAAGCGATGTGCATTGAGGTGCAGACTACGTCATAATTTCCCAGGCGAGGCGGGAAATTTAAAACAATATGGCCGCGACCTTGTACTCCTGAATGGCAAGAAATCGTGAATATAATAAGCGCGTGTGTCGTTCTCGATAACAAATCAAAACAAATTTTCTGCGGAGTCGGTATGTTACCATATATTCTTTTAGACTAGGTAAAATATTATTGAGCCTGGAATTTCCCTTTAAAGGTTGGATACACCATTTGCAGATTTCGAAATATTTTACTACCGAATTATTAAGAAATATCGTGCTTATTTCAAAGACAATATTGACTCTAGGCATCCAGCAAAATTATTGCTCTCGAGATCCAGTTTCAAAAAATCGAATTGGTAAACAAAAGTTCACAATCGCCGGACGGCGATAGCGAAAAAAACAAGAACATCATAATAACCACTGCCCCACGCCGGTTGGAAACGATCGTCGTTTTTCTTGCTTTTTTCTCGGCATTCATGATTGTAAAACTTCGGACAGGTTAGTTACTATAAAATACAAGCACCCAAATCAACCCATTTCTGATAATTCAAGCATTTACCAATGGTGTGTCCTACCTTTAGCTGTACAGTTTGTTCAGTTTACTTCCATAATTCATAGTAACTCTCTCCTGCGATTGAGAGAGAATGGTTGTCGTTGCGGTCTTGCGACACTGTGATGTCGTTGAGTTGGCACATCCCACCCGACAGGTTGAAAGAGCGACATTTAGGATTTTTGAAGCAGGCCACACAGCACTGTATCGGGTGCACGATTGGGATGACTGAGTAGGCGTGGCCAGTTAGTTGGTAGCAGGTGGTCACGGCATGGCACCGACTGACTATCGCATTGCAGGCTTTCTCGCACACAGCCAACAATTCTTTGTCACAAGACCGTCTGACGTTGGTTTTGTTGCTGAAAGGCGCTGAGGCAAAGCAAGTGATACGGCTTGTATTGTGCAACTCCAGCTCTCCTGGACCACGGTCAAGGCACACTCTGACTTTGTTTATTCTCTGACAGCCCAGCCACACTCTGTGGAACTTCTTCTTGTTTGGGAAGATGTTCCAGGTCAGGCTGTTTGCGAAGTTCGCCTCTCCTGCTGAGTTTAGATTCAGCATTTGCGAGCCGAGGCCCTCGCATTTTTGGTACGCCTCGAGCCACGTGTACCTCTTCTCGGTGAATGCGACATAGCAGGAGTGTCCGTAATGAATCCAGCCACCTTGGCAGATTGGGAGTCCAGCGTCGATGCAAAGTTTGTCACCTGTCAGAAGTAAAATACTGCCGCAGAGAACAATCAGGCTGTTTGAATGCATGGCTAGTTGTTTCATACTTTAGCAACTTGTTCAATTTTCAGTCGGTAAAAATTGCAGGTTATTTGTTTGCCCAGCATCAAATATGTTGCACATGTACGAATGTATAAGTGCAATTAAATTAAATAGCAAACATGGGTTGATGTCTTGTTTTGTTATCAGAAGTACAAGATTAAACTCGTTTGTGGCGTGCCTGCTCTTTGTGCCCGTCACTTTGTGCCTGTCACTTTGTGCCTGTCACTTTTTGCCCGTCACTTTGTGCCCGTCTCTGAGATCTCTCTTGCGTCCTATGTAAAATTTGTGACTGCCGAAATTGATTGGAGCATCGTTATTGGTTTGTTAGAGAGAGATGTTTGTTTCTCAATACTGACACATACAAATAGCCTTTGTTGAATATTTGATCCTCTTGCGACTGTCGGAAATTGATTCGTTCAGCACTGTGATTGGCCATTTGGTTTTGTGGAGCGTCGTTAAAGGATGAGAGATTTTTATAACTCGTGACACACATACACACACAGAGCAGCTTTTGTTAATATTTGATCTCCTCTCGCATAAACGATTCTGTTATCAATCATCAAAAAATTGCCTGCAGCCTAACAACCGTTAGCGACAATTAATATTGATTTTTTGACTTGTGCGTGTACCAAATACAATGTACGTGCCTTCAGTGGTAATGGATTTTTTTTTGGGGGGGGGGGGGTGTTGCCCTGAGGTAGATAATACAGAAAAGAAAAAATAATCTTTCAACATTTTTAAAAAATACATCTTTAAAATGCTTTTTTTTTTTAATTACATTATTTTATTTAAGATGACAGCGTGCCAAAAGGAATAATTTTACAGGGAGTTGGATGTCATTATTATCTTTGCAAAAGTAAAAGTTATTCAACAGTATTTTGGTTGGTTACTTTTTGGATAGCTGCAAAAGCAGCTTTTCACTTGCTCAAATTGAGAAACAACATTTCTTATTTTGCGGGCCAGAACAATAGGATTGTTACCCTTTTGTTCTGAATTTATTCCGAAACCATGGTGATGGAAAACCCCACAAGAAATGTTTGGTCAGTATTTAACCTAAATGTTTTATTTTTTGTTTCGGCAGAAATTCCTTTGAAAATTGGCCTGAAAAGCTGTAACAATGGAATTGTTGATTGTGGTAGTGGGGCTTTATTGTAAGAGGATACAATCTATGGAGGTTTTGACCATAAAACTGTGCATACATAACATGTCTTGAAAAAGTTGAATTTGTGTCCATTCTATGATAGATTTAAATATTTAAAGGTGGTACATGTATACACAGTCTTGGAAAAGTCGAATGTGTGTCCATTCTATGATACAGTAGATTTAAATATTTAAAGGTAGGATACACTATTGATAATTGCTAGAATTATCAGGAATGGGTGGATTTTGGGGGTTGTATTTTATAGTAAATATCGTTTAACTGACCTGTCCAAAGTTTTACAATTATACATGCCAAGTGAAAAGCAAGAAAAACAGCATTTGTTTTCAACCGGCGTCAGGCAGTTGTTGTTAATTCAATTTTTGTAAAAAACAATGACAGGATATTTAGTGCAATCATTTTGCTGGATGCTTAGAATAATTACTTACATTCAAATAACTAAGATATTTCTTAATATTTGAGTGGTAAACATTTTCAATATCTGCAAATGGTGCATTCTACCTTTAATGCATTAAGAATATGACTTTAGATGATATTATTATTATTAATAGCTGTTCCCGATTTCGTTCGGGAACAGCTATTGTAATCGATAGGTTGGGTTTTTTTTGTTCAATGTTTCCCCCCCCCCTTTTTTTTCTTCACAATCCTCCATGTAGGGATTTGTACACATTTTTTTCTGGCAGGGGACTTGGCATTTTGTTCAATCCGATCGAGTTTAGACTTAATATACAGTTTAACCATCATTCAGGGATGGTCCTTGAAACTTTTCGTCATGTGATGTCACATCAAAATATTGTCAAACTTGGTCAGTTGCATCCCTGGACCAAACCTTGTGTAGGGTGTAAACATAATTTGGCCAATGGTCACCTAATGGTCAGCAGGGGTCATTTTCTTACGAATTACGAAATGCTTCCTATATATTTCTAGATACTGCATTGAGCGTGTGTACAGAGAGAGGCAGATCTATGGCTGTCATCCCAGGGAGTTGACGGAGTGCGCCTTTGACATTGTCACCTCCAGCTCGGTCGGCTTGATTCCCGACGCGGAGATCCTCCACGTTGTGTCTGAAATCATCAACGAATTCCCTGCGCTGCAGGTGAGAAAATTCTACTTTTCTTGGTGATGCTAACAAGTTCAGTTATTGTTTATCACAGATAAGAACAATAATTATTTATTTTTTATTTTTTTTTAAATTTCTTCAGTGTGTTCTTTTATTTTAAAAGGCGGTGAATATTTCACATGAATACGAAGCGAATTTGAAGCGAATTTTAGTTGAAATGGTTTTAACTATTGCAAACTTGGAGCGTGAAAACTTACAGACTTTAATGTAACTTGGATGGAGTGATCCTTCGGTGGGGTTCATCACAACTCTTAAAATATGTCATCTAGGGGTCAAAGGTCATCTAGGGGTCATTTGAAGTTGTCATTTACATGCACAAATCATACATGTATAGGGAACAGATGACACACCTGTGGATGTGTATATTTTAACCAGCTCTCGTTGGAGGATGTGTATACATGCAAAGTTTTTTCTGTAATTCAAAATGGATGACGTATAAAAAAGTGACTAGCCAGGCCGGAAATATCTGTCGGTGACCGGAAAATCAGGGTCTGCTTCCCACAGATGCCGACCTGAACCCGTTTCAGATCGAGGTTTGTGAAAAACAATCCCGTGCCTGAGCCCGGTCAATGTCAAAATAATCCCGGCACGAACTGGTTAAGAACAACTTGGAACCGATGCAATGTTGAGACTTCCAACTCTAAGATTTCTCACATTCCACAGGCTCGTAACTACTCCATCCGACTCAACCACACGTGCCTGCTCACTGCCATTCTGAACCACTGCGGGATCCCCAGCGATAAACACCACGAGGTCTATAAGATCCTCAGCGACGCCCGAACTGAGAAGCTGACCAGGCTACAGATACAGACCCGGCTTTGCAGCATGTCGCTGTCTGAACAACAGGTGAGAACAACATTACACCAGGGGCCAATTTGATGGAGCTGCTTAACAGCCGATTTTGTGCTTAATACAGGCTCTGTCATTTCACAGAGACTGTTAACAGTAGGCACAGAAACAAGCAAGTTTAAAGGTAGAATAAACCATTGGTAATTGTACCTAGTCAGTATCCCTCGTGGTTCATTTCAAATCTAATAATAGAGAGGTTTTGCAAGCCATGATATATCGGCCAAATTTGTAATTAAAGTCACACACTCTTGAGACAGAGTTGTACAATGTTTGAACTTTAATGTAATGTTTTGCAACACTCTGAGGTCCCACCATGGAGCAATAATTACTGAGCACAGCAGCCGTTTTAACGGAACTTTACGCAATGGCGCAAGTCTCTTTGCGCCACATTTAATTGTGTATTCAAGTGGTGAATTAAATGCTGCAATATTTCAGTTAAGGAAATTGTGACTTGACTTGCACATTAAATTTTGGCGTAATTTGCTCAATCAATTTAGGTAGCGTAAGTTGCTGTGAACTAGAGCCAATTTGAAATTGTCAGTACAATATTCAAGGTTTGTGTATATTGCCTACGATTAATGTTTTATTTACAACTTCCCACATATTTTTCTTGATTTCATAGTCTCGTTTATGTAATTTGTATGGCACAAAACCAGCTATGAAAAGAAGCATCTTGTATTATGACAAGTTTTGTAAAATGAGTCGCACGATACGTTGCGATTTGCAATCTGTTACACGTCATCAAGGCCGGTTCAGACTTAGCGCGAAAGCAAATGCGAACGCGAATTGATGACGTCGCATTGAAATTTTGTGCTGCGAAAATTGTAAAAGTTGAACAGATTTCAATTCCGGCAAATGTTATGCAGCGAATGCTTTGTGACATTAAATTTGCATTGCTTTTTTGTAGTGTTTAGTGCTTTGTGAAATTTGGTGCTGATTCAGTACCATCTGGTTGCAGGTTAGAAATTTGTACAGCTACATCGAGCTGGAGGGTCACCACAGCAAAGTGGCCGGTGGCCTGAAGCAACTGGTAAACTGCAAAGGGCCAAACGGATCCATGGTCAAGCAGGGACTGCATGAGCTGGAAGCCATCATATCACAGGCGCAGGTGTTTGGAATCAGACTGGAGGTGAGTCTAGTGGGTCATGACACACCCAACACAGGGTGCTATATGGTTTTTGTTTGGCCTAAACGAAAGGCATGATGATATTTTTCATTCAAAGTGGACACGGTCCTTAGCAGGATGTTATTTCAACAAAAGATTTTCAAAATCACAAATTCTCCAAATTCACATCCTCGGTTCAAATTTACATCTTAGGTTGATTGGATGTGAATTTGATTCCTAACAACCTAAAGGTAGGATACACCATGGGTAATTGCTTGAATTATCAGAAATGGGTGGATTTGGGGGGTTGTATTTTATAGTAAATAGATTGACCTGCCCACAGTTTTACAATCATTGATGCCAAGAAAAAAGCAAGAAAAACGGCGTTCATTTTCAACTATTGGGCAGTTGTTCTTTGTATTTATATCTGACGCCTCATATGTCCGACTTCAGACAAAAAAGTAAATTTAATTATCAAACTTATGAGGAGTCGGACCTATGAGGCGTCGGACCTATGAGGCGTCGGACCTATGAGGCGTCGGACTTATGAGGCATCGGACCTATGAGGCGTCGGACCTATGAGGCGTCGGACCTATGAGGCGTCGTACTTATGAGGCGTCGTACTTATGGGCTTTTATTTGGTTGGGGATAAGATTTTGAGGCGTCGAACTTACAAGCAGGCTCCCCTCTGTCCAGCATCCACCTGGCCAGCACCAACCCCCCCTCCCCCTCCCCTCCCCCACCCCTCCGAAACCAAAACCAAACACCTAGTCAATTCAAATGTACATGGTATGAGTCATTCCCCCTCCCTCCCATAACTCCTTACAGCAGTACTGTATTTGTTCATGATGCATGGCAAGATCAGAAGATTGAAGCAGGGGTACCCTTCGTTGTAAACACAAGTTAAACAAAATGAGGATTTAAGAGGATTGAAGATGAATGGATTTTATGGGTAGGGCAATCAGAGGATTTTGGATTAGAGACAGTTGCTATCAAAAAGGGCTTAGGGTGTTAGGGTAATAAATGCACAGCTTATGGGTCAAGATAACATTTATTGTAAAACAACAAACAAAACAAAATGTTACAATCATGTCTTTATTTTTCATATATTTCATTTTTGTTGCAGATGATTGTTACACTGAGTTTAGTCTACAACATCCATTGTTTTGCTGGAGTCATCTTTCAGTTTGTGGCTGAGTCCGTCCACCGCAAGAAGAAAATAGGAATGGACGTACTAGCAGCCGGAGGAAGATACGATCAACTGGTAATGGCTGGAAATCATTACTGAGTTATATTGTCCCACTAGGAAGGGGCATGATGTGATTTTGCATTCAAAGTGGACACGGCCAGTAGCAGGATTTGATTTCAACAACATTTTTCCAAATTTACAACCAAATGCTCCAAATTCAGATCCTCAGTCAAAATTCACATCCTGGGTTAAGTCATTAAAGTCCAAATTCACATCCACTGTATGTGAATTTCATTTTAACGCCCTTATCCATGATGTGAATTTGGAAGAGGATGTGAATTTGGAGCATTAGGATGTGATTTTAGAAATATTTTGTTTAAATCAAAGCCTGCTAAGGACCGTATCTGCTTTAAATGCAAAATCACATCATGCCTAGTAAGAAATGTTGCTACATGTAACAGTTGTTGATTGTTGACTGAGCCGAAGCTGAGGGTGCTGCCTATCCCTACCTGAGAGTGTTCAAATATCCCACATCACAGCAGTCAACAATTGTTGTGTTACACCTCTGTCTTGGGTTCTTTGAAGAGCAATTTAGTTTAACATTTTGCGTCGTTTTTTTAATTTTCTATTTACCGTACCCAGACGCGGAATTATTTTTCACGAACATCGACCCCAGCAAGTCTAGGCCTGCAGTCTGTAGGCAGCACACCCCAAGATGCCATCTGTGAGCTGGTCGCTTACCAATATTTCTGGTCTGGCTCCGAGTTGCTCGTTTATCATTATTATCCATTTTGACTTTCAGAAAATGCTTGCATGTATACACGTCCTCCGGCACGAACTAGTTACATTTAGTTTACTGTAGAAATCATGCAAACAAACTGTAGTGCAGGTGTTAAAGGGATCGTATACGTTTGGTAATTACTCAGAAAATTAATGGCAATAAAAACTTACTTGGTAAGAAGTACAGCAGCTTTGGATAGTATAATGCATTTTTTGAAACTTTTCACTTCGAAGTACTGCGGTTATGGAAAAAGATATCATTTTTTATCCCCAAAAATTTGAATCTGACAAGCGTTACTGCAGTGACGTTTCTCAGATTGTGTATTCCAATGCAGATTATTCTTCCTGCGTGGACATAACTAGCTGCTCCAGATTTTCGGCAATATCTCAAAATTGCTAACACCTTTTGAAATGAATTTTTTACAGGTTAGTTTTATGGTACATGTATATATCTATAACTATATAGGATTGAAACAATTAATGGGTTCCAATTACGAAACGTATACGATCCCTTTAAACGTAAACAAAGTGAACTCGTTTTCACGCACTTAATACAGCTGATCGTCTGCTTGTTCGTTGCTCCACTACAGTGTACTGTCGGCAATAGTGTGTCGGTGAAAATTACGCGGGTACTAATGATACACAGCTTATAGCAGCCCATTGATAACATGCCCACACTGATGTGATATCCCACAGGAAGTGTACCTGCTATGCGCTTTTATAAATTGGACACGTGAACGTTCTAGAACAATACAAATAAAGTATCCAAGACAGAGGTATAAACAATTCTATCAACAACATTCTTTGAATATTTATCCCTGATATTTGTCTTGGATGTTGGACAGAATTGGGCAAATATTTTACCATTCGAACATTAGTTTCCTGAACAATTTGACATTTCATAACAAATTTAGTACTCCGATGTAACAGGGGATGACATGTCTATTTTACATCTTTTTGTCACGTTGCAAGATTTATTGTATAGCTTATAACTATTAACTGACCACAAAATAGAACCATACGTTTATTTATGAAGTTATTGTAGATAAATTACATGTACAAGGGATATGTTGAAATATACATGTATGTTATGACGTAACAACTGTCACAGTAGGGTACACCATGTTAAATTGTTTATAGCTACTGATTCTTTTGTATTTCAGGTAGCTCGTATGGGGTCCATTATGTGTGATGTACTTAAACATGCATAGTAAAACTGTGTAGTGATATGTAGAAGTACTGAAAGGGCCTCACAACAGTTTCTAGACATACATGTACTGTTAGGGTGGTTTAGCAGCAGGTTTTCTGCGAACGTCAACGCGTAATTTCAGCTTGAACGGCCCATACCGGCCGCGCTAAAATGTCTTGCGTCCTGCTTAACCTCGCTAATAGTAATAGGGACGCCGTGTTCCAACTTGGTTAAATGACCTCTACATGTACATTAAAAAAACATTCCGGCCGTTATTTAGTTTGTTTTATGTTCATGATGCGTGAATATGTGCCAAGGCTCCCTGGTCTGAAGCATTGAATTTGTGGTCTGCGAGTAATTCTGCAGGTTGTGGGTTCAAGTCCATCCTGGGGTTATGGTACATGTTTCCTTGAGCAAGGCACCTTTATCACACTTTGCTTATCCCTACACAGGTGTGTATGGGGACCTGTTAGAGATGGTTACTGTGGTTGATTTAGCTGCCTTGTGCCAAAACTCTTTTTGTATTCATCCTAAGAATAGGAACTTTTTTAACCAGTTCACGCTAGGATTATTTTGACATTGACCGGATCCATGTATGGGATTGTTTTTTCACGAACCTCGATCCGAAATGGGCTTTAGCCAGCGTCCGTGGGTAGCACACCCTGATGTGTACGGCAGCGCTCGCTGCGAGCCGGTCACTGACAGATATTTACAACCTTGCCGGTGACATGTTGATCTGTCGTCCATATTGAATTCTGGAAAAAACTTTGCGTGTATATCCTATGATGCGAACTGGTTAATAGAATGAGCGGATATTTTGAGTTCTCTGTCTGGTCTTTCAGATTCAGATATTTAAGAAGCCATCTGCTCAGCAGCAGGTTTGTCCATCAGCTGTTGGCATCAGCATCTCATTTGAGAAGATAATATCAGCAGTGCTCCAAGACAGCTGCAGCATGTCTGAGACGGTATGTTCACATATTCTTTTATGTCACATAATTATGACATTATGGGGACTTTCCATATTGGTTCATGTGCTTAAGGAAAATATTTTTAAACTTAAACTCTGAAAATTCCTTCGACCTAACATTTTCAAACTTCACACTAATTTGTCTTCTTCTCCATTTTTTGTCATTATACCCTAACCCAATTCTACCTCTAGACCCCTTTACTGGAGAAATGTTATGAGGACACAAAAATGTTCGCACAACTTGGTCAGATTATCTCAAACAACAGAAAGTGTCCCCGTAACTCGGTGTATGCCAGACCCAGATTTCTCAGCATTGCACAAATGCCATCCGACAGCACAAAATGAGCTTATAGTCACACGATTTTACAAGTAGAAACAACATATTTTCACTAAATAGTTACTTTTGGGATTTTAACAGCTTTCTATTTGAAAAACCCTATTCTGTCATATCCCAATTTCATTTTTTACTTAATACCTTTAAGAACTATTTTGGGGGCCGGGGGATTTATTTTGTTAACTCGGGTTGAAGTGTGCACAGGTCAACAAATTGTAACAGTATTTTGTCAAATCAAGGAGTCAAAACTCTGATAGTACTAAAATGTTGTATCGGGGGCTAGGAATGAGATACCACATCACACAATGTATTAAAGCTTGCAACCTGGACTTTCAGGAATTACCAATGAACCATAATTTTGATTGTTTTACGCCCATTTTGTGGTATACATGTACATGTCGCAAATGATTAGCAGAAAATTAAAGAGGCACTATTCAACTACATTGTATAACAGGGCAATTCTGTGAAATACAATGTGCATTTGACCTTATGATGTACATGTACATGTACCTGTACAAAGTCGTTTAAGTGGTGGTGTACATGTACCTTAGTTTGGTCTGGTACCTTTAGTTTGGTACCTTTCTTGGTACCTTTCTCGGTGCATGTGCCTCCAATCAGAGTGTTTGAGAGAAAAACTCGGCTTTCTGCCTGTTCTTATCCGTACCTACATAGAGATGTAGAAAGAAAGGATGTTCCAATAGCTTTCTCCCATGTTCTGCATCCTTTTGGAATTCTTTGCCGGGTGCTTGTTGGGTGATTGTGTAGAACATGTACGAGCCCCTCAATTTGAGTCGGGGGGTGTTTTTTATCATTCCAAAATGACTTTGCAAACCAAAAGGTATACTGAGATCAGTTCCAGGACGAGACAAGAACAAGTGATACATTTGTTGTAAGGGTAAGCGTGGTTACAGTATGTTAATTGTTAACCTTTGACCCATGACCTGGTACGGTACATGTAATAACTACATGTGTTGCAGAGCGATTTAGGTGGCGTGGGTGGCAAGTATGTATAATCACTCATCTAGCTCTCACCAATGTGGCCCGGGTTCGATTCCTAGCTCAGACCATATGTGAGTAGAATTGGTGTTGGTTCTCTCCTGTGCTAGAGGTTTTTTCTCCGGGTTTTCCGGTTTTCCTCCCTCCGCCAAAAAATCAACATCTTTGGCTGTTCTCCGTTGTCAGATATGCGTCATATGGCCGGCAGCCAAAGGTGCCTTTCCGTGCCATCAACTTGACCACGTGTAGTCGCGTCCTTCGCAATTCAGCACCCTAGCTGCGAGTAAAGGATGATTAGCCTCTCAAAAACATTGAGGACTATTAATATACAGTCTCATTGGTAGTATCGCACATGCAGTGTGAAGTTTTAACCAATGAAAGGGTCAGGCACCAGACTTCATAAAGTCCAAATTTATTGTGACACCGGAAAACTGGCTGGGCCGTGTTTTATCGGCCGTTTAAACATACCCTCGTGTTAGGCTAAACTGTCCTAGTTTTTATGAATATTGTTTAAACCTTTTCCCCTCCCTTTTTTTTCATCAGACTCCGAGTGTATGCGACGTTCTCGTCTGTGCCATCGGTAGCAGCTCCTCCTACAAGGATAAGATCAAAGTTGTTCGAGATCTCTGGGCCAGTGGACTAAGGGCCGATATCCTCTACGATTCGGCCATGGTGAGTCTCCCGTGCATTAAACCAAATGCCAAATGCGCCCTCTGCGCTCTACGTGTACAAGATTTGACGCATGCCTTTTCCACAAACGCATAATATGATGATGTGTACTGCTATTTAATGATGTGTACTGCTGTGTGATGACAGAGCATACTGTCTGAAACGTTGAGTTCCCTCCGGTTCTTTACTGTGGTGTTACCACAAACTACGTTTGTACTACTTATCTTACTGCTGTATAAATACAAGCAACTGTACGTATTGTATTATTTGGCCAATCATTGACTTACATGATAACTAATCAATTCTGATTCAGGGGCCATTTATTCACTCATTCTTGAAGCTGGTCCTTATATCACATGTTATTACAGGTGATAGTCTCGACCAATCAGAAGCTATCAACTATTCAAGCTATTTATTAATTGCAGTTATACAAAAAAATATAAAAATCCCTTCTTATTTCACAACGCCAAAGCCTTTGGAAGAAATCCAGGATTACTGTCGCGCAGTCAGCATCAGCTATCTGGTTGTGCTAAAGGATCGCAACGAAACAGTCAAGGTAACGCAAAAGTGTAGCTTTATAACCCTAACCCCCACGGAGTATTCTGTGAGCACCCTCCCAAATGCATCAGAATGCAACACAGTTGAAATAGAACCTTGCTAAATGCAAAAACATGCAACGGTGGATTATGTTGCGTTGTGTAGGGTTATGCAGATATACCAACTAGCAAGCCTGCTAGGTGCAACAAAATGCAGCAGAAATGCATTGCCTGCTAAGTGCAACAACTTGCAACAACTTGTTAACATTGATGCATTATGTTGCATTTAGCAGGGTTTGTGTTAACAGGAAATATGAAGACTTCAGGCGCAAAAGCCGCTAATTAAACCATAGCAAAAGTATTTAATTATCATATGCACTGAGAGCTTTCACTTTATACCATATCTCATTGTTTCACGGAAGTGGCATTTAGCGGCTTTTGCTCCTGAAGTCTTCATGTGACCTGCTCCCACAAAACTAGACATAAGTGTTTTTTTTCAAAAGTGAGTTATTTTTATTTCATTTTAGTACACATCTTCAGCTTTCATTTAGTACAAGAACCACCTTTATACCATACATACTTTCAATTTTATGAGGATTTTAAGACGATGTATTTGGGAGATAAATTACCACTTTTAGGACACAGTTTGCCTCAATAAATGCATGATTTTTGTTCTTTCTCATCAATAAAGCTGATTTTGTTTAACTGAGGGTTAAAGTTATGTATACATATTAAAGAATAATGAAATAATGAAAAACAAAAATCGATGTCCGCCAGATTTTTTCACCCCATTTCACTTTTGACGAGCTGTATCTCGAAATAGACTGTGCGACTTATGTCGGGTTTCGTAGGAGCGGGTCACATATGGGTATTTCCATAAATTCAGGTCTCACTGGAAAAATATCATTTTCAGTGACATGAGTGACTTCACCAGATCATAGCTAAGAAAGTCCAAGTCCCATGCTCACTTTTACTTTTAAATATTGTTGTGCAGGGGTGTATCTTCAATAATAAGATAACAAATATTTTTATTTTACAAACGGACTTGTATATTTTGATGGAATAAATGCCGACAATATCACTTTTTTGGGCAAAATGCTGTGACATTTTTACATCACTGTCAATTTGTTAGATCTGCAGCCCTATCGTATGGTAAAATGGATTACAGATGGTCATAAATGATAGATAACAAACCAATTTTGAAAACAATAAGCTGAAACCTAAAACTTAAATTTTGTTTAAAAATTTGAGCGAAATTCTGTAAATGGGTTCCTCGTGTAAGGTTTGGTGTCCCCAAAAATAGCTTACTAAGTGAACCTTTACTGTGAGTGTGGAATCCATATCAAGCAGCAGTGGCTCTATTTTTTGGTCATTTCTTGTAGCATTTACATGGTTTTAAAGTTTTAGACAGAATAGGTGGTGAAAATATATCAAATCTAAAAATTATGGTCATTCTTAATTTTTCCAGATGACCTTGGTGTCCCATCAAATATTACGTCGGGACATATTGATGATTCATTTTTTAGATGGTATCACATGTTATTTGCTGTTAATTCTACTTGATTTGTTTCTGAATTGTGGTTTCTTCACATACATGAATAAAAATTGACATCTTTGCATCAAATTAAAAAAAATTATAAAAATAAAGATTTGGTGTCCCACTTACACGAGGAACCGCCAGGAATCACTTTCCTGGCCAAAAATTAGGGATTAGTTCAAGTGTGATTAATTAAGTGGATTTTTGACTTGCAACATGATCAATCGTTATGAAAAGAACATAAAATTAGCAAAAAACATGTTTTAGGATGCCCAAATGTAAGATTTTTCATTTCGGTGTCCCACTTACGCGAGGAACCCTATTTTTTTCGCGTAAACCACCCTATTTGGAGCTAATCCACTGTAATTGTAGTTCAGAATGATTGTTTTATCACCATTTATATGGAACTTAGTCAATATGCAATTTTTAAAAAGTAATGTTCAACATAAAGTTGTTTTACTGATTTTATGATCAAAATACACATGTCACAGACTGTGTTCCTTATTTATGGAAATACCCATATGTAGAATCATGCATTTTGTTAAATTTTGAATCATTTCAAAGTGAACAAAGATATTCACAAAGCAAGACTCGAACCTGTGACCTCTGCAATACTGGACCGGTGCTCTCCCAAATTTTCAGTATCTTTGTTCGAGAGCGCTACTCAGAAGTCACAAACACCAGAATGCCGTGTGTCCAGAGATCACGCCCAATTTTACAACCTGGGAAGCGATATTGTCAGGATCACTCAATGAGGACACAACTTTTTACTTATATTACACACAAAAACTTACTTGGTAAATAATGACGTCAGGCCAAATCAAAATGTTTTAAACCTGTTGAAGTTTTAGCTCAGTGTATATTACACTTTTTGGGGGAAAACAGTGAATTACTACGACCTTTCGATCTGGAAACATTTCTGCTTTTTAAAGGAAGGATACACCATTGCTAATTGCTTGAATTATCAGGAATGGGTGGATTTGGGGGGTTGTATTTCATAGTAAATATTGTTTAACTGACCTTTCCGAAGTTTTACAATCATGGATGCCGAGAAAAAAGCAACAAAAAAAAGCATTCGTTTTCAACCAGCGTCAGGCAGTTATTCTTGTGTTTTTTGGGGGGCGATTTAGAATTTTGTTTATCCAATTCAATTTTTCGTAACAATTACAGGATATTTAGCGCAATCATTTTGCTGGATGTCTACAACATTATTTACTTTTAAATAAGTAAGATATTTCTTAATAATTTGGTAGTAAAATGTTTTGATATCTGCAAATGCTGTATCCTACCTTAATAATAAAAAAGCTGACTGATCATTGGAAATCACCAACATTACTTGATTTCTTCTTAAACCCTAACATAAAAGTAGAGAACTGCCTCTCCCAGGTACTAGTCTAAATCTGCCCAAATCCATCAGTAGCTTTTCTTTTAATATATAGGCTTATGGAATCACTAATGAAGTGTTGGTTTATGTTGATGTTGATGTACATGTACTTGACACATGCCGTAATATATGACAACAGCACTACTGGATTCTGGGCAAAATTCATAAATTGCAATGGCACTGCTTCAGGCATCCTAGACCAAGTCAAAACCTAACAAGATGGGGATGAGTTTTGGCAGATTTGGAATGGTTAGGCTTAAAAGGGACAGTATATCTTTTGCAACTATACATAAAACATACTCTTATGACTCTAAACTCCCTGTGAAATTCTTTCTTGCAGGCTGTCATTTTGAAGAAAATAATAAAAGAAATCTAAAAAGCGACACCTCAGAAACACCTTGTTAGAAATTGTTATTATTAGTTGGTTCAAAATAGAAATATTTAATTATTGTTTGGGAATATACACATGTACAGCGTTCACAGAGCTAAAACTTTGTCGGGTTTTATAGTTGTTAAGCTCCATTCTTTGGATTTTAAAAACTGTTGCTGCTTCAAACGATAAAAATACACAACTTACAAATGGTACATACTACAATGACAGCAAGCCGGGCATAATACCAGTACGATTTTTAATTCAAGTGAGCTTTTGGATAATAATTTGGTGGGTTACTTTTGGGATAAATGAGAATAATCCTATATGCCCTGAAAGGTTGTTACATGTACTTACTCACTGAGTAAAAGTCTCAGTTTGTAGTTTTGTTTTAACAAATTTGTTTGTTTTGGGTTGGTATTGTTTTGTACCTGTGTTCCTGGCAGTGGCTGCATAGTACGCCGCAGCACCTTTACAAAATCTCTTACGAAGGTGTTGCATAATAGGTGTCATATTTTCATAAACTTTATTAACCTGTGTTTGAAAATCGTAGAGTACCAGTTTAGGTAGATATGTGCGCTATATAAAAACGCTATATAAAAACTGCCTATTATTATTATTTGTTTTTGATGAATTTCACAGATTCGTTTCTTTGACAAGGAAAAGCAGGTGTCAGAATGCCGAGCTGATTTCCATAATGTCGTGGAAACATTGCACCAGATGATCAGCACCAGCAAGACGTAAGCACATAGACAAATCACCAGCCCTGAACAACTTGAGAAAAAAATGGGGGGGGGGGGGGGCTGGGGGCTGGGGCTGGAGCTGGAGCTGGAGCTGGACATCATTTGACGCTTAGATAATCTGTTATTAAACCATTCGCACACATGTAGCCACATTTAAGGACCATTTATAAGTTTTTTTTAGTTTTAAATATACATTCCAGTAAAATATTGACTTTAATAATAGTCTCTTTTCGATTTGTATTACTTTTTTTACCTTGTTTTTTTTTCACTTGTTTTTTTCATTTCTCGTATGAAGAAGAGATAGACAGGGTGTCTCTCGAAAGAACGCAACAGTTTAATAATGAAACCATGATTATAGGAAAATCCTTTTGTAAAGTGAAATCAGTTGTTCTTTTCGCACCGAAAAATAACTAAACTGTGCCATGTGTGGTTTCTCGGTGCAAAAGGACTCCCGAATGTGCTTCACAAAATAGGGTCTAGAGCTAAAACTACTCCTACAAATTGAGATATCTTGGTATAATTTTCTGTCTAGAAAGATTCTTCATCCATTGGTAAAGGTAATTTTGGCCTCAGGGTAGTGGAAGTATGCTTGTCCAATTTGTATGGGCCACTCTGTATAGTGCACGCGTGGAGTGTCGTGGCCGAGCAGTTAAGAGCTAGGTTTTCTGTTCCGCAGAGCGTGAGTTTGAGTCCCGGTGTCGACACGTGTGTCCTTAAGCAAGGCAATTAAACCACTATTGCTTCGTCCTTCGGATGGGACGTAAAGCCGTAGGTCCTGTGTGTTTGTATAATGTATATATTGAACCTGGACATGCACGTAAAAGAACCCAGTCACACTTATCGCTAAAGAGAAGGGGTTCGCCCCAGTGTTTCTGGCATTTCATTCATCCTCCTACTGGTTTCTTCAGGCATTTGAGCTACAGTGCCTTGGGCGCTTTTGAGGAATCCTCGGTTTCATTGCCGAAAAAAGAAACAATAATAATGTACTAACCTGGTACTCAAGGTGTTGTGTCATTATTATTGGGCTCATTGGGCCCACAAAACATTCCATGTACCATCTCAGCTCCCTGAGAAGTATACACCTCAATGCTGCCATTTTTGTTTAATAACAACCATCTTCGCCATCACAGGGGTCCTTGTGGATTGTTTGTGTATTTTGTGGGTTTATCTTTTTTTGCCAATCTCGACCCTGAACTAATGAGGACTAGTTAAAACCATTTGTGTTTTGAAAAGAAATATCTGGCATATGTGACAAGAATCTAGCATCAAACAGCCTCTCTGATATAACGTAGAACTATGCAGGCTTTAAAATCTGATCTTCAGCCCACTTCTTGTCCGATTTGTTCTTAGTGAGACACTAGAGGGTGTGCAGCAGACATCACTAAAACCTGCGATGTTGGAGACCACGCCCACCAGCAACGTCACCAACTACAATGTGACCTTTGTGCCCAGGCCTGAGATCAGTGCCAGGAAAAGACACGAGCGAGTGGTAAGGGTAAGCCTTGTAACATACATCGTTAACTTTGACCTACGGCCTGGTGACCTTTGTCCCCATCCCAAGTGCCAAAAAGAGACACGAGTGAGTGGTAAGGGTAAGCGTGGTGATAATGAATTGTTAACCTTTTACCTATGACCTAGTAACCTTTGTCCACTGACCCGAGATCAGTGCCAGGAAAAGACACGAGCGTTTTAGCGTGGTAATATGAATAATTAACCTTCAATCCACAACCTGGTGACCTTTGTTCCAAGACCTGAGTTTAGGGCCAGGAAAAATAATGCCCTTATCTGTGGCTTATGCATTTAACACGTATACTGTATACTCAGTGTTAACCCGAGGGATTTTTTCAAAAATAAATTGTTTATATCCCACCTGAGTAAGTTATTACTTTTCTAAAGAATCCCTAAGGACAACACTCAGTATATAGTGTAAATACAAATCGGTGAAGGGCCAAAATCTAAAATTAAATAAAAATGGTGGCTGGTGTTGGGTAATCTTCAATTAATGTTATCAAATGAACCAAATCAACTTGGGTTTTCCTCTCATCGAACATAATCAGCAGTAATTACACACTGACCTCTACAAGGCAGAGCCCCATCAACAGACTGGGTCCCGTAATTTCCACCCTAACACCATGCTTATCTTTGTAATTCTAATGACCCATTCGAAAGTGGTTGGCAGCCGTGTTTATGACTACATTGTACGTTGTGTACACTAGGAAAGGGCATGATGTGATTTTGCGTTCAAAGTGGAAATGGTCCCTAACAGGATGTGATTTCAACAACAGATTTTCAAAATCACATCTAAATGCTCCAAATTCACATCCTCAGTCCAAATTCACATCCTCAATCCAAATTCACATCCTCAATCCAAATTCACATCCTGGGATGTGAATTAAGTGGATGTGAATCCAGTGGATGTGAATTAACTATTCTTAACAAATAACTTAACCTAGTATGTTCAAATTGAATTTATATTTTTTTTACATTGTATTTGCTGTGAGCTTTTTGAGTGAGACATCACACGAAAAAAACCGGCTAACAGCAAGTGATTAATGAATTTAATCCACATTTTAAATTGTCGGGGTGTGCGCAATTCGCGCACTGATAAAAACTGCTTTTTAACAATGCGTAAAGGCCTGCCAGTACAAAAAACAAACAAATTTATTTGTATACAGTTCATTCAAAACTGTTTTGGAAAAGAACATTTTGAAGAAGCACGGACACACTAACTTTAAATGAATTCTTTCTCAATTTCCAGATACAATCAAAGATTGAGCCCGTTCTGGAGTGCATTACGTCAAAGACCAAAGTGGAGGTTGTAGTGGTGAGTGTTCTGTGGGTCAGAAGAAGAGGGTCAAAAGAAGATTAGGCAAAGGCTTTTTGGTGTTTTTTTCTTCACCCAAATAGTTTTGGCAGAACATGCCAAGAATTCTCCTATTCCAGAAATCCTGAGTATAAAGCTTATTATGTGAGGCGTTCTGGCAAAATGAGACGGAACTGCAGGGCACAGGGCATAGTGGAGAAAACTGAAGAAAAACTAACGAATGGGTGATTTGTTAAATTTTCAGATTGATTGATATCTGTAATCTTTGGTATGGCTTTACACTAACTGTATTTTGTAAAGACATAGTAAAGAAGTAGTGGAATACAAGGAAAACAATTCAAATTTTACATATCACATGTAATAAAACTTGAAACTTCAAAGGCTTTTTTCTTAACTTTTTACTTTCGCGACATGTTGATAAATGCAAACTTTAAACAGCCATGACTTTTAAATATTGGAATTTCAGATTGAAGCGCAACAAGCAGCATTTTAAGAAGAATTTTATTTTCTTTACTAATACCTGAGAACCCTCATTTTAACCGCTGAACAGTTTCACTTTATTTTGCCAAAAACCCTCACATATTTGAGTTTTTGCCCAAGCTTAGGTTTAACTGTCGGAAGGATGACGAACAACAGCAGGGAACAATTATTTTTTTAACTGATATTTTCCGAGTTTTCTTTTCTCACAATGGTAGAAGACTTGGATACAAAACCGCAAGAGACAGAAGAAGTACAGTTTCATTCTAAAGTGTATTTCATCACACTTTACAGTTAAATTATGCGTACGTAGTGCGTAGATTGCACGTATGCTTCCAACCTTTCTCATAAGCGCTGTCCGAAGGTTTGATAGTCTTACGGTTTGATAGTCTTACGGTTTGATAGTCTTACGGTTTGATAGTCTTACGGTTTGATAGTCTTACGGTTTGATAGTCTTACGGTTTGATAGTCTTACGGTTTGATAGTCTTACGGTTTGATAGTCTTACGGTTTGATAGTCTTACGGTTTGATAGTCTTACGGTTCAATAATCCAAAGGTTCGATAGTCTGAAGGTTCGATAGTCTGAAGGTTCGATAGTCTGAAGGTTCGATAGTCTGAAGGTTCGATAGTCTGAAAATAAAATAAGGTTAAGTAATCCGAAGGCTCGATAGTCTGAATAGACTACAAGGTTTGATAGTTCAAATCAACCATTGGGTTCAATATTAACAAATGTGCGTGCGGTCGCAGTACTTCTACAGGGCGAGGCTGTTCCCATTGCACTTTTCAGCATCCCTGATAACTTAACGAGGCTGAGTGTAAACTGAGTGGAGACTTCTGCGACCACTTTCAGCCTGGTAGTTTTACATCACCATCGCGGTACATTGACATAGCCGCTCGTTCCCATTGGATTTAATTTTGTCATTCTACAGAAAATTTACTGTACGTTATAAACCAAAAAAGTATAATGGGAACACGGCTTTAGAATTGAAAAATGTGTGACATTAAGTTGAGGGTGAAATTAATTTTTCGAGTTTGACATTTATAAACCACTGTTATAAACCCATGTCTTGTTAATCTTACACAAAAATACATAAATAAATTGCAGGCCAGGGGTGCAATCTACTCGATAGTCTGAAGGTTCAGTAGTCTGAAGGTTCGATAGTCTGAAGGTTCGATAGTCTGAACGTTCAATAGTCTAAAGGTTCGATAGCCTGAAGGTTCGATAGCCTGAAGGTTCAAAAGTCTGAAGGTTCAAAAGTCTGAAGGTTCAAAAGTCTTTTTTACTACCGAATTATTAATAAATATCTTACTCATTTGAAAGTAAATAATGATTGTAGGCATCCAGCAAAATGATTGTGCTAGATATCCTGTAAATATTTCGAAAAATAAAATTCTATAAAGAAAAATTCGCGATGGCCGGACGAAAAAAACAAAGATAACATAAGAATAACTGCTCGACTCCGGTGGAAAACAAACGCTGTTCTTCGTGCTTTTCTCGGCCTCCATGATTGTAAAACTTCGGACATGTCAGTTAAACGATAATACTATAAAGTACAACCCCCCAAATCTACCCATTCATGATAATTCAAGCAATTAACAGTGTATCCTTCCTTTTAAGGTCATAAATGCGTGTCTGGTTAATCTTGTAAAAAAATACATAAATAAATTGCAGGCCAGGGGTGCAATCTACTCATGCGAACAATGCAATCATTTGTCAATGTTCGTTCGCTTATAATTTTTTATTTGTTTTTGCATATAATTCAAAATTGGTTGCGTGATTGGCAAATGTTGCTAACGTCTTCGTGAGTGCAATGATTAGATTTGATTTTGATTTATTTATTCAGGTTAACTCAACAACAATAGGACAGATACAAAATACATAAAACAAAAACAGTTGATTTAATAACCTGGGATAGCCCCGAAAGCCAATTTTATCTTATTTCCATTGGGGTCCCAACATTAAAGACAAAAAAAGAAAAGAAAAAACATTAAATACAAGGAAGACAAATATGCCTATTAAAAACATGACATCAATATACAGGGCACTAAAACACCCGGGCAATAACTGGATTAGGTTCCAGTTCATTGTTCAATGGTTAATAGTATTTGATGGATTTTTTTTTTTTCCAATTGTACTTGTGTGTGGAGTATAAAAGTTTGTTTGAATTTTCTTTTTAAATGATAATAATTGACTTTAGTATCTCTTTTATTTTCATTATCAGGTGGATCTACCTTTGGCAGTAGTGAAAAGCATGGTAGCTGTACTAGATGTGAGTATGTACATTAGTCCAACCCCGCCCCCTTTCCCTCAAAAAAAGCTAATGTATACAAATATTGAGTGGCTTAGAGTCAAATGGAAGGAATATTATCTTGAGGTAAAATCTGGGGCCAATTTCATAGAGCTGCTTAAGCATAACAATTGCTTAAGCACAAAACATTCTTGCTTAGTACAACCAGCTTACTAGCCACAACCTTTAAGCAGCTCTATAAAATTGGCCCCTGCACTTGAATGATCACGAATGTGTGGATTTGGGGAGTTGTATTTCATAGTAAATATCGTTAAACTGACCTGTCCGAAGTTTTAGAATCATGAATGCTAAGAAAAGCAAAAAAAACAGCATTTGTTTCAACTGGTGTCGGGCTGTGGTTCTTATGTTGTTTTTTCGCGATCGCCATACGGCGATTGTGGTTTGATTTTTTTATAAAATTCAATATTTCAGAACAATTACAGGATATCTAGCGCAATCATTTTGCTAGATGCCTACAAGTCTAGTGGGATTTCTAAAAAAAGGCCTTGCATAAGGATCAAGGGCTATTTTGGGGTAAGTTGGGAACCAGACTTTTCAGCATAATTCAGGTATGCTGAATCCGATAAACCTGATCCCAAGCAAAATTTTGAGTTTTTGACTGTCTAATTTGCATAATAACAAATGGCAGCCAAATTGCCAATTTGGATACTTTTTGAACCATTTTCTGTAACTCTGTAACCAGGCAGGTGAACGCGACTTAGAGAATGGGATAAATGTGATATTTGCTTTTCTCCAATATCTCTGCAACTAGACAAGTAAATACGACAAATGAAGTGTACCTATGTGCTTTGAGGGTAAGACTAAAGAGTGGGTGATGAGGTAGGCAGGATCGAAATATGGTTGAGTTATGGTACATGTATAACAATCACATATTCAAAGGTGCAATTCCTTAGAACATTCAATTTCTGATTGTTCTCAATTCTTATATTTCAACACTGAGGAATCTAAAAATATGCTTTATTTTGTGGTATACATATAACTCTCAAAAAGTAACTATAAAATATCAATTAATTTGTACTAATTACTAATTTGTACATATTTCCCACCAACAGTTTTTCCCAGCAACGACTTTATCGAACATACAATTTACTAAAATAAACTATGAAATTTAATTGTATTTTCAAGATTAACATCAAATGGCACGTATCTATTCTTGTAATTGGCGGTTCCTTCGCTGTTGGAGGTGGTTAATATCCGGGGGAAAACCCACGAAGTCAGACAGGGACTGAAAACCCAATTCACATTGGCCCTGGCAGGGTTTGAACCTGGGTCATGAGTACGCCAACCTGATGAGTACGCCAACCTGAGTACGCCAACCTGACTTCCATCATTTTAGGGCAAAGAAGTAGTCCAATGGTGTAAAGTCTGGTGACCTTGTTGAGAATTCAGTAGATTGTGGCCTATGCCAACCACTCTAATAGAAAACATACTAAAGACAATCCCTGCCCAGGCTTGTACAGTGAGCTGGACATCATCCTGAAACCACCAGTGTGTGGCTATATCTACTCCTAATCGCTCACATTCTAAAATTGTGAAGTCAATAATAAGTTCTAGGTATTGCTGCCATTTAAGTTTCCCTGGAGAAATGTTGGTACAAGAAGGTCACCTTCTGTGGTGAGACAACACCAAACGTGCAGGGCACCTCTGACATCGATAGGTACATCTGAATTGGAGTCAAGTGTCGGTTGTCCTATCTGGGCGTGTTCTCAGATGTTTTGGGTGTTGACCTTCCCATTCAGCAGGAACTTGCTTTCATCACCTACAAGAATGGACCTCCTGTTGTCCTGAAGAAACTACATGACAATAATTGAGTCTGCACTGTAGATCTGTCGGAATGATGCCATGTATGAGCTGCATTTTGTAAGGATGGAATAGGAGCTCAAGACAATCAAGTGTAGAAGTCACATCAATAATCTTCCGTCTCTTGCCCTGATGCGGATCTTCAGCAATTCTCTGTCGAAATTCAGCAATAGATTCATGTGAACGAACTGTGCGTGGTCTCCCGGAGTTGCCGTTATGACTGTTTAAACTATAGTTCCACGATGCCGGTACTTTGCATGGTTTTTCAGCACCATACTTTTGCTTGGCTGCCTTGCATCTGGGAAGTGTTTTTGAAACAATCTGAGCATCTTAGGAAGACCATTCGTGTTTGAGTATTTCAATCGAAAACTGTGGTCTAGGCATCTTGTCTGTGACTTGTGGTGACGGTAATTACTACCACAGCCATTATACTTACATTATGATTTTGCTGTTACGTAACTGTAATCCCTTCATAATGTCCTGTTAATAATGTCCTGTTAATAATTTCCAGAATTAGCCCTTTTTGCAATCGCGTTTTTGTTAACGGCCTGTCCAATTGACCACCAACTTGGTTCCAGAAAAAAGGTCTCTAGAATGAAAACTACTGGACCGAATCAGGGGATTCTGTAGAAAGATTCCCAGTCTATCTAAACTAGTTTTTCTCGTCTTAATACACAGCACAGCCGCACTGCAAAAATACAAGTTCTATTCAACGGTGACTACAGTCACTACATTGGTCGCACTTTGATCAGGCGTTTTATGAAACAAATAATGAATGTTTTACATTCGTGCGATGGAAAACAACATTTCATTCAATGACAGATACAATTATTCTTACCATTACAATCACAAACATTCATTTTTTTTATACGGACTTTTAATAACGAATGTTACTTTGTAAACTTTGCACATTGCCTGGAATCTGATTCTATTCGGGAAGTCGGGAGGGCGTAGCAGTTCTTTCCTCGCCTTCCACCGTTGTGGGTTAGGTTTTCAGTTCCTACCTGATTCCATGGGTTTTCCCCAGGATATCTTTCTGGGGTTTTTCTCCCACATCTAAAACTTTACCTTCTTCTGAATCTTCTCATTGTCTTCTCTATGCGGGTTTCCTCAGGCTTACAAGAAATTTTTAAGGAATCCTTGGTTTCATTACCAGGAAGAATTAATAAGAATAACATTTGTTTCAATCAGTACATTTCCAGGCCTTTTGAACAGTTTAACATTCATGTCAACGCACTGATTCATAACCCCGGCCAGGGGTGTATACTTTCTTACTTGCAAAAAAAATGTCAACAGACTTAACAACTTCAAATAAAATTCGAGAGCGATTTCAATCTTTTTCTTGTCCATTTCCTGGTTGAAATTGAACACTTTGCAACTCAAATTTGGTCTTTTCAGCCCGGTTGTTCTGTACCTGTGGTCTTGTCGATTTATAAGCCATTATTTGTCATTTGTCAGGGGAAAACTTGGTCGTTATTGTTGTTTAAAAATAGGATACACCATTTGTAATTGCTTAAATTATCAGGAATGGGTGGATTTGGGAGGTTTTAATTTATAGTAAATATCGTGTAACTGACCTGCCCAAAGTTTTAAAATCATAGATGCCAAAAAAAAAGCAAGACAAACGGCATTCGTTTTCAACCGGCATCTGGAAGTATTTTTGTATTTTAATACAAATTAATTTTTCAGAACAATTACAGGATATCTAGCAATAATTCTGCTGGATGCCTAGAATCATTATTTACTTTTAAATAAATAAGATATTTCCTAATAATTCTGTAGTAAAAATGTTTGATATCTGCAAATGGTGTATCCTACCTTCAAGCATATTTAAATGAGCCAACTTATAGAAGTAATCCCCCAGTGATTGAACAAAAACCTCTGGGAATTACAATAGACTGAGGGATGCCAATGTCTTAGAAGTCAATATTATCGTTGGGGGTTTGTTTTATTTAATCAAATATCTGTTAATGCTCTGTATAAGTTGTGAATGAAAAACTGGCCTTGTGCTTGGATATTTTATACTGTAGCTTGTAATTAGGCCTAGTTAATGGCTACAATATAACATATGTCTGATATTAACCCCAACCCCCTAGTATAATTTTACTCATCCTTGCAAACTGTCGCAAACTTTCTTTCTTGTGCTTATTATATTATATTGTGTTCAAATACATGTATTCGTAACTCAAATTTACTCTAGCTAAATATTTGCTTTGACTCAACTCAACTATACACTGTGGCTCGATTTTACTTCCTGGCCGAATGACTCTACTCTACTCAAATGACTTGACTCAACTTAAGTCACAAAAAACCCGTGACTCGTTATAACTGTGGTTTCTACTAGATATTGTATGTCAGGCTAGTTTCCAAGGTTGAGACCCGACGTAAATGTTAAATGTTTGTGGGTTGTTTGAATTTCAAATGGAGGTTGTATTCTGAGTAGAAATGTTGAGGGCAGATCTCGAAAAAGGCATTCTGTGTTAAAAATTCAAAGTACTTTGAAAGCTTTAGATGGCATTCATCATACATTAAACTTGCATTACCTCAAGGTCAGTGAGCACGAATTTCCGCTTATCACAAAGTCACATTTCATTCCCGTCAAGTATTTTCAGTACCTTCGTTTAAGCACACAAACTCACACCACTACTATGATTGTGCATGTTAAAATAAGGTGCCAAAATGACAACGTGATTATACACTAGGACACGGTCCTCAGCAGGATGTGATTTCAACAAAAGATTTCCAAAATCACATCTTAATTCACATCCTTAGTCCAAATTCACATCCTGAGTTACCGGTACATCCGTAGAATCCAAATTCACATTCTGGATTAAAGTCGTTAGAATCCAAATTCACATCCTGGGTTAAGTCCGTAGAATCTAAATTCACATTCTGGATTAAGTCGTTAAAATCCAAGTTCACGTCCTGGATTAAGTCGTTAGAATCCAAATTTACATTCCCGTGGATGTGAATTTGGAGAATTTGGAAGAGATCGCAAATTTGGATGTGATTTTTGAAATCTTTTGTTGAAATCACAGCCTGTTTTTAGACCGTCTCCGCTTTGAATTTAAAATCACATCATGCCCTTTCCTAGCGTTAGTCCCCAAAACAGATTTCGTTTTTACCAAAAATCGTTCTTAACTAAAATCGTTCTTAACTGCATTTTCTGGTTTGGTCATGTTTCTTATAATGAGGTAACTAAAAATACTGAATATTTATTCTTCTTCAGTTTGATGGAGAAAGCAATTATGCATCCAGCGTCTCCACACTACGTGACATGCACATCAAATACAAGAAGGCGTTGGATGAAATCTGCTACGTCCTACAAAAACTCAAGCTGGACAATGGGTATGTGGATTTGTCATGATGGGCTAATTTTGCAAAGTTCCTTTTTTGGGGGGGAGTTATGTTGAATTTGTTTTCTTTTTCTATGAGACTATTAGGTTTTTTAATTCAAGATAGAGTGCTTTTGCGATGAAGTAGCACAGAAAAAAACGGTTTATGCAGGCATACAAGGAATGATCAGTTTTATTTGTGTGTGTTTGATCAATCCTAGAGTTAGCTGCAGTGAATCAGAACTCATTCTATATGGGAAGGGGATGGTGTTTATGAAAGTTGTCACACGTCAGAACTTTTTCTCATCGTTTTCGTTATTTTTTTTTGAGATGCTGAAACAGTTCTGCTGCGTGAAGTATCATTGGATTTTAGGCTTGTGGCTGGTCTGCAGAGATAAATCTGTATAATTATGATTTGCTGGTACATGTCAGCAGTGTAGTTGCGTAACTATACTACCCAGAGCGTAATTCTTAATTAATTTGTTTTTCTTAGTGATATACGCTTCATGGGAGGTTAGTTCTGGCCACATTTTTTTTTTCTGCGAGATTGCAGTCAGTAGGAATGGGGGGGGGGGGGGGGGGTGTTTCGTGTACAAGTTTCAAGAGAACCCCTACGTGCTTTTCGATATTTTTTTTGAGACGTGGAAAAGGTTCTGCTGACAAGTATCATATGGACTGTATTTGTAACTGGTCTGCAAAGATAAATCTGTAATTGTACGTTATCTAGTTACGTTATCACACCTACATGTACCGGTACATGTAGTGCAATCACTTAATAAAATTCACAAACACAATGTTCCTAGCAGGGTTCGAACCCACGCACCATCGTACATTATACCGTAACCACTGGGTCATGAAATTCTACAAAATAATGCATTCATTATACCATTTAGAAACATAACAAAACTAAACTGCTAAATTATTATTAAATACTTGACTGTATAAAGTGAAATCACAGCACTTGGTGTGCTGTGGTTTTTAAGAAAAATCGCATTTTGTATAAATTTTCAGCAATTGACGGCCGGCAATTGTTGAAAAAAACCTGACTCTTTTCAAAAAGTGCCCCGATTTATTAAATTTCGTCAGTCCACATTTTTTATTTGCAATACAGTTACACATCTGTGAATGGGTGCAAGCCAAATAGTCTGGAAACCTGATAATTTTCTGATGTTTATAAATTGCTCTGTTTCGTCTTAATGAAGTCGAGAAACCAGACTATAAAACATTTGTTTTCTTGGATTTTCCAGCATCTGTGTCCACAAAATTACTATAGAAATATTAATCTTTTAAACCCATAGATTTTCAAAAATTACAGCAAAAGCAAATGGTATACTACCTTTAACCCTAACTACGTAGGCCCTTTTGGATAGGAACCATCTTCAATGCTTGCATACTGCAAAAATTTAAGTTCTATTCCATGGTAAACAAAAACGTTCTATAGCACGGTCACACTATAATGAATGTTTATGAGTACAATGAAAAGAATAACTTTATTTGGTCACCGCATGAAATAATTCTTACCGTTGCACTGGTAAACATTCATTAATTGTATTGTAACATTATTGCAAATTGCTAGTTCCATATTTATATTTCTGTAAGATTAGGCGCACCATAGTGCAGCGCTAACACTTGAGGGCGTTTAAGCAGCGCAGCGGCATGCATGATACGTGGTGTGCGCAGGGAGTAGCTGGTTAGATCTTGACCGTGGAAGACGTACACGGTACGCGCTCGTCAAACGGGAGGCGTGGAGTCGTTGTAGTAGGACTGACGTAAGGCGCGGAGTCATGAAGTTGTAGTGACCATCGGGGCCTCTTGCGGATCGCAAGGGCCAAAGCAAGGGACGCATACAAGCGGACATCCACGGAGCTAGCACTGTCGAGAAGCACTCTTTCTAATTGGGCGAGGCATCACACACAAGCGCGAGGGTCAAGTAAATAAGGAGAGGCGCACCACACTGTTTGAGGCGTTGCTCGAGGCGTTATTTACTTGAGGCAAAACCACAAAAGGGATAATAATCAGGGGTTTACCGTCTTATTTGACATTTAATAAATACTTGGAACGTTCTTCTGTTGTCACTGCGTCATACTTATTCTAGTCTGTCCCCGTAAGTTCCCCGGTGTCTGTCCCCGTACTGTCTGTGTCGTGGAGTGTGTGAGTGGTCCGAGAGTGGGTTCAGACATACGCGGTGGTATATTTTTAACAAACGGACCTGCACCTCGGCGCTGTGGGATTACTCGCCCGCCAGTGAGTACCTGTCGAGGGACAACCAACCTGGCAAATAGTAAATCTGCCACACTATTTATCAATAAAGCTTGTGAGGGAGGGTTGCCGAGTGGTTAGGGTTTGTGACTCATGATCAGACGGTCAGGGGTTCAAATCCAGCTGCTGGCCATATGTTGTGTCCTCGGGCAATCCACTTCACCCCCACTTGGCTCTTTCCACCCAGAAGTATAAATGTGTACCGTCATTAGCTGGGGGGTAGAATGCCATGGCTCGTAAAATGTCATGGCCCGTAAAATGTCATGGCCCGTAAAATGCCATGGCCCAGTCGTTGTGGTGTTCAACTCGTGTGCGATGGTGGTGAGTTGAAGGCAAGACACTTTACATGTAATTACAATTGCCTCTCTCTACCTAGGAGTAATGGGTACCTGTGAGGGTCGAGGTCGATGATAAAACCTGGGGCATAAAACCTGAGGCAGCCTGGGAGGGTTGGGGGGGGGGGCAATTGATAGATGCATTATGGTAAAAGAAATATGAATATTTTGAAATTATTTGTTCTTCTCTTTCATAGTGTGTCCTTTGTCATCCTGTACACCTACAAAGAAGATGCATTCAAGGTGATATACTGAGACACGAGACCAGACTCAACCTGCTCTGGATTTGTCAGTCAAGATCGCTATTGGACTAGCCGTGGTGACCGCCACTGTTGACTGTCCAAGCTCAGTGCCAGTGGTCAAGCAATAATCAGTGTAGAGACATTTTAAGATGACAGGTGCGGTTGGATCGTATCGTTTGATGTTGGTGCTAGAACAGCTTTAGTCACCTGATTCAAAGGTCCAAGGGTAGCATCTTTGTGAGTCCTTTCGGTGGGAGGGCCGGTATCGGTTGCCCAAACCCTAGCTGGTTTTAACCAGTTTACGCCTGGATTATTTCGACATTGACTAGACCGAGGCGCGGGATTGTTTTCCCCGAACTTTGACTAGAGACGGGTTCAGGCTAGTGATGTGCATTGAATTGGGTGGACTACACCAAACCGAACCCCCCCAAAAAAGAAAACAAAAAAACAAAAAAACCAATGACTGGCTTGGGCGAATTATTTACATTTCACGAAAATTGTGTTCAGGTCGTTTCTGTTTTGGTTGAGGTCGGGTCGTTTTCGGTTTCGGGTCGGATTTGCACAACATAGAAATCATTTTTGAATCCCAGACTTGTTTTCTTTATGTAATCGTGTATACATGGCATCCAACGTGAACTAGTTAAACCGCACAAACTAATCCATCACGTACATGTACACTAATCCCCCTATTAAAAGTCGCCTTGCAAGGCTATTTGGGGTTGTACACTTCCCTCCAAACTTATAGCTTGTCTTGCCAAAGCCTTTATCTCTTTTATTCATTCCTTCTCTTAAAATTAAGGATAATAGGAAGAAAGAAAAAAAGTAACCAAAATAAAATATTTCATTTTGGGACTCCTTAAAAAATTTTATCTCTAGGTAACAAGGCCAAGTAAAACAAAAATAAGTTTCTCGTCCAGATTATTTGTTATTGTTTTTTTAGCATTTATTTATTTATTTTTTAGAGGGCGGCATATTTACATGTACATATACTTTATAGCAGAATTACATTACCGATAATGTAATTACAATTGACCCATGGTATAGTATACAAATATTGACTGCTTTGAGTGGTATAGTAAAACTAGCCTCCCGAGGTGATCCATGGAGCATTCTATTTTCCCGAGGCGAAGCCGAGGGAAAATAGAATGCTCCATGGATCACCGAGGGAGGCTAGTTTTACTAGACCGCGAAATAAAGCAGTCAATATTTGTTTTATAACACCTCACTCACAGATTCTGCACAATTTAAGCTTCCTGAAAGTATAGTAATGACAAAAAAATCTCTGAATTCAGTGATCAACCTACGTGCAAGCAGTGCGTTGTTTAGGAAAGAAATGTACGTTAAATTTGCGTTTTGAAAGGGCACCCGACTATTTGTATCTTCGTTCCCTTTTTCTCGATCATACGTGTACTTTGTTGCCTTGATGAACGGGTGCGAGGGTGATAGAGCAATGTTTACGCAATGCACCGAAACACACGTCTGGGTTTCAGTCACGCTTTCGTTGCTATGCGCATAGTACTTTTTCAGAACGAGGCTGCGTGGTATAGTCTTTTTGGAGCGCAAGTAAAAAATAGTAAAAATAGCAAGTGACACGTGACGCACTCTCGGCCAATCAAGACACAGAATCTGTGAGTGAGGTGTTATAATACATTTTACTGCACTATCAGTTCTGATACGGTATCGGTCAATTTTTGTGACATTATCAGTTGGTGATACATTATCCGTTGGTTACTACCAGTACATTATGAGTTGTAACAGAGATTTGCATTATTGTACAGTGTCTTAAAATATTAAACCGAGATTGATATGCTTAATAATCGGAAAATTTTAGGCTTAATGAATAATAGTAACTACCACCAGTTAGGTTGTGACAGCTCACAACTGTGTCATCACTGAATAGGTGTAAGATTAAATAAAGGATGTTTTATTTTGAATTTACTGGTCTTGTTCTTTTTAAACATGATTGACACTGTGCAGATAAGAGGAGTCCTAATCTGGAGCAGTCATGTTTATTGCCATCTAGTCAAATCAATTTGGTCATGACAATAACCTTGATTATTTGGTGTTAAAAGAAATAGTACAGGATGACGCAACTGGCAGTGGTTACTGGTCCTTAATAAACAATGCACTTTCTGAGTATTTCAATCTCAGTTTAGACACACCGTATAATGGCATGGGAGTAAAGTGAGGTTGTTGGACACGAGTTTAACTTTTTTACTTTCCTTTTAAACTCGCCAATAACAGTACTTGTTGATAGGTCTGTTCATAAATTAGGGGTCAAATTTTTGTGTCCCTGTCGCATCTGACATGAGATATATATATTTTTATAATTCAGGACACATTCTTAGATGCCTTCTGTATCTCCTGGGGCCAATTTTCTGAAACGCTTAGACACGTATTAGGAAGAGTAACTCGTTCTAACTCGCGACTCGTCCTAGGATCGATTCCACCAAAGTTAAGACGCATTCAACCCGTCCTGAATTCCTTCGCAACGCGGCTGAACTCGTCTAAACCTTAAGATCGGTCCGAAAGTCGTTTTATCTTATTCATATATGCGTTAATTTGTATATCGTCTGAAAATTAGTTATGGTTTCGAAGAAGACACAGATTTTGAAATTTTTTGATATGTGTATAGTTTTATAAACATAAATTAGTTACAAAATTCAATTATATGCCAACAACTACGTTTGGAATGTGTTTTCTGGGGAGAGTTTGTGTTTTATCCACGCGCACACTTGGGAAGTTGGTTTGCTCGTTTCTTTTTAACGACCGTTTTCCTATAGCGGTAAAAACAAACATGAAACAGCCAACTTTATTGGCAGTTGTGATGCGTCTTTCATAAGACGGGTTTAGTTAAATCAATCTTAGGACATGTCTTGGCCAAGATCGATCTTAAGATGAGTCTTAAGTTAAGACAAGTTTCGTGAAATCGGCTCCAAGAGTGATAAAGAAATTAAGCAAAGTACCTTCGTGTATTTCATGCCATTATGGCAAATTCAATGTGTGCTTTTATATATGTGTTAATTCTGTCCTGCATAATATGTTAAAGAAGAGAAAATTGTGAAAAATCAAATTTTTTTTCTGCAAAATACATGTACCAGTGGTAGCTGTTAATTTAACTGGATACAATGGCCAAATTATTTCATCAAATGTTAACCCCCGATTTTAAATAGGGTTTAATTCATATATGATTAAAACAGTAACAAATACTATCCATCATGCCCTGTTTTATTAATAAACCTTTCAATGTTCTCAAAGCACCATGGGATTGGATGACAAAATGTGTGCACAAACTACGGAGCAGATAATAGGAGACTAGCCTGTAGGTCCCGTGACCAAATTCTAGGAACAAAGGTTTGAAAGTGTTTTTGTGTTCCCCGATGAAAACCGAACAATTTTGACTTGGGCTGCCCCCTTGAAAATGCCGGGCATTTCCGGGAGGGGTCAACAAAGGTCAATATATTCCAATCGTGTCGATATGCATATTAAATTACTCGCCTAGTCATGAGGATTCCAAAAATGTATAGTTTAATATAACGCCGACCCTAAATGAGGGCGCTGTGGTCAAAAACATTGAAAGGTCAACGCACTTTTGACTGGTGGTCAATTTCACCAACACGGTTAACATTGTCCGATTCTAATGATTTTAGTGCCTAATAATATGTTGTCTGACATGGCAAATTCAACTATACAACTTTCAAAAGTAAAAGTGCTATTACCTTGACCATGCATTTTCAAGGGGGAAGCCCAAGTCAAAATTGTTCGGTATTCATCTGAGGGAACACAAAAACACTTCCAAACTCTGTTCCCAGAATTTGGTCACGGGACCTACAGGCTGGTCTCCTACTAAGTGTACCAGTATTTTGCTTTATTTGATTCCTTATTGTATTTTAAGAATTAACTGATTATCTTTTCACAAATGGTTTCTTTGGTAATTAAAAATATAATCATTAAATCCTAATACAGTAGAATTAATAGTTTTGAAGAATCCTTTAGTTTAGAGAGGGTCGTTATCATAAATATTATATTATGATCCTGCTATTTGACCAATCAGAGGACCAATCACAACCGACCAGTGTTCCACACTGGGCCTGTAATTGAAAGAATTGTTAACATTTTCACGATTAGTTCTTATTTGTATTTCTAAAATTTAAAACAAAATGACTTTTATTTACAATACATATATCGGGGGGTCGGGTTGGCGCAGCGGTTCTTTCCTAACCTTCCACTACTATGACCCGGGTTTTAACCCCGCCTAGGCCAATATGTGAATTGGGTTTTCAGTCACTGCCTGACTCTGTGAGTTTTCCCAAGGAAATTCTTCTGGGGTTTTCCTTGTACCTTCTCATATTGTTTTCTCTCTTCAGTGCCTATAGGGCGCTTTTGAGGGATCCTTGCCAGAAAGAATTATTAATAATAATAATATACCGTATATTTCTTAAATTATATCATTTATAGGTTAACCGTTGATATATTAATCTTGGGAAAGGAACGATTCAAGGCTTGACTTGTCCCATTACCCACATACATGTAGCTTTGTGCATAACCTCCGCCCATTTGTCATCCGTTCTCGTGATACATTGAGAATATTGGAAAGGTTTATTTCAAACCTCGTTTGTGAATTTCATATTGGTTTATGTTGTTAAAACAACTAATTGTTTGCCCATAGTTTGCCAAAATAAACGCGATAATTCTCAGTTCACTACTTAAAATTAAACCAAGTGTGGTGCTGTTTCTTTAAGTCTAGTTATTTTAAGGTCTGTAAATCTGAAAAATAATCAGCGCCTCGCCAATTTTCTGTTAAAAAAATAAAGCATTTCTGTGCATAAACCCATGGTCTGTCATGGTCATATTTAGGAGATAAACGTGAAAAATTACTACAAAATGTATACGAATATACATGTATTTCTGAATGAGCAATTGTCCCTGTTGAAATTTCCTGAACTTTAGGAAATCTCAAATTTGCAACGTTTGACATCCATTTAGTGCTAGGCATAATTGCTGAACTTAAAATACATTTCAAATGAATAATTATATTAATTCTAATCATTTTTCTTCTGAACAGCGCCCTTAAACAAAGATACGGACAACTTGGGAGACCACCAACATAGGGCAAGATAGCTCGGTTGGTAGAAGGTTCAAGTCCCGCCTTCCAAACAGAAAAAAAGTGGCTCTAGAAATTGTTTATTTTATATTTAAATGTCAAAGTGTACAAAGAAATTAGCAAGACGAGACTCGAACCTGCGACCTCTGGAATACCGGACTGGCGCTCTACTAACTGAGCTACATGTATCTCAATTGTCAGTATCTTTGTCCCCTTGTGGTTTTTTGTGTGTATTTTACATTTAAAGCTTACTGTTTCGAAACATTAGTACTTCTTATTCCATTGTTCAAATGTAACCAAATGAAACCAAATGACCATTTTGTAAATAGCAGTGTCATTCATCAATGCAAGATTTTACCCCAAAAAGGGAATTTATTTTACAGAAAAATAAAACCAAAAAATGATTGCGTTGAAAATTTGGTGTTTTTCATCATGATGAATTATTAAGTCTATTTGTACAGGCTCGAAAGATTCGTCTATGACAAGCACATTTAAGCTACAAAGTTTTAGAGTTATTTAGAGATATCTTTAATTATTCATAGAAATCTCTAATAGTTTAGAGATATCTTCAATTTTTTTTAGATATCTATAATTCATATAGAGACGCTTTTAAATAGCTCTAAAATATTGCCACGCAAGTGTTTAATGGGCTTACCAAAGACGAATCTTGTAAGCTGACGTCATTCACAGGTTACCGCGCATTACTAGTAGTTTTGTTGCAACATCAGCGTGTACATGCACCGTGTACATCCCCATGAACAGACCATGAAAAACTTTATAGGCGGAAAAACACATAGATTGGCTTTGATTGAACACAACTTTCTCTTGATGTCAGTTGAGCTTCCCGCCCTCAATATGAAAATGTCAATGAATTTATCCACAGGTAATCTTTAAAGAGGGTAGTCCTTTTCAGTTAACAAACTGCTTTTCAAAGGAGCCCTCATGTCTAATTATAAGAATTACTGATCACTATACCATTTTATAAAAGCGCTAGCGGGTAATTTTTGGCATAAATACACGCCAACCGCAACAACCAAGGAAACCTTTGCAGCGTGTATACACGTCCTTTCCAAATTAAACTGTTGTGCCTGACAAAGTAACCAGTTCACCCTGGAAGACATTCATGTACATGTATATAGACATGCAAAGTTTTCCCCAGATTCAAAACGGATGACGTAAAAACACGTCACGAGCAAAGCCGGAAATGCGTGGGTGTGCTTCCCGATACCATCGGCCTGAACCCGTCTCGGGATCAATTTTTGTTAAAAATAATCCCGCGCCTCGGCTCGATGATGTTAAAATATTGTCCCGGCGCAAAATGGTTAACACGTCATCCGTGGATAGTAAACGATTTGTTTCGGCCTTGCTCGGGACGTGTTTTTTCGTCATCCGTTTTGAATCTCTGGAAAATGTTTCGTGTATAAACATCATCTGGCACAAACTGGTTAAAATAGTATAGTAAAAGTTAACGATGACCAAAAAAGAAAAAACACAAGTTAGTGGTGATTTAGCATGTACATTTTTTAAATTATGTGTTATGACTATCAAATTCTGAAAAGCAAATGCTTTAAATCCTATGAATAAAATAAAGAATCCCCGTTTATCATTTACTGGCTAAAATGGTAGCGCTTTTTACTTGCAGTTAATTGCACAGCCGAATGGTTTATAACAATGATAGTCTCTATTGTGTGTACGTACATGTGCAGCCACACATGCATTGATGCTTGTACGCTGACAGGGATGTTTGAATGAAATCAGAACCCAATGTTGCTGCTGCCCATTTCTATTTCCAGAATGTTGGAAGAAATGATCGGCCATCTATGTCTCATTTATATAAAGCTTATATTTTGCATACTAGTATTTGCTTCTTGGTTTTTCAAGGTGGCCCCGACCCAGCCTTGACAAAATGACGAGTAAATACTGCAAATCTGAAGCATTTACTCATTTTTATTCAGATTTTTTTGTTGAGAATGCAGGTGTGGGATATAATGCAAATAAAGCACAAACAAAAACAACTTCACACAAATGTCTTTTTTGTTATTCCCTAGTTATCAGCAAGTAGGAAGCTTGCTCTGTTTAATTTCAAACAATGTTTCTCTCCTGACGAGACACCCTAATCTAAACCCTATTTTTTTTTTAACTGTTTTTATAACCAGCACGATATGAGACTGACGGACTCCCCCCTTATTGAAATGCATATCCTGGCACTATCCAATTCAATGGTTTGAATGGCCATAATTTGATGCACGCGCGCGTGTAAACTAACAAAATAGTGCGCGACTTTTGAAATTATTGTCGCGCATTTATAAATACAGACATTGTCGCTTCAACAAAATCGCAAATGTCATTTGGGACTGGGGATGTGAATTATTATGAAGACCAAGTCCGCTTTGAATGCAAAATCACACGATGCCCTTTCCTAGTGTAACTCCAGAGGTTAATATTTCCACATAATGAAACGATGCAGGGCCTTATGGAATATGACTAAATCAGTTTATAATTACATAAAATTTGAAGGAACCAATGACGAATATAGCACACACAAGATTCTTAAACGGTGATACATATAGTTTTAAAAGAGGACAAACAAGTACTTTTTTCGTCTGTGTGTATTTTTCCATAAAAACTAGGGCAAGCTTGCCATTGTGTTCAACTGGATTTCTTTTTTTGGAAAGGTTAAAATAACAGACAATTGTGTCGTCGACCCTTCTATTGCTTTAGCCCTTTTCACACTGGACAAATATCGGGGTTGACGCAGGGTTCAAAACGTTTTACACGTTTTGAACGTTTCAACCTCGCGTCAACCCTGAGATAGATTTCAACCCAGGTTGAACTTAACCCTTCTCCAGGCCAGGGTTGAGATTTTTAACCCGGGGTTAAAACTTTTGCCCTGGATTAAAAATAGGGAAAGAATTCCATATCTGGACATCATTCAAGCTCCTGCGTACAACTGAAAAAAGTAATGCTGAAGACAATTTAGGTTTCCCCATTCCTGAAAGTATTCTCCAACTTAAAAAACATTAAGCGTCCTTATTATATTATTATTGTAGTAAAGCTGGGACAATTGTCATCGTAACGACATCTGATGTCCGGATATGGAATTCTTTCCTAAAATAGCAGTAACTGCACAAAGCAAGTGTGAAACGACACAAGGGTTGAGTTCAATCAGGGTTGGGAGGCTGTAGTGTGAAAAGGGCAGTTTACATACAGTCTTTCTCAGAGAGTCCATTGATATCAGTCAGTCAGTTCCCCTGGCACTAAGTATCTGAGTGACGTCATTGCATCGGCGCATGCCTTGATCAGTAGGCAGAGCTGGGTGCTTCCTTCTACCGTTGAAGTGCCCTTCAGTTGCTGGCAAGCCCAGTACATCTTGCCCATAATGGCCTCCATAGACTCCGGGACGATGTCCGGCGAACCAGGGGGCAAGTCCAGGACCTTCTTCGTGGCGTGGTTGTGGGACGGGTGGAGTGGGCACGTGTGCCCTGCCGGCTGGTTTTCATACTGGTGCCGTGGTGGCGGGGGGCGCGCCGATCTATCATTGCCCCTCGCGTGGGGTTGCGGCGATCTCTGGTTGTGGCAGAGGCGTTTGCCCGGAGGGGTCACCTGGGGGCTGTGGTCGCTGCCATTGGGCGAGGACGGGCTGTTGTGATTGGCTGTGGAGACGCTCAGCTCGTGCTCCTCGACCTGCGACCTCGCAGCTTCGGCACTGACAGCTGTGTGATAACAATACGATATCGTAGCAGTGCGGTTGAATCAATATTCATAAATACCTGGGACAGTTTAGGCATTCCTATTGGCCGAGAGCCTGTCATGTGGCCGGTATTAAACGGATGATAAAGACATGGCTGGAAGTGTTTAAGACCAGCTGGCAACAAAGGTGGCACCTGCACATGACTGCAATGACAACGTGGCCGTCAATCTGACGTCGATGTCGGCACAGGCCCTCTTTGTTAACTGCTCATTCACTGGCAACGTCGTCGTGAATATGGCCCCACGAGCATCACCATCGTCAACCTAAAACACTGACACATGACACTTAGCAATAATTTGCCAATATTTATCCATGATTTGAGTGTAATTTGCCAATCAGTCGTGAGTAAGTGTCTGGCGCGGCGAGCTGTACGGTCACGCGATCGTGCTTTACCCGTCTTACTGTATTTCCAACCGTACCTCGTCTCAAATAGTAAGAGCGGGTAGTGTTGGGCGCGTACAGCTCGACACCCTGAGAACGAGGTTGCCAATGGCAGTAATGGCCATTTAGTCTGGTTCATAGTAAATACGCTTTATTGCCCAAGGGCACACGTGCCTAGACCTAAACCCACAAGCTGCAGCTTTACAACACTCTAGACCACGAGGCCATGGCACTCTACATTACAGACCTGTACACAGTGTGTCTTAAAAACCCAATACAACACTTGAAGACTTCAGATCAAAAGCCACTAACTTCCATGAAAAATGAGATAACGATATCAAGTGAAATACACGTGCATAGGCCGTCAGCCTGGGGCGTTGGTCGGTATCCAATGAGGGTAATAATGATCCCGGTAATTTTTGGCAAGGTATGCACCACATGTAGTTGAAAAATATGTGATATCGGTAGCATTGCAGTGGTGGCAGCTTTTTGGGTGTTATCACTCTTAAAAATTAATTAAAAATGGTTGCCAACATTCTAGTTTAAATACTACATGTAATTAATCCAGTAACAAGCATATTGATGGCCATTTTGAAAAAAGAAAAGAAAAAGTGCTAGCACTCAAAATTCGGACCACGCTCATTCTGCAATGCTAACACACATTTTCCAACTCTGTTTTTTATATTTTTTTTATCGCTGAGCATTGCTCCTGTACGTGTAGAAGGAAATTAAAGTTCTGGATTGCATGTGCAGTGAATGTAATGCAGTGGAACGCCGCTATACCGAACACTGCTATACTGAACATTCGGCTGTACCGAATACCATCCTTGGCTCCCGATTCGTTTCCAAGCATACCAAACATTGTTGTTGAAAATATGTCAACAGATTTTTAGAAATCCACTGGGTATACCGAATGCTATTTAGGCGTCGGAACTACTGTATGATGAGGCGTCGGAACTACTGTATGATGAGGCGTCGGACCTATGACCAGACCCCAATGGGACAGAATATGTGTTGGGGGTTGAAATGTTCAAAACTTTAATAATACAAACAATTCTGGCTATACATGTAGCAAACAAAAGCCCGGTCCCGACTCGGCATTGATGTGCAGTAAATGGGACCGACCCTCCGCACTTATAAAACACTTTTGCTAGGTGAAGGGTCAACTGTATTGGAAAACCAAATATCTTTCACACAGTGAACAACATCTGAAATTTAAAAGGGAACAGATACAAAAAAAGTGATTTTTCAACCCTATCTTTGAATACAATTATAAAGTTATTGAATTTTTTTTTTTAGAAGTGTCCGTATTTAGTGATAGTGTTTTCCTTTAACCCTAACTACCCCAAGCCCATCAAACTCTAACTGCAGGTTTTGCTAAGTTTTAGCAGGTTTGGTATGAAATACAGTATTAGCAAATTGTTGGACTTTGTTGGACGATCGGTACAAAAGACCCAGAAAGACCCTGTTGAATTTTGTGGGGTTCATGAGACTTGTAAAAATGTTGGAGTTTGGGTTTGATGTGTACAACGTGCGTGTCCCCACTCAAACACAGCCCAACACACAGAACCAATGGCCATTCATCACATCCCTGATTCTAAACAATGAATCTAGACCCATCTGTACCAAGTTAATCAAACTTCAACAGTTGGAGTTTGGCAGATTTAGTACTGTTAGGTTCAATACCAACAATTGATGAACCTGTGTGTGTTGTTGAAGTTTGTTAGGTTTGGTATTGTTGGAACTAAAGTTTACACTGCGAGAGGGCGCTCGTGTGCTCAACAGAGGGCGCTGTTCAGCGTGCTGCCGCTTTCGCGCCAGTTTTATCTCTGCGTTTAATGTTTGAGGAATTCTGAAATTGTTGTTCCAATCTGTCCATTTGGACTGTCCTTTATGGGGCCATCGTTGCCTGACTGGGTAAGTCTCTTGTGATTATCGTTATAGTAAATAATAGTAACTTTAGGGAACAGAACAGATCCACGAAACCCATACTTTTAGGGCGTTAATTCTACCGTTTATTTCGATGTGCCACTCAAAGCTTTACTCGTAGTTAATCAGTGGTTAAACATTGAGGGCGCTATTATGGCGGATCGGTCATGTGTTAGTGTTCCAGCTATGTATTGGATGGTGCTGTAATGTGTTAAATGAAACATGTACTTCAATCTAAGAATCATTGAATGTATTCTGGTTAATTATCTACAGCTTTATAATGAGAACTTGTATCAAGTAATGGGTGCATTTTATAACTAGAGAGATCACATATCTCCGGCTTAACCACAATCATTCACAGGGTTGAAATTATAATATGTTGTTATTGTTTCCTTTGTTAACAGCATAAGCAAGCAACTAAGAAAGACAAATAGACCTACAGTGTGAACTTACACCTCCATCAACGTACAATCGTCTGTAGTTACAGCCATTGTTAAATGCTGTTCACTGGTGTTTTATCTGGAACTGGAAGAGTTCATTAAATTCCAAGCCTGGATATTCCCTTCAAGTGAATGCCGTCTGGTGTATTCCCGAGTGTCGTTCTTTCATCTAGTTCTAGCCCTTATCAGCCAGCAGTAACACCCCCCCAGTACACGCCACCACTCGATCGCAAGTGCCTAATCGGACTTGTTGGAAGCAGTCACGACCAAATAAATCCAAACCACAGTTACCCCCTTAACAATCCTACAAAATTTGGTCCTTCGAGCCGGATTATTTGGAAAACTGACTGTCTCTGTGCTAGATCGTCATGTCATCGGTGTCTACCAATGCCCCCGTGGAACAAGCAGTCGTTTCAACTGCACAGTCTGGGATCACTACAGTTGTGAACAGTGATTCCCCCGCTACAAGTACCTTGCGCCAGATATCAAGTCTGCCCCACCTCAACAGCTCCATTAGCAGCTTTGTCCCTGGTTCCCGTCAAGCTGACGATTCTCACCTTGCGCGACCTATGGATTCCAAAAGAGCAGCATCATGCAGTGGAAGCAGGAGTTCAAGGTCAGTCACCTCTCGCTCCGCATCAGAACTTGGAAGACGGTTGAATGAACAGCAATCTCGTCAGAAGCTTCTGGTGCTGGCTGCAGCAGCAGAGAATGAGCATACAAGGATTCGTAAAGAGGCAATTCAGCGCGAGGCAAGCCAGAGGTTAGCCAGCCTTGAAGATGAAGAACGTGTTCGTAAAATTGACTTCGAGTTCAGAAAGGCAGAAAGCCAGCTCGAATCAGATATGCTTCTACAGGAACTCCAGGATACGCATGATACAGGTCGCCAGCAGAGGGAACTTGAGAGTGACCGTGGCAGCAGAACTTTGGACTGGGTTAATGACAGTGTAGCCTCTGAACATGACCGTTCTGAGGTCGTTGGCAATAACTCCCCCAGCATTGTGCCCATTTTGCAAACATCTGATGAACCCGTAAGTGTGAGTTTCAGTGGATCTGTTCAATCAACTCATAGTTTAGTGGGGGGTACGGTTTCTCGTTTCATTGAGATGAGTTCCTCAAGCATTGCGCCTAGATTGAATACAGCGAGCTATACCATTGCTTGCCAGCCACCATCCGTTCCGTTGGTGCAGCGTGCGTTAAATTCCACATTCTTGTATGGTGATGCAGGGACAGCGAATACAAATGTTGGGTCGGTACCCATAGCACTTAATCCAATGTCAGTTCCATTCACTCCTGTTGTAGTTACCTCAGTCTCTCCACAGCCTGTAACAGATGGGTGGCTACCGAGTGCCCAACTGAGTGCCCACCTGGGGACGATCTCGTCACCTGTTGAATCTTCCCAGATGCCAGGAGGTCCGAACACTAATCATGACCAGGTCCAGCTGACAGGTAACAATTTGCCAAGGTCACGTGAACATACGCAGCGGGATCAGTCTGGTTATATTGAATCAGCTAATCCTAACCCGGGTGATTCAAGTGACGCTGGTACCTTATCTAACAATGACTCTAGTTGCAATTGCAGAAGGAAAGACCCCAAGTCCAGTAAGGTATCCCCTTCCCAAACCAACACAAGTCAAGCTCCAACTTCAAGTGTTCCTGCACCACCTACATATGGTTACGGTATGCTGCGAGACAGCCTACCTAAGCTTAACATACCCAAGTTCAACGACGAGCACGACGTGAAACAATACGTCACATTCAGGTCTCTTTGGGACAGTATTATGAACAGATCAGAGTGCGGTTTACCAGAAGCCACCAAGTTCGCTTATTTGCGTGGTCATCTTGGTGGGCGTCCATTGGCAATGGCAGACAGAAATCTTGTGCTTGGCGACGACGCTTATACAACAACAATGAAGCAATTTCAGAAGGTGTTCGGAGAACCGGGAAGGATTGTTCAAGGGTTGTTGAACCAGCTGGAAACACACTCCCAACTTTCATACAATGATTGGGAAAGCTTGCGAGATTTTTCAGATGAAGTTGTCACGATGGTTCAGACGTCCAAGAAATTTGGCTTCGAGGTGGAGCTGAAGCACCATAAGTACGCTGTTGAGTTGGCTAGTAAACTTCCCGAGCGACTACATACAGACTTTTTGTCTAAAATGTGGCATCAGGACCGTGGTCTGACATACACAGTAGAAGACCTCAGCAAATGGCTAGAAAAGAAGAGCGGTCCTGTTGGGCTCATTCTTTTAGAGAAGTCCCAGAAGGTCAAGTCCAGCAAGGGTTCAGTCCAAAAGCAGCAATATGGCAACAGTCACCGACAACCACCAAGAAGGCCTGCAGTCGGCACTCTGCCGTCAGCGAAGACATATGTAGCCAAGATGTACTCGCCCGAATCAGAGGGAGCTAGGGCTGGTAGCAATGGGTCACCAAACTGGGCAGCCAAGAGGGCAACGTGTCTGTTCTGCCAGGTCAGTGAGTCGGGCCATTATCTTGAAACATGTGACAAGTTCCTAAAGTTAAACCTGGATCAAAAGATTAAGTGGTTGAAAGAAAATGACCGATGCTTCAAGTGTGGAAAGAAACACGGGAAAGACTGCCAATTCCCCAAAAAGTGCAAGGAGTGTGAAGGTGACCACCGAAGTAGCCTGCATGATGTGGCTACGAAGTCAGTTGCCAAGCAAAAGGGTGCTGCGCTCTGCACGGGAGTTGGTACTAAAACCCTGAGTCTCGACTATGAACGTGATGTCTTAATAAAGGCTGTTCCTCTCACTGTGTATGGACCGGATGGAGAGTTGGAAACCTTTGGAATACTAGACGAGTGTGCAGAGAGAACCATGATTGTTCCTTGGGCTGTAAAAAGGTTAAACATTCCCGGGAAGGAGGAAACTCTAAAAGTTGAAACAGTCACGGGAGACACTAACTGGGAAGGCAAATGCGTTGACTTTGCCGTGTCGCCCCGAGGAGATCCTGGCCAATCGTTTCTGATCACATGTGGGTTCACCGCCGATAACATTCGGTTGACTGACTACAGTGTTTCAGCTGAAAGGTTGCAGTCCAAGTGGCCACATCTAAGGAACTTGCCTCTGTTCTCCGCGGATCGAGTAAAACCAGCGGTGTTGATCGGAGCAGATAACATTGAGTTGACCCTCTCCACTGAAGTACGCACCGGGGCCAAGTGCAGATCCCCAGTGGCAGTGAACACACTATTCGGTTGGACGGTTCAGGGCAGACAGGGCTTGCAGTATTCCGGAACCCTTCCTGAGAGCAAGCAAATTCTGTTTACGATGTGTCAAGACCCGGAGCACCAGCTTCACCGTATGATGGACCGGTTCATGAGCATTGATAAATTGCCGCATGTCAACCCAAAAGGGGTAACCCGCTCCAAGGAGGACAAACTGGCAGTCAAGATTCTGGAGGAAAGCACAGTTGGTGTGGAGGTGGATGGAGTCCAACGCCTTCAAACCCCGATGCTGAAGAAATCGGGGAGAGACCTTCCATCTGGTTCCCCAGAATCGGTTCGTGCGTTGGCGCGCTCTCATCGAAGGAAGATGCTAGCAAACCCAACCATGGCCGAATATTGTCAGACGTACATGCAGAAGTTAAAAGACAAAGGACATGTTCGATGCCTTGGCCCAGTGGAGGACATGACGCCTGATGCCCTGCAGGGGTGGTACATACCATATCATGTTGTCTACAGCAGTGGCAAACACCGGTTGGTTTTCAACTGCTCTTTCACATATGCCGGCCAGAATTTAAACGAAGTGTTGTTGGCAGGGCCAACTCTGGGACCATCATTGTTGGAAGTACTCCTGCGTTTTAGACAACGACGAATAGCAGTCTCGGGCGATATAACTGCCATGTTCCACCAGGTCATGTTGGCTCCTGCTGAGCGACGGGCATTTAGGTTCTTGTGGTGGGATGAATCCTCAGAGAAATGGGTGGTTGTTGAATGGATGGTCTTGCCATTTGGAGCTGCCTGCAGCCCGTGCTGTGCAACGTTTGCCCTACAAAAGCATGCCGGGGATTTCAACCAACAGTACCCTCTTGTCCAGGACACAATCGAACAAGAAACATATGTCGACAACCAGCTTGCGAGTAGAGACACAGTGGAGCAAGCCAGGGATCTGGTCAACAGTACACGCCAGTGCCTACAGGAAGCTGGCTTCCAGATGGTAAAGTACGCGAGTAGCCATTCAGAGGCCGTCACGCACTTGCCACAAGAGGCCCGCTCGGATCGTCACGTTCGGTCCCTCTCCCTAGATCAGTGGGATGGGGATCCAGAACCAGCATTAGGACTTCACTGGGATTGTAGAAGTGATGAGTTGTATCACCCAGCCAAACTTCCTCAGCTTGGACCGCTCACCAAGCGAACTGCACTTAGGTTGCTAGCGAGTCAGTTTGAACCCCTCGGGGATATTGCCCCATTTACTGCACGAGCAAAGTTGATCGTTCAGGAGTTATGGATGTCTAAACTTGACTGGGATGAAGAAGTGACCAGTGTAGACATCCAAAACAGGTGGCAAAAATGGTGTTCAGAACTAGAACACATTCCTTCGATTCGACTTCAGCGTTGCTACACTCCTAGTCAGGTTGACACGGCCAGTGTAAACAGGAGTCTCCATGTGTTCTGTGATGCTTCCGAAAGACTCTATGGGGCAGTCGCCTATCTACGCTCTACTGATGAAGGTGGTGATGTCTATCTGGGATTCGTACTTGCAAAGTGCCGAGTGGCTCCCAAGCGTCAAATGTCCATACCGCGCCTTGAACTAATGGCCGCCTTGCTAGGAGCACAACTTGCCAAAATTGTGCGTGATGCCCTCACAGTTGACATCAAAGACACAGTGATGTGGAGTGACTCTACGACAATACTTACCTGGATTAAGTCAGAGTCTTGTCGATACAAGGTCTTTGTAGGAACACGGATTGCAGAAATACAAACCCTCACCGAAGGTGACAAGTGGCGTTATGTTAACACAAAGGAAAACCCTGCTGATGACATCACTCGCGGACTGGCTGTCTCTGAACTTGGCAAAGGCTCACGATGGACTGAAGGACCTCCTTGGTTAGTCCACCCCCCAGATACATGGCAGTGTGGCCATGTACCAGTAAGTGTACCTGATGAAATGTCGGTATTAGATGAAAAGGAAATCAAGAAATCTCTGTTTTGTGGCTTGACCGGGGCTGATCCCGTGGTCAGTCCAGTTGCAGATGTGGACTTAAGTGCCTTTAAAAGCTGGACTGGGATGGTGGATGCAGTGGGAGAGCAGGTTTATGGCGAGGCCAATCAGGAGCATGGCGTACTTAACCCTGACCAGATCTCTGAAGTAGAGTGTCAGCTGCTTCGGCGTGCCCAGCAGGAAAGTTTTCAAGAAGATCTAGTAGCTCTCCGTGCTAGCAAGCAGGTACATCGTTCCAGTCGCTTACTTCAACTTGCTCCAGAACTTGACACCTCCAGCAAACTCATTCGAGTTGGTGGTAGACTTCGAAAGATGCCGCAAGATGACTCGGTACCCTTGGACCCACACCCAGTAGTCCTTGATCCTCACCATCCCATCACCAAGCTTCTCATCAAGCAGGTTGATAAACACTTCAACCATCAAGCCGGGACTGATCAGGTATTCGCCTACGTGAGGCGAAGATATTGGGTATTGCGTGGGCGGAGTGCAGTGAGAGGTATACTCCATAGTTGTGTTGAGTGCCAACGCTGGCGCAAAAAACCAGAAGTCCCTCGTATGGCAGATCTTCCGAAGTGTCGACTGAGGTTACACAAGCCACCTTTTTATTCAACTGGGATGGATTGCTTTGGTCCTATGACTGTCAAAGTTGGTAGGCGTAATGAGAAACGCTGGGGCCTAGTCTTCAAATGCATGACTACAAGGGCTGTCCATCTAGAATTGGTGGCCAACATGGATACCGATGAATTCCTCATGGCGTATCGGCGCTTTGCATCTCGTCGAGGTGTGCCCTATGAGTTGCTTAGTGATTGTGGCACCAACTTTAAGGGTGCGGACTCCGAGATCCAAAGGTCTCTGAAGGAGATGGAGCCATCTATGGTACAGAAACTCTCCAGGTACAAGGTCCGCTTTCGATTTAACCCTCCTAATGCTCCCCATTTTGGTGGAACCTGGGAGCGAGAAGTTCGCTCTGTGAAGGGGGCTCTGAAAGCTGTGCTGCAGGACCGTACCGTTCCGGAGTCAGTTCTACATACAGTCTTGGTGGAAGTGGAAGGTATTATGAACTCAAAACCATTAGGTTATGCCTCGACAGATATTGCCGATGCTGATCCCGTCACTCCCAACATGTTGCTGATGGGGCGGCGGGACCCTGCCCTGCCAATGGTTCTGTATGATGAGTCTGAATTACGTGGACGGCGCAGTTGGCGTCACAGTCAGATTTTGGCCGACCAGTTTTGGCGTCAGTTTATTCGATCTTATCTCCCTGCCATGCAAACGCGCCAAAAGTGGCAGCGGGAAGTAGAAAATCTTGCAGTGGGAGACGTTGTCATGATCGTAGATCCCCAGCTCACAAGGTCCCAATGGCCTGTGGGTAAAGTGTCTGAATTACTCCCATCTAGTGATGACCGTGTCAGGGCTGTTCGAGTTAAGGTAGGTAGCCGTGAATATGAGCGTCCAGTAGCCCGACTTGTCAGGTTGGGTAAATATGATACTGATGTCCTGCCCAATAAAGCCAACATAGAGCTCACTCGGTGCAGGGTTCCCTTCAGACTGGTACCCTAGGTACGCCAAAGGTAAAGTAAAGTTTGTTATTTGAATTTCACCCTTTCAGGTGTTTCTTCAAAGTTCCCGTTATGAACAGTTCCTGTCGTTAAGTATTACATGTATTTCGAATTTTTCTTCCAAAATTCGAGGGCGGCCGTGTTGGAACTAAAGTTTACACTGCGAGAGGGCGCTCGTGTGCTCAACAGAGGGCGCTGTTCAGCGTGCTGCCGCTTTCGCGCCAGTTTTATCTCTGCGTTTAATGTTTGAGGAATTCTGAAATTGTTGTTCCAATCTGTCCATTTGGACTGTCCTTTATGGGGCCATCGTTGCCTGACTGGGTAAGTCTCTTGTGATTATCGTTATAGTAAATAATAGTAACTTTAGGGAACAGAACAGATCCACGAAACCCATACTTTTAGGGCGTTAATTCTACCGTTTATTTCGATGTGCCACTCAAAGCTTTACTCGTAGTTAATCAGTGGTTAAACATTGAGGGCGCTATTATGGCGGATCGGTCATGTGTTAGTGTTCCAGCTATGTATTGGATGGTGCTGTAATGTGTTAAATGAAACATGTACTTCAATCTAAGAATCATTGAATGTATTCTGGTTAATTATCTACAGCTTTATAATGAGAACTTGTATCAAGTAATGGGTGCATTTTATAACTAGAGAGATCACATATCTCCGGCTTAACCACAATCATTCACAGGGTTGAAATTATAATATGTTGTTATTGTTTCCTTTGTTAACAGCATAAGCAAGCAACTAAGAAAGACAAATAGACCTACAGTGTGAACTTACACCTCCATCAACGTACAATCGTCTGTAGTTACAGCCATTGTTAAATGCTGTTCACTGGTGTTTTATCTGGAACTGGAAGAGTTCATTAAATTCCAAGCCTGGATATTCCCTTCAAGTGAATGCCGTCTGGTGTATTCCCGAGTGTCGTTCTTTCATCTAGTTCTAGCCCTTATCAGCCAGCAGTAACACCCCCCCAGTACACGCCACCACTCGATCGCAAGTGCCTAATCGGACTTGTTGGAAGCAGTCACGACCAAATAAATCCAAACCACAGTTACCCCCTTAACAATCCTACAGGTATGCTTTCTAGTGCGAGAGCCTAGGGGGTTAGGGTTAACTTAAAAGTATTACAATATTTGCAACATCAGAAAACAAAAACTACCAAATGATTATACATGTACCTATATATATTTGAAAGTAATTCAGCAATAGTCACAAGTATCCTGTGAAATGACAACTCATACATTTAAAAAGAACAGGGGGTTGAATTTTAAAGAGCCTTTACATAAAAAAACAAGAAACCCAAAAATGACAAGGGTCAACTTAAAAGACTCATTTTGCTTGATCGCATCACACATGTATACAGGTTTAAAACTGTTGTTATGCAACAAACCTGCCATGCTTCACAAACTTTTATTTCTGCTTTAATACGTCTTAGAACTTTTATCAAAATTGCTGTTAACTTTGATTAAGGAATTCACAGATACGTCTTTTTCACCACTTTTAGTATTTGTGACCATGCTCCCACAAAACCAGACATACGATGCAAAGTGTGGTGTTTTTTTAAAGTGAGATATTGTTATTTTCATTTAATACACATCTTCAGCTTTCATTTGGTACCAAAACTACCTTTATACTTTCCTTCCTCCAAATTTTATAAGGATTTTAAGACGATGTATTTGGGAGATAAATTACCACTTTTAAGACACAGTTTGCCTTAATAATTGCATGGTATTTGTACTTTCTCATCAATAAAGTTGATTTTGTTTAAAGTTAAGTATACATTTTGTACATATTAAAGAACAAAAAAAATTACGAAAAACTAAAATCGATGTCCTTCAGATTTTTCACCCCATTTCAACTTTGACGAGCTGTATTGTATCTCGAAATAGCCTGTGTAACTTATGTCGGGTTTCGTAGGAGTGGGTCACATTTAAAATTTGACTGTCAATTTCAATGTGGACCAGTATTAAGTGCCCACAGGCATTTTTTACACAACTTGTGTGACAGACACATTTTTCAATGAACCCTCATTTACATGTACAGTTGTACATGTACACTATAGGCATATGTATGATGTACGTGAACTTTCGTTTTGCTTACAAATTGACTCATGTGACATGTGACATTTCCAAACTTTGATGCAATTATTGGCCACTCACTTGATTTTCTTTTTTTCCTTTTAATACACCATGAATATAGAGACCATTATGAAAGTTTCAAATAATCCAACAAAACATCAAAAACACCTTTCGTCAAAGTCGCGATGGCAAGAATAATTTCATGAGGTGACAGGTGGAATGTTAGAATGCGCCATTCCATCTTTTACCGAATGAAATTATTATTTCTATCGCACGAACGTGAAATAATCAATATTTATTTTATACAATGCCTGAACTTAAATCCTCCCCATCCGATTGGTCAGAGCGCGACCGTGCAATAATGGTTTTTATCACCGTTATTAAATAGAACCAAATAGTTCAATGTACGTGATCAACGATCCACCAATCAAATGACAGAGATGTATACAGGTGTTGTATAACTTCTTATTATAATTCTCAGAACTTTTATCCATTTTATCCATTATTTCATGAATAAAGACAAATTTAGTTCTGCCAAACTGAATTTATTGACAACACAAAGCTTTGAAATATTCTTAAAAATGTTATTGACAATTGAGGCATTTTACCCCAGACTTTGCCCAATAAGCTCCCTGGCCTCATCAATAAAGATAGCACACTTGTCAAGAATAATTAGATCGAGCAACATTTACAAATGTAGGCAAAATGAGCAAGCTCTCAAACCCATTCTTACACACTAGGCCCTAATTTAGGTACCATACTCAATCCTTCAAAATCCTCTGATTGATCCCAAATAATTGCATTCATCCTTAATCATCCAAAATGTTGCCATTATTTTTAAAATGAATGATGCCCACCTTCTCAATCTTCCAAAATCCTGCAACCATAAAAACAGTGTGGGGAAGGGGAGGTTAGGGAGGGGAGAGGGGGGGGGGAGAGATAGCTCATACTATGTGTTGAATTTATGACTATGCGTTTAATTTAAGAGGAGGTACTGGTACCTTGTTTATTACCTGTTACAGCTATAAACAATGGAATACTTGTCCTTGACAGAATGGTACACACTCTTACATACTATGTACACTTAAATTGTCAAACAATTGTACGTACATGTATTAGTCCGGGAGTTTATGACACGAAATTAAGTCCCGTAGGCACCGAATGATTAGAACATGCCACCTATCTAGATACCTAAATCAGACCCTCAGGAATAAGAAAAACCATGTTGGCAAAATGTTAAGTGTGGCAGAGGGTGGCCATCTTAGATTTCAAAATGGCCGCCATTTTTAGCCTCTTTTTGGCCTAAATCAACGTTTAAATGTCATATGAAATCAATCTTTGAGGCTGTAAACCCCCTATTGTTCATGTCAAAGGTTGAAACTTTACAATTTTTATTTGCAGGAAAAAAACCATGAATGGCTGCCATCTTGCTTTTCAAAATGGCTGCCCTTTTTAATTTTTGATGAATATGTTTTCCTTTCAATGTCTCAAGAATTTTATGTGGCCAAAAGTATCTATAATTAACAAATAATTGTAGCTGTAAGTTGTACACATGCAACATGTGTAATTGGACAGAAGTTATGTTCGCTGTCCCTCGTATCGACGAGACATTATATGCGCTGGTGGGTGGGTGCAGAGTGGTTTTCCACTCTCGATTTAGCGTCTTGGTATTGGCAGGTTGACCTCGATGAGGATGCCAGCCAGAAGTCAACCTTTGTAGTGCGGAACGGTTTATACAGGTGGCGATGCATGCCCTTTGGTCTTTGCAACGCCCCTGCTACCTTTGAAAAGGTGATGGAGAAGGTGATGGCAGGTCGTCAGTGGGACATCCTGCTGATATACCTGGACGATGTCATTATGTTTGGCAAGACTGTGAAAGAAGGAATTGAACGACTACGAGTCGTCTTCTCCAGGTTGAGGTGACTTCACCGTTGCATGCGCTGACTAAAAAGTCGCGTGAGTTCCAGTGGACAGATGCCTGCCAACATGCATTTGTTGGGTTAAAGCAGAGGCTTCAGACAGCACCGGTGTTGGCATACCCGTTCCTGATAGCGACTACATCTTAGATACAGATGCTAGTGGAGATGGGATTGGGGCAGTTTTGTCTCAGATCCATGACGGGGAAGAGAAGGTCCTCGACTTTGCGAGCCGTAAACTCAACAAGGCAGAGAACTTGGAGAGAACTTCTGGCGGAAGTTGTCTACCTCAGGAAGTTCAGACAGTATATGTATAGTCAGAAGGTGATACTCTAAACCGATCATGCTGCTTTTAGGTGGTTGCTTAATTTTAAGGATCCCGAGGGTCAGCTTGCCAGGTAGTTGGAAGTGATCAGCGAGTACGATTTGACGATTCAACACAGACCTGGACGGAAGCATGGAAATGCTGATGGGTTGTCCCAGAAGGTCTGCAAACAGTGTGGTCGTGCTGACGCTGATGAAGCGCCAGAGACAGTTGGGGCTGCGAATAAGGCCAAGGTGACAACGACCAGTGAGGTTGACGATGGTCGCCATGAGGTTGACTCTGACGTGCCGATCTCAGAGGCAAGGGTGAGGGGCATTTTTGCTCAACCACACTTGCCTAAGGATGCAACTTGGTGACGGAAGTATTGGTTGGATGATTAGTCGGGCACAGTCGGCCCAGTTTAGAGACTGTGTCAGCCTCTGGTCCTCTTGTGATCAGTTGGAGGTGCTTGGGAGTCCGACGATGGGAAGTCGGTGAGGTTGCGACTACTACTTCCTGGGAGATTTAGAGAGGTCGTACTTCAGGAGCTGCATGGTAGCCGGACGAGTGACCATACAAAGCATAGAAATTTAGCTTCCACTGGCATTCCTAAAAAATACCAAAATTCATAACGAGTAACAGATCATAATACAATATACACTGCATCCAATGCCAGAGCTGCAACCGAGCCACTCACATGTCACTAACAAATCAATCACAAATCACTTCGTCAAAGTTCATCAACAGCTCGCGAGTCGACCAAAAATGAATGATGCGTGACCGACTTGCAGCGACCCGCGACCAGAACACTGATATACAACACTACAAAGAGACGATAAACACGACATGTATAACAAATTAATGATGAACCAGCTACCGTATTAAACAATCCTAGGATATGCATCAGCAATTACCTCTTGACACACGTATTGAAAAGGTGGATGGCATTTTGAACAAATTAATTTCTAGTGCGACAGAGTGAAATGGGTGGAACACAAAGGAGGATGCCAGATATGTTGAATTTAAAATGATTATTCACTGGGTGTGAGGAGTCATGCATAATTGTGTTAACTTTCAACAAAACCCGATGCTCAAACAAGGAAACAATTGAGGGAAGATTCGAATTAATTATACGTTGGGCAATCTTCCTGGGTCTTTCTAACTTCTTGGTGTTTTCTTTTGACAAGTTACCAAAGTTACAAACAAGACAACAAGTAAGAATACTCTGAATCAAGGACTAATAAAAGAGAATTAAAAACCTAATGTCAACACGAAATTCCTTCAATTTCTTCAGGAAATATAATCTTTGATTTACTTTTCCTGCAACACTTTTACAGTTGTTCGTCCATGCTAGTTTACTATCAATCACAGTACCCAAATACTTGTACTCAGACAATTGCTGAATAGGTTGATCATGAATAACTAAAGGCTCATAAACTACTGCTGACCGACGGAAATCAAAATCAAAAATTCATCAGATGTTGCGAGCTGTGTGAGAAGAGGATATCTCCTGCGAAGAGGAGAGTTTCCCCGATCCAACAGTATTTGGTGGGCGAGCCCATGGATAGAGTGGCTGTGGACTTGCCGGGGCCACTCCCCGGCCCCCGGAGTGACAGTGGCAACGTCTGGATCATGGTAGTTGGTTACTACTGCTCCAAATGGATGGAGGCATAGGCCTATGCTCTGCCTGATGTTAAGGCAGAAACGGTAGCGAACAAGTTTGTCAGTGAGTTTGTCTGTCGGTTTGGCATTCCCTTGGAATTGCATTCCGATCAGGAGACAAACTTTAAGTCGGCGGTGTTTGGCTGGATGTGTAAAGGTCCTGGGAACCATTAACATGGTTGCTGTGATGATTGATCCGAGGAGGAGACAGCGTGACTGGGACGAGTGTTTACCGTACGCATGTTTTGCTTATCGGTGCACCCCCCAAGAGTCCACTGGCGAGGCTCCAAACATGATGATGTTTGTAAGGGAGGCGAGGCTTCAAATTGATTTGCTGGTTGAGGGTCCTACAGTAGAGGACGCAACGGCGACAGATTTTGCCCAGAGGTTACGGCAGAATCTTCAAGAGGCACATGGCAGGGCCAGAGAGTGCCTGAAGCAGAGTGCCAAAAACCAGAAGCGAAATTACGATCACAGGGTACACGGCGAAGGCCTAAAGGAAGGCCAGTTTGCCTGGCTGTACAAGCACGAGGGCGAGGAAGAAGGGAAGAAGGCTAGAACTTGGTGGTCAACAGACTCTCTGATGTGACCTACCGGATTCAGCTGAAGCCTGGGAGTAGGGTGGTTGTAGTTCACGGCGACCGACTGAAGCCATACACCAGCGAGAATTTTGAGACGTGGGGGTACCAGCCCAAGATAGTGGAGGAACCCTTGACCAAAAAACAAGATGAAGTTCCTAAGACCATGCCTAGTAACCTAATTGTAGAGTTAGGTGTAGAGTAGAGGTTGAGCAAGGATAACGTCATGGCCACGAACAAGTTGGTTCTTACCCCCTCCCTTCACACCCTTAATACAAATCGGTATGTAGGTCTAAATGCATACATTATCATATACTGTACCAAGATACGCTTAGGATACACTACTATTATGACATACTGGTGACCATTTTTGAATAAATAATGCTAAAAACCAAATAGGCCTATGACTTACTTTGATCACATCAGATGTATGTTGAACTGCTTCCTTATCATGGCAAATGTAGGGTTTGGCTCCAAAATCAGCTTTGCACGGCATTCAGAGCCAGAGTTATGGCATAATGAAGATGTATATAGCGGCCATTTTGAAATCCAAGATGGCCGCCCTCTGCCAAAACTTCAAAAATGCCAACATGGTTTTTTGTGCTCTCTAGTACCTAAATAACATGACTAGGTGGGTGGGATCTTCTAATCATTCATTTCCTACGGATCACCATAAGCTCCCTGACTATATGTGACCTGTCACTACAATGAGTAAAGTCGAAAAAATTGAAAATGGAGATATTGGTATTTTCAAATTCTTGAGCAAGAGAGCTTTCCAATGGTATTTAACACTTGGGGTTTTTGCAATAAATATATTTTACAGCACTCCAGAAAGTCATGGTTTCACAAAACGTGTTTGTGAGAAAACTTACCTAATAAACATCCTAAACAAAACACACAAAAGATTGCAAAACAGGACAAGTAAGGTTCGGTTGAGCATAGCAACGGCTATGTTCTAATCATTATTTCTTTTTGAAACTTTCCACACATACGAACTATTGTATAAACAACAAAATATTAAAATTTTGCAAACGTGGGACGGTTACGAAGACCTAATTTGCATATTTAATTACCGTGTTAATTAGACCACTTATGGACTTTAATCCAAACACTAACTACGCAAACACTATGCAAAATCGCGTAATTTAGGAGGTTTCAATCACTGATTGCACTTAAAAAATGGGAATATGTAGAAGAGGACTTAGGCTTTCCAGATTAGGCAAAAACTCACAATTGATGACCACCCCTTCATATTTTGACTTGGGATGGCCATATCTCCAAATTACATTGTGCAACTTTACTCTCATATTGTGGTGACAGGTCACATACTGTACGTTCGGCAATTTTTCTGTGAAACTGACCAAAGTGTAATTTTCTTATTCCTTCCTTACTTCCCCCTCCCCACCCTCTTTTGCTATGGTGGGTATCAACCCCCAAATTTATCAAAATATTGTTCTTTGATTCACATTTTTGACAAAATAATGATTAAGTTTCAACCGGCCATTATTTCCAGAATGCTTTGCGATACAATAGTCGAGCAGATACCGGTTGGGGAAATATTTAGGATAATTGTGCCTTTGATAAAACAAACAGAGTATATCATTAGAACGATATATTTGGATATTGAGTCATCGCAGATTTGTCCTTTTATAGGTAGAATGACAAGCAATTTTGAAAATTCTCAAAATGGCTGCCAGTGCTCGTTATTCTACCTATATTTTTTTCAAAGGGAAAATCTGCGATGGCCCTATAGCCAAATATCTTTCTCATGACATAATCTGCGTGTCAAATTTCATGTTTGTACATGTAGCAGTATTATCAAAGGCACAATCCTATCACCCCTGTAGGTTTTAGGAGTGTCCCTTCTTTAATAATTTTAAATGCTGTATGTGGACAATTTTACCTGGGTCATCCTTGGCCAAGTCTGTTTCTAGCTCATTACAGCAGACGCAGTAATCCTGCTGCTGTCGGTCACGGAGAAGAATTGTCTGCAAAAAAAAAAAAAAAAAAAAAAAAAAAAAAAAAATTAAAACAACTTTAAGGAGGAATGTTAGCTTCCTACATGTACATTATAGTACTTATTAGTATGAGACAGCAAAAAAATTGCTGTTAGTCAGGTAGATCGGTGTAAACATTTTTCACTGTATGATAAAATCATGAAATTTGGCACAAAGTCAAAGTTTGTCAATGGAAAGATATTTGGATAGGGCCATCACAGATTTGTCCTTTGAAAAATAAAGGTACATTTGTAGAATACCAATTGCTCGTTATTCATTCTGCGAAAAGCAATTCTGTCATATTTTGCACCAATCTGCTTAGGATGATAAAGATGTGCAGTCCTCAACATAACCTGAATCCTGAAAAATCCTCCAATATTTGTTTACCACTGCCTGAATCCTGCGAAATCCTGCAGTGGGTTTACCATTGAGCTATAAATTAAGCAGCCCAAAATGGAACAAACAGCTGCTAAATGCCCTATTACAACAGGGTTCTGCACACATGACCCTTGGTATGCAAACGTTTCCTATCCTTCGCACATAACTCACACCTTGACTGAGCTTTATTGAGAATGTGCATAGAACATGAGCAGTGTGTTAACCAAGTAACAAATAACCTCAATTCTCAAAAATCCTCATCTGGATAACTTCAATCCTGCAAACTCATCTAGCATTAGTGCCTTATGACCTGGATCCTGCATTATCCTCCAGTGGCAAAACCCCAAACGCCCTCAATCCTGCAAAATCATTCAATGCATTAACTTCCAAGTGACCTCAATCCTGCAAATTCGTGCATTTTGCATGTGGATTTCTTAAAATTGGGGAGGGTTAGGGGTACCCTGGTAAAATGGTATCCATATTCTGTTCAAACGGGTACCTGGTTCCTGTATTACCCATAAATGCACACCTCTAGCAGGCTATTCCATTTAGGCCACACAAAATAAATGTTGTGTTTACAGTAATGGCTTGCAAAAACAAATCCAGGTACCGGTAGGTACAGTATGTAGGTAGACAAATAATTTATTTTGTCATTTTTTTGGATTCATTTTAGTAAAGTTTCATGTGTGGAAAACTACTGTTTGTGTGCAATTATCAACTTGCAAAATAGCAATAATAAGTTTGAGGTCCCAATTTGGTCCCATTACCCCACACACTGCACAGCAGGACCCTAGCATCCGGTAGCCTTTCAGCAGATAGTCGCCCATCAGCTTAGAGATCTTATCGGAGCGCTCCCGTCGAGCTTGAAGCACCTTCATCTCTGCTTCACTGGGTGGTTTCCAGTCAAAGTCGTCTCCTTCCATTGTATGTTTAAGATGTGTTGCCCAAGACTTGTAAGACAATAAGCCAAGACCTACAAGAAAATGTGAATATGTGAACCAAAAAAAAGGGTATTATGTCGCAAAACAGTGAAATTGAGTTTTATATGACACATCGTCGGATCGCCTGCAACATGCTTGAGCTTTCATTTGGTATACATGTACACAGTACATATGCTCCATAGCCCCTCCTGTTCTGGAGATACATGTACCGTACATGGGCTCTATTAGCAATGTGATGTGTTCAGTGCACCTTCCGTAGCATTCCGTATACAGGTATCCCGTCCCCCTTCAAACCTGTCTGTTCAGGCCAAAAAAAAAAAAAACACGTTTAGCGTCATGCCCTTTTTTTAAAAGGAAGGAGGAGGCCCTTTTTTTTTTCAAAATGGCCGCCCGCCATATCTTAATTCGAGTCATGTAGTAAACATGTCACACCCTATCTTCCATTTTAAAATTAAAACATGGTTCACCCACGATTAAAAATCAAAATTCATGTGGGTCGATCATGTATGCACCGTACACGACTACACGTCACACCCTAGCCTTCCTATTTGAAAACAAATATTTCCAGCGCATTTACACAGTGATGCTAAAGTCTAAAATACGATCTTAAAAAAAAAAAAAAAAAAAGTAAAATGTAAATGGTCAAATTAATCTTTTTTTTTTAAAGGAAAAAAAAGAAAAAAGGAGGCGGCCACCCAAAAGGAAGCGGGCGGTGACGCTAAACATGTTTTTTTTTATTTGGCCTTAGGCCAAATAAAAAAAAAAAACATGTTTAGCGTCACCGCCCGCTTCCTTTTTGGGGGCCGCCTCCTTTTTTTTTTTTTTTTTTCTTTTTGAAAAAAATTATAAATTTGACCATTTTGGTTAAAAAAAAATGATAATGAAATTTTAAGATCGTGTTTTAGACTTTAGCATCACTGTGTACATGCTCTGAAAATATATATTTTTTCTAATAGGAAGGCTAGGGTGTGACGTGTAGTCGTGTACGGTGTATACATGATCAACCCACATGAATTTTGATTTTTAATCGTGGGTGAACCATGTTTTAATTTTAAATTGGAAGATAGGGTGTGACATGTTCACTACATGACTCGAATTAAGATGTGTCGGGCGGCCATTTTGAAAGGAAAAAAAAAAAAAAAGGGCCTCCTCCTTCCTTTAAAAAAAAAGGCATGACGCTAAACATGTTGTTTTGGGGTTTTTTGGCCTTAGTATATGTTTTGATTTTTTCTGTTGCATTTCACCTCTTGCCAATAACTTTCTCATACATAATTGATAATTTCATTCCAAGTTTGTCCACATACCCCCCACCACCACAGGTTTGCATAATCATCACTTGATTCAGTTATGTACATGTATTTTTCTGTCATATTCCTCTGTATCTACATGTAGTCCGTATTTTCTAGTCTAAATTTTCGCCAACCACTACCCCAGGTTTTGTCTGTTATTCCCCTTCCCACCCCACCATGTAACTCATCCTACCCCTGACCCCAAACCCCTCCCCACCTCCACCTTAAACCTCCAAACCAGGACCACACCCCCTCTATCCTCGTCCCCCGTTTTCTCCTACTCTTTGTGTTGTTTTACAATATAATTTATTACAGTTTGTACAATTATATATCATATACTGGTTTTATAAAGAGAGATTGTTTGTACATACATGTACATGTAAGTATGTTTACCCCAGTCCTGTAATTGGCATTTCCTCTGCTATTGGAAGTGGTTAATAAATAAATTAAAAAATTTAAATAAATAAGCATGTCCGACATGTTTGCAATAATACTAGTCAGGCAGATTGTTGAAAAAATGGTTCACTTGATGATAAAAGTATGAAATTGTGCACACAATCATAGAAGCGGTACACTGTATGTCATAAGAAAGATATTTGGCTATATAGGGCCATCACAGATTTGACCTTTGAAAAAAAGTCAAATATAGGTAAAATATAACAGGCCATTTTCAAAATTTTCAGAATGGCTGCCAGTGCTACGAATCCAGTGCTAGTGTAGCTAGTATTGTATTTGTAGAGCTGTAGAGAGTTAATTCGTACATGATGTTCACGTGAATCGTCCATACCAAAAGCGTAGATATGCAATTTATTTTCTGTAATTAGGTTGCCTAAAGCCTTCTTATTCCTCCATGCCTAAAGACACATTAACTTTTAATAACCCATGACGATCTGTAGTTCCAGACACAAGGAAAACATAAGCGAGATTTTGGCTTTCTTCATCAGGTAAAAATATGCCTATGGCAGGATACACCCTGGCCTGGTGGACGTCATCAGTCGTATCGTAATGCAATGAAGAACTTCGTCCAACCCTGGGCTAGGTCCTTCTCGGACTAAAGCATAGTCTAGTTTCACTAACCATATGTTTTTGTTTTTTTAAGGAACTCGACAAAATTCATTCCAGGCTGTAGAGACAACACGATTACTATATTATTACGATTGAAAATGTGACTTACTCAAGTTATTGCTGTTCCATCCACCTGGCAGAACCTAGCCCGCGATTCAACACGCGATTCAGCCTTCGATTCAACCCGCGATTCGGCTGGCCGCAGCCGTTTATAGAAAATTAGAATCCATGCGACAAAAGGAGGTGCTGATTTGAAACTAGATTGACAGATTAATTCAACGAATTTTTGAAAAAGGTACGGAAATTAATCCCCAATTATAGATTAACTTAAACAATAACTACCAGAAAGACTATAAATAGTATTCTTAACATTTTTACTTCTCAAAAATTGCCATTATATTAGTCGATTCAGGAGAACCTAATTTTTAAGCGTTCCTCGCAACATAATCTTTCGAATCAATAAAATGTCGTTTAAAAAAAATATGTACCGCACATGTTTTGTAAAATTTATGTTTTTACTTCATAATCGTAACTGTCACCTTCCTGGACACACTTAATTTCAGCAAGGGCGTATTCCAATAAGCCGATCCGTTCCAAACGGCCTCTTAAAAAAGCAACGTTTTCGATAACATCTGAAAAATGCAATATTTGATGTTTCTAGTAAAAACACCGTCTTAAAAAAAAGTGTACCGCACATGTTTTGGAAAATTCACGTTTTTACTTCATTATCGTAATTGTCACCTTCCTGGGCAAACTTAATTTCAGCAAGGGCGTATTCCAATAAGCCGATCCGTTCCAAACGGCTTCTTAAAGAGGCAACGTTTTCGATAACCTTCCTGGGCAAACTTAATTTCAGCAAGGAGGAAAATATATCATCCGCCTCAAAATCTGCCATGAATACTTCTGAAACAGGTGACGTAAAAAATAAATCGGTGAAAAAGATATCGTCTTCCTCAAATTCTAACATGAATACTTCTAAAACTGATGGCGACGTACGAACTCAATCGAGGGAAAATATATCATCCACCTCAAAATCTGCCCTGAATACTTCTGAAAAGGGTGACGTACGTACGAAATAAATCGGCCCAAAATATATCATCTTCCTCAAATTCTAACATGAATACCTCTAAAACTGATGACGACGTACGAACTCAATCAGAAGAAAATATATTATCCGCTCCTAAATCTGCCATGAATAGGCCTACTTCTGAAAAGGGTGACTTATTAAATAAATCGGTTAAAAAGATATCATCTTCACTAAATTCTAACATGAATACTTCTAAAACTGATAGTGAGTACGGGTTGGTTAAGAGAATGATGGCGCTTTCCCATCCAGTGACATTCCTCTCTCTGTGACTTGTATGGCTTAATTTAAGCACGAAATAGTCTAGGCCCGTTATGTCCGAAATAAATGGAGTGGGCGAACACTAAAGACTAGATGACCGTATGGTATAAGATAAATCAAATGTGATTTTATTTGGGGTGCGAGGGGAGAATTGTAATCGCAAATTCTCTTGTGTTAGCAATAGCAGTGCTTTCGTGTCTTTACTGTTATGACACTCGTCAGTTGCAGGTAGGTGATTCCATGGTAAGGAATCGGGTCTAACTCGCAAGGTGTGTGGGTTTGGTGTGGTTACAATCAACGAACGTGAATTCCAGGTATTTGGAACTTAGCCATATTATTTATATTGGGTCCGTATTATTTCTCTTGTATAGAGAGCAGTATGTTGGGTTACAACTGTGTTTTTTTACTGCTTGGTGTTTTAATTGTTACGGTCCGGTTGTTTATGGCTCGGTTGCTGATTGGAATTGGCGTTTTTGCGTTCGCATTTGCCAGAGAAGAGGTTTGATATTTGTTGGTTAAGTGATCTCATTGTTACCTTTTTTCGGTTTATTTCTTGCCATGGCTTTCCTATGCGGAAATTGTATATGAATATAATGAATATATTCGGATTGTGGGGCACATTGTAGGCAAGAAAAACCGTTTGGTTTGTTTTGGTTGATGAGATGTTTTAGGAGGGATGTTTCCCTGGTTTTGTTGGTATTCTCTGGGGTATATATGTACAGTTTGCGTACGTAAGATGGGTAGCGTGCAAAACGGCGTGGCCCGGTGGATGATACCGTGTTGTGATTGGTCATCTTATTATCCAATGGGTGCTCGGATGCGATAGAGCGGAAAACAGAGCATGGGTTGTGAACTCATGTTGTGGATTTGGTTAAAAGATGATGGCGCTTTCCCATCCAGTGACATTTCTCTCTCTGTGACTTGTATGGCTTAATTAAGCACGAATTAGTCTAGGCCCGTTATTTCCAAAATAAATGGAGTGGGCGAACACGAAAGACTAGATGACCGTTGTTGGTACAAGATAAATCAAATGTGATTTTATTGGTGCGAGGGGAGAATTGTAATCGCAAATTCTCTTGTGTTAGCAATAGCAATGCTTTCGTGTCTTTACTGTTATGACACTCGTCAGTTGCAGGTAGGTGATTCCATGGTAAGGAATCGGTTCTAACTCGCAAGGTGTGTGGGTTTGGTGTGGTTACAATCAATGAACGTGAATTCCAGGTATTTGGAACTTAGCCATATTATTTATTTTGGGTCCGTATTATTTCTCTTGTATAGAGAGCAGTATGTTGGGTTTCAACTGTTTTTTTTTTTAATGCTTGGTGTTTTAATTGTTACGGTCCGGTTGTTTATGGCTCGGTTGCTGATTGGAATTGGCGTTTTTGCGTTCGCATTTGCCAGAGAAGAGGTTTGATATTTGTTGGTTAAGTGATCTCATTGTTACCCTTTTTCGGTTTATTTCTTGCCATGGCTTTCCTATGCGGAAATTGTATATGAATATAATGAATATATTCGGATTGTGGGGCACATTGTAGGCAAGAAAAACCGTTTGGTTTGTTTTGTTTGATGAGATGTTTTAGGAGGGATGTTTCCCTGGTTTTGTTGGTATTCTCTGGGGTATATATGTACAGTTTGCGTACGTAAGATGGGTAGCGTGCAAAGCGGCGTGGCCCGGTGGATGATACCGTGTTGTGATTGGTCATCGTATTACCAATGGGTGCTCGGATGCGATAGAGCGGAAAACAGAGCCTGGGTTGTGAACTCATGTTGTGGATTTGGGCTAAAAGTGTGTTTGTTTTTTGTTTGAAAAAGCCATTATTTATATTTTCCTATTTTGGGAAATTGTTAAATGAGGTATGGGCTTTTAGAGAATTTTTTCTTCTATCTTTTGATAGTTGTTTAAGAAAAATCATAACATCTAACCGTGTGCGGTGATGAAAAGAGACGTTTTTTTTGGTGTTTGAAAAAGAAACATATGGTCAAACCGTGTGCGGTATTTGGACAAATATGTTTTGGTCGGCCCTTTGTTTATGAGTATAGCGGCTACGTGATGGCTGGTTTGTTTCAAATGTTAGTTTGTATAATGTAATTTAGGTGGAATAATCCCGTCTGCGGGTTATTTGTGTTCCAAATTACAGATCTGCTGATGTGCGTTCAGGTCTTTATTTGTTTAAACAAACGAGATGGCCAGGTTTTCCATGTTAGGATATTTGTGCTGGTTGTTTTCCGAGTGCGAATGTGTGTGGTATATCGATGTCATGTGACGTCTTATGTGTGATAGACTTATTAAAGCCAAGTCTGTGGTTGTACATGAGTACTCAAAGCAGAGAGAGAAACAACCTGAAGATACCATGGTTGTTAATCAAGGGGGGTATTCACGGGCAGCTTGCGTGGACCATCGACCCACGATACTTCTGGGTGAAGCAGGGAGTATAATAAGTTTGGTTAAAAGATGATGGCGCTTTCCCATCCAGTGACATTTCTCTCTCTGTGACTTGTATGGCTTAATTAAGCACGAATTAGTCTAGGCCCGTTATTTCCAAAATAAATGGAGTGGGCGAACACGAAAGACTAGATGACCGTTGTTGGTACAAGATAAATCAAATGTGATTTTATTGGTGCGAGGGGAGAATTGTAATCGCAAATTCTCTTGTGTTAGCAATAGCAATGCTTTCGTGTCTTTACTGTTATGACACTCGTCAGTTGCAGGTAGGTGATTCCATGGTAAGGAATCGGTTCTAACTCGCAAGGTGTGTGGGTTTGGTGTGGTTACAATCAATGAACGTGAATTCCAGGTATTTGGAACTTAGCCATATTATTTATTTTGGGTCCGTATTATTTCTCTTGTATAGAGAGCAGTATGTTGGGTTTCAACTGTTTTTTTTTTATTGCTTGGTGTTTTAATTGTTACGGTCCGGTTGTTTATGGCTCGGTTGCTGATTGGAATTGGCGTTTTTGCGTTCGCATTTGCCAGAGAAGAGGTTTGATATTTGTTGGTTAAGTGATCTCATTGTTACCCTTTTTCGGTTTATTTCTTGCCATGGCTTTCCTATGCGGAAATTGTATATGAATATAATGAATATATTCGGATTGTGGGGCACATTGTAGGCAAGAAAAACCGTTTGGTTTGTTTTGTTTGATGAGATGTTTTAGGAGGGATGTTTCCCTGGTTTTGTTGGTATTCTCTGGGGTATATATGTACAGTTTGCGTACGTAAGATGGGTAGCGTGCAAAGCGGCGTGGCCCGGTGGATGATACCGTGTTGTGATTGGTCATCGTATTACCAATGGGTGCTCGGATGCGATAGAGCGGAAAACAGAGCCTGGGTTGTGAACTCATGTTGTGGATTTGGGCTAAAAGTGTGTTTGTTTTTTGTTTGAAAAAGCCATTATTTATATTTTCCTATTTTGGGAAATTGTTAAATGAGGTATGGGCTTTTAGAGAATTTTTTCTTCTATCTTTTGATAGTTGTTTAAGAAAAATCATAACATCTAACCGTGTGCGGTGATGAAAAGAGACGTTTTTTTTGGTGTTTGAAAAAGAAACATATGGTCAAACCGTGTGCGGTATTTGGACAAATATGTTTTGGTCGGCCCTTTGTTTATGAGTATAGCGGCTACGTGATGGCTGGTTTGTTTCAAATGTTAGTTTGTATAATGTAATTTAGGTGGAATAATCCCGTCTGCGGGTTATTTGTGTTCCAAATTACAGATCTGCTGATGTGCGTTCAGGTCTTTATTTGTTTAAACAAACGAGATGGCCAGGTTTTCCATGTTAGGATATTTGTGCTGGTTGTTTTCCGAGTGCGAATGTGTGTGGTATATCGATGTCATGTGACGTCTTATGTGTGATAGACTTATTAAAGCCAAGTCTGTGGTTGTACATGAGTACTCAAAGCAGAGAGAGAAACAACCTGAAGATACCATGGTTGTTAATCAAGGGGGGTATTCACGGGCAGCTTGCGTGGACCATCGACCCACGATACTTCTGGGTGAAGCAGGGAGTATAATAAGTTTGGTTAAAAGATGATGGCGCTTTCCCATCCAGTGACATTTCTCTCTCTGTGACTTGTATGGCTTAATTAAGCACGAATTAGTCTAGGCCCGTTATTTCCAAAATAAATGGAGTGGGCGAACACGAAAGACTAGATGACCGTTGTTGGTACAAGATAAATCAAATGTGATTTTATTGGTGCGAGGGGAGAATTGTAATCGCAAATTCTCTTGTGTTAGCAATAGCAATGCTTTCGTGTCTTTACTGTTATGACACTCGTCAGTTGCAGGTAGGTGATTCCATGGTAAGGAATCGGTTCTAACTCGCAAGGTGTGTGGGTTTGGTGTGGTTACAATCAATGAACGTGAATTCCAGGTATTTGGAACTTAGCCATATTATTTATTTTGGGTCCGTATTATTTCTCTTGTATAGAGAGCAGTATGTTGGGTTTCAACTGTTTTTTTTTATTGCTTGGTGTTTTAATTGTTACGGTCCGGTTGTTTATGGCTCGGTTGCTGATTGGAATTGGCGTTTTTGCGTTCGCATTTGCCAGAGAAGAGGTTTGATATTTGTTGGTTAAGTGATCTCATTGTTACCCTTTTTCGGTTTATTTCTTGCCATGGCTTTCCTATGCGGAAATTGTATATGAATATAATGAATATATTCGGATTGTGGGGCACATTGTAGGCAAGAAAAACCGTTTGGTTTGTTTTGTTTGATGAGATGTTTTAGGAGGGATGTTTCCCTGGTTTTGTTGGTATTCTCTGGGGTATATATGTACAGTTTGCGTACGTAAGATGGGTAGCGTGCAAAGCGGCGTGGCCCGGTGGATGATACCGTGTTGTGATTGGTCATCGTATTACCAATGGGTGCTCGGATGCGATAGAGCGGAAAACAGAGCCTGGGTTGTGAACTCATGTTGTGGATTTGGGCTAAAAGTGTGTTTGTTTTTTGTTTGAAAAAGCCATTATTTATATTTTCCTATTTTGGGAAATTGTTAAATGAGGTATGGGCTTTTAGAGAATTTTTTCTTCTATCTTTTGATAGTTGTTTAAGAAAAATCATAACATCTAACCGTGTGCGGTGATGAAAAGAGACGTTTTTTTTGGTGTTTGAAAAAGAAACATATGGTCAAACCGTGTGCGGTATTTGGACAAATATGTTTTGGTCGGCCCTTTGTTTATGAGTATAGCGGCTACGTGATGGCTGGTTTGTTTCAAATGTTAGTTTGTATAATGTAATTTAGGTGGAATAATCCCGTCTGCGGGTTATTTGTGTTCCAAATTACAGATCTGCTGATGTGCGTTCAGGTCTTTATTTGTTTAAACAAACGAGATGGCCAGGTTTTCCATGTTAGGATATTTGTGCTGGTTGTTTTCCGAGTGCGAATGTGTGTGGTATATCGATGTCATGTGACGTCTTATGTGTGATAGACTTATTAAAGCCAAGTCTGTGGTTGTACATGAGTACTCAAAGCAGAGAGAGAAACAACCTGAAGATACCATGGTTGTTAATCAAGGGGGGTATTCACGGGCAGCTTGCGTGGACCATCGACCCACGATACTTCTGGGTGAAGCAGGGAGTATAATAAGTTTGGTTAAAAGATGATGGCGCTTTCCCATCCAGTGACATTTCTCTCTCTGTGACTTGTATGGCTTAATTAAGCACGAATTAGTCTAGGCCCGTTATTTCCAAAATAAATGGAGTGGGCGAACACGAAAGACTAGATGACCGTTGTTGGTACAAGATAAATCAAATGTGATTTTATTGGTGCGAGGGGAGAATTGTAATCGCAAATTCTCTTGTGTTAGCAATAGCAATGCTTTCGTGTCTTTACTGTTATGACACTCGTCAGTTGCAGGTAGGTGATTCCATGGTAAGGAATCGGTTCTAACTCGCAAGGTGTGTGGGTTTGGTGTGGTTACAATCAATGAACGTGAATTCCAGGTATTTGGAACTTAGCCATATTATTTATTTTGGGTCCGTATTATTTCTCTTGTATAGAGAGCAGTATGTTGGGTTTCAACTGTTTTTTTTTATTGCTTGGTGTTTTAATTGTTACGGTCCGGTTGTTTATGGCTCGGTTGCTGATTGGAATTGGCGTTTTTGCGTTCGCATTTGCCAGAGAAGAGGTTTGATATTTGTTGGTTAAGTGATCTCATTGTTACCCTTTTTCGGTTTATTTCTTGCCATGGCTTTCCTATGCGGAAATTGTATATGAATATAATGAATATATTCGGATTGTGGGGCACATTGTAGGCAAGAAAAACCGTTTGGTTTGTTTTGTTTGATGAGATGTTTTAGGAGGGATGTTTCCCTGGTTTTGTTGGTATTCTCTGGGGTATATATGTACAGTTTGCGTACGTAAGATGGGTAGCGTGCAAAGCGGCGTGGCCCGGTGGATGATACCGTGTTGTGATTGGTCATCGTATTACCAATGGGTGCTCGGATGCGATAGAGCGGAAAACAGAGCCTGGGTTGTGAACTCATGTTGTGGATTTGGGCTAAAAGTGTGTTTGTTTTTTGTTTGAAAAAGCCATTATTTATATTTTCCTATTTTGGGAAATTGTTAAATGAGGTATGGGCTTTTAGAGAATTTTTTCTTCTATCTTTTGATAGTTGTTTAAGAAAAATCATAACATCTAACCGTGTGCGGTGATGAAAAGAGACGTTTTTTTTGGTGTTTGAAAAAGAAACATATGGTCAAACCGTGTGCGGTATTTGGACAAATATGTTTTGGTCGGCCCTTTGTTTATGAGTATAGCGGCTACGTGATGGCTGGTTTGTTTCAAATGTTAGTTTGTATAATGTAATTTAGGTGGAATAATCCCGTCTGCGGGTTATTTGTGTTCCAAATTACAGATCTGCTGATGTGCGTTCAGGTCTTTATTTGTTTAAACAAACGAGATGGCCAGGTTTTCCATGTTAGGATATTTGTGCTGGTTGTTTTCCGAGTGCGAATGTGTGTGGTATATCGATGTCATGTGACGTCTTATGTGTGATAGACTTATTAAAGCCAAGTCTGTGGTTGTACATGAGTACTCAAAGCAGAGAGAGAAACAACCTGAAGATACCATGGTTGTTAATCAAGGGGGGTATTCACGGGCAGCTTGCGTGGACCATCGACCCACGATACTTCTGGGTGAAGCAGGGAGTATAATAAGTTTGGTTAAAAGATGATGGCGCTTTCCCATCCAGTGACATTTCTCTCTCTGTGACTTGTATGGCTTAATTAAGCACGAATTAGTCTAGGCCCGTTATTTCCAAAATAAATGGAGTGGGCGAACACGAAAGACTAGATGACCGTTGTTGGTACAAGATAAATCAAATGTGATTTTATTGGTGCGAGGGGAGAATTGTAATCGCAAATTCTCTTGTGTTAGCAATAGCAATGCTTTCGTGTCTTTACTGTTATGACACTCGTCAGTTGCAGGTAGGTGATTCCATGGTAAGGAATCGGTTCTAACTCGCAAGGTGTGTGGGTTTGGTGTGGTTACAATCAATGAACGTGAATTCCAGGTATTTGGAACTTAGCCATATTATTTATTTTGGGTCCGTATTATTTCTCTTGTATAGAGAGCAGTATGTTGGGTTTCAACTGTTTTTTTTTATTGCTTGGTGTTTTAATTGTTACGGTCCGGTTGTTTATGGCTCGGTTGCTGATTGGAATTGGCGTTTTTGCGTTCGCATTTGCCAGAGAAGAGGTTTGATATTTGTTGGTTAAGTGATCTCATTGTTACCCTTTTTCGGTTTATTTCTTGCCATGGCTTTCCTATGCGGAAATTGTATATGAATATAATGAATATATTCGGATTGTGGGGCACATTGTAGGCAAGAAAAACCGTTTGGTTTGTTTTGTTTGATGAGATGTTTTAGGAGGGATGTTTCCCTGGTTTTGTTGGTATTCTCTGGGGTATATATGTACAGTTTGCGTACGTAAGATGGGTAGCGTGCAAAGCGGCGTGGCCCGGTGGATGATACCGTGTTGTGATTGGTCATCGTATTACCAATGGGTGCTCGGATGCGATAGAGCGGAAAACAGAGCCTGGGTTGTGAACTCATGTTGTGGATTTGGGCTAAAAGTGTGTTTGTTTTTTGTTTGAAAAAGCCATTATTTATATTTTCCTATTTTGGGAAATTGTTAAATGAGGTATGGGCTTTTAGAGAATTTTTTCTTCTATCTTTTGATAGTTGTTTAAGAAAAATCATAACATCTAACCGTGTGCGGTGATGAAAAGAGACGTTTTTTTTGGTGTTTGAAAAAGAAACATATGGTCAAACCGTGTGCGGTATTTGGACAAATATGTTTTGGTCGGCCCTTTGTTTATGAGTATAGCGGCTACGTGATGGCTGGTTTGTTTCAAATGTTAGTTTGTATAATGTAATTTAGGTGGAATAATCCCGTCTGCGGGTTATTTGTGTTCCAAATTACAGATCTGCTGATGTGCGTTCAGGTCTTTATTTGTTTAAACAAACGAGATGGCCAGGTTTTCCATGTTAGGATATTTGTGCTGGTTGTTTTCCGAGTGCGAATGTGTGTGGTATATCGATGTCATGTGACGTCTTATGTGTGATAGACTTATTAAAGCCAAGTCTGTGGTTGTACATGAGTACTCAAAGCAGAGAGAGAAACAACCTGAAGATACCATGGTTGTTAATCAAGGGGGGTATTCACGGGCAGCTTGCGTGGACCATCGACCCACGATACTTCTGGGTGAAGCAGGGAGTATAATAAGTTTGGTTAAAAGATGATGGCGCTTTCCCATCCAGTGACATTTCTCTCTCTGTGACTTGTATGGCTTAATTAAGCACGAATTAGTCTAGGCCCGTTATTTCCAAAATAAATGGAGTGGGCGAACACGAAAGACTAGATGACCGTTGTTGGTACAAGATAAATCAAATGTGATTTTATTGGTGCGAGGGGAGAATTGTAATCGCAAATTCTCTTGTGTTAGCAATAGCAATGCTTTCGTGTCTTTACTGTTATGACACTCGTCAGTTGCAGGTAGGTGATTCCATGGTAAGGAATCGGTTCTAACTCGCAAGGTGTGTGGGTTTGGTGTGGTTACAATCAATGAACGTGAATTCCAGGTATTTGGAACTTAGCCATATTATTTATTTTGGGTCCGTATTATTTCTCTTGTATAGAGAGCAGTATGTTGGGTTTCAACTGTTTTTTTTTTATTGCTTGGTGTTTTAATTGTTACGGTCCGGTTGTTTATGGCTCGGTTGCTGATTGGAATTGGCGTTTTTGCGTTCGCATTTGCCAGAGAAGAGGTTTGATATTTGTTGGTTAAGTGATCTCATTGTTACCCTTTTTCGGTTTATTTCTTGCCATGGCTTTCCTATGCGGAAATTGTATATGAATATAATGAATATATTCGGATTGTGGGGCACATTGTAGGCAAGAAAAACCGTTTGGTTTGTTTTGTTTGATGAGATGTTTTAGGAGGGATGTTTCCCTGGTTTTGTTGGTATTCTCTGGGGTATATATGTACAGTTTGCGTACGTAAGATGGGTAGCGTGCAAAGCGGCGTGGCCCGGTGGATGATACCGTGTTGTGATTGGTCATCGTATTACCAATGGGTGCTCGGATGCGATAGAGCGGAAAACAGAGCCTGGGTTGTGAACTCATGTTGTGGATTTGGGCTAAAAGTGTGTTTGTTTTTTGTTTGAAAAAGGTTGGTTAAGAGAATGATGGCGCTTTCCCATCCAGTGACATTCCTCTCTCTGTGACTTGTATGGCTTAATTTAAGCACGAAATAGTCTAGGCCCGTTATGTCCGAAATAAATGGAGTGGGCGAACACTAAAGACTAGATGACCGTATGGTATAAGATAAATCAAATGTGATTTTATTTGGGGTGCGAGGGGAGAATTGTAATCGCAAATTCTCTTGTGTTAGCAATAGCAGTGCTTTCGTGTCTTTACTGTTATGACACTCGTCAGTTGCAGGTAGGTGATTCCATGGTAAGGAATCGGGTCTAACTCGCAAGGTGTGTGGGTTTGGTGTGGTTACAATCAACGAACGTGAATTCCAGGTATTTGGAACTTAGCCATATTATTTATATTGGGTCCGTATTATTTCTCTTGTATAGAGAGCAGTATGTTGGGATACAACTGTGTTTTTTTTTTTACTGCTTGGTGTTTTAATTGTTACGGTCCGGTTGTTTATGGCTCGGTTGCTGATTGGAATTGGCGTTTTTGCGTTCGCATTTGCCAGAGAAGAGGTTTGATATTTGTTGGTTAAGTGATCTCATTGTTACCTTTTTTCGGTTTATTTCTTGCCATGGCTTTCCTATGCGGAAATTGTATATGAATATAATGAATATATTCGGATTGTGGGGCACATTGTAGGCAAGAAACACCGTTTGGTTTGTTTTGGTTGATGAGATGTTTTAGGAGGGATGTTTCCCTGGTTTTGTTGGTATTCTCTGGGGTATATATGTACAGTTTGCGTACGTAAGATGGGTAGCGTGCAAAACGGCGTGGCCCGGTGGATGATACCGTGTTGTGATTGGTCATCTTATTATCCAATGGGTGCTCGGATGCGATAGAGCGGAAAACAGAGCATGGGTTGTGAACTCATGTTGTGGATTTGGGCTAAAAGTGTGTTTGTTTTTTGTTTGAAAAAGCCATTATTTATATTTTCCTATTTTGGAAAATAGTTAAATGAGGTATGGGCTTTTAGATAATTTTTTCTTCTATCTTTTGATAGTTGTTTAAGAAAAAATCAAAACATCTAACCGTGTGCGGTGATGGAAAGAGACGTTTTTTTTGGTGTTTGAAAAAGAAACATATGGTCAAACCGTGTGCGGTATTTGGACAAATATGTTTTGGTCGGCCCTTTGTTTATGAGTATAGCGGCTACGTTGTGGCTGGTTTGTTTCAAATGTTATAATGTAATTTAGGTGGAATAATCCCGTCTGCGGGTTATTTGTGTTCCAAATTACAGATTTGCTGATGTGCGTTCAGGTTTTTATTTGTTTAAACAAACGAGATGGCCGGGGTTTCCATGTTAGGATATTTGTACTGGTTGTTTTCCGAGTGCGAATGTGTGTGGGATATCGATGTCATGTGACGTCTTATGTGTGATAGACTTATTAAAGCCAAGTCTGTGGTTGTACATGAGTACTCAAAGCAGAGAGAGAAACAACCTGAAGATACCATGGTTGTTAATCAAGGGGGGTATTCACGGGCAGCTTGCGTGGACCATCGACCCACGATACTTCTGGGTGAAGCAGGGAGTATAATAGTTTTGGTTAAGAGAATGATGGCGCTTTCCCATCCAGTGACATTCCTCTCTCTGTGACTTGTATGGCTTAATTTAAGCACGAAATAGTCTAGGCCCGTTATGTCCGAAATAAATGGAGTGGGCGAACACTAAAGACTAGATGACCGTATGGTATAAGATAAATCAAATGTGATTTTATTTGGGGTGCGAGGGGAGAATTGTAATCGCAAATTCTCTTGTGTTAGCAATAGCAGTGCTTTCGTGTCTTTACTGTTATGACACTCGTCAGTTGCAGGTAGGTGATTCCATGGTAAGGAATCGGGTCTAACTCGCAAGGTGTGTGGGTTTGGTGTGGTTACAATCAACGAACGTGAATTCCAGGTATTTGGAACTTAGCCATATTATTTATATTGGGTCCGTATTATTTCTCTTGTATAGAGAGCAGTATGTTGGGATACAACTGTGTTTTTTTACTGCTTGGTGTTTTAATTGTTACGGTCCGGTTGTTTATGGCTCGGTTGCTGATTGGAATTGGCGTTTTTGCGTTCGCATTTGCCAGAGAAGAGGTTTGATATTTGTTGGTTAAGTGATCTCATTGTTACCTTTTTTCGGTTTATTTCTTGCCATGGCTTTCCTATGCGGAAATTGTATATGAATATAATGAATATATTCGGATTGTGGGGCACATTGTAGGCAAGAAACACCGTTTGGTTTGTTTTGGTTGATGAGATGTTTTAGGAGGGATGTTTCCCTGGTTTTGTTGGTATTCTCTGGGGTATATATGTACAGTTTGCGTACGTAAGATGGGTAGCGTGCAAAACGGCGTGGCCCGGTGGATGATACCGTGTTGTGATTGGTCATCTTATTATCCAATGGGTGCTCGGATGCGATAGAGCGGAAAACAGAGCATGGGTTGTGAACTCATGTTGTGGATTTGGGCTAAAAGTGTGTTTGTTTTTTGTTTGAAAAAGCCATTATTTATATTTTCCTATTTTGGAAAATAGTTAAATGAGGTATGGGCTTTTAGATAATTTTTTCTTCTATCTTTTGATAGTTGTTTAAGAAAAAATCAAAACATCTAACCGTGTGCGGTGATGGAAAGAGACGTTTTTTTTGGTGTTTGAAAAAGAAACATATGGTCAAACCGTGTGCGGTATTTGGACAAATATGTTTTGGTCGGCCCTTTGTTTATGAGTATAGCGGCTACGTTGTGGCTGGTTTGTTTCAAATGTTATAATGTAATTTAGGTGGAATAATCCCGTCTGCGGGTTATTTGTGTTCCAAATTACAGATTTGCTGATGTGCGTTCAGGTTTTTATTTGTTTAAACAAACGAGATGGCCGGGGTTTCCATGTTAGGATATTTGTACTGGTTGTTTTCCGAGTGCGAATGTGTGTGGGATATCGATGTCATGTGACGTCTTATGTGTGATAGACTTATTAAAGCCAAGTCTGTGGTTGTACATGAGTACTCAAAGCAGAGAGAGAAACAACCTGAAGATACCATGGTTGTTAATCAAGGGGGGTATTCACGGGCAGCTTGCGTGGACCATCGACCCACGATACTTCTGGGTGAAGCAGGGAGTATAATAGTTTTGGTTAAGAGAATGATGGCGCTTTCCCATCCAGTGACATTCCTCTCTCTGTGACTTGTATGGCTTAATTTAAGCACGAAATAGTCTAGGCCCGTTATGTCCGAAATAAATGGAGTGGGCGAACACTAAAGACTAGATGACCGTATGGTATAAGATAAATCAAATGTGATTTTATTTGGGGTGCGAGGGGAGAATTGTAATCGCAAATTCTCTTGTGTTAGCAATAGCAGTGCTTTCGTGTCTTTACTGTTATGACACTCGTCAGTTGCAGGTAGGTGATTCCATGGTAAGGAATCGGGTCTAACTCGCAAGGTGTGTGGGTTTGGTGTGGTTACAATCAACGAACGTGAATTCCAGGTATTTGGAACTTAGCCATATTATTTATATTGGGTCCGTATTATTTCTCTTGTATAGAGAGCAGTATGTTGGGATACAACTGTGTTTTTTTACTGCTTGGTGTTTTAATTGTTACGGTCCGGTTGTTTATGGCTCGGTTGCTGATTGGAATTGGCGTTTTTGCGTTCGCATTTGCCAGAGAAGAGGTTTGATATTTGTTGGTTAAGTGATCTCATTGTTACCTTTTTTCGGTTTATTTCTTGCCATGGCTTTCCTATGCGGAAATTGTATATGAATATAATGAATATATTCGGATTGTGGGGCACATTGTAGGCAAGAAACACCGTTTGGTTTGTTTTGGTTGATGAGATGTTTTAGGAGGGATGTTTCCCTGGTTTTGTTGGTATTCTCTGGGGTATATATGTACAGTTTGCGTACGTAAGATGGGTAGCGTGCAAAACGGCGTGGCCCGGTGGATGATACCGTGTTGTGATTGGTCATCTTATTATCCAATGGGTGCTCGGATGCGATAGAGCGGAAAACAGAGCATGGGTTGTGAACTCATGTTGTGGATTTGGGCTAAAAGTGTGTTTGTTTTTTGTTTGAAAAAGCCATTATTTATATTTTCCTATTTTGGAAAATAGTTAAATGAGGTATGGGCTTTTAGATAATTTTTTCTTCTATCTTTTGATAGTTGTTTAAGAAAAAATCAAAACATCTAACCGTGTGCGGTGATGGAAAGAGACGTTTTTTTTGGTGTTTGAAAAAGAAACATATGGTCAAACCGTGTGCGGTATTTGGACAAATATGTTTTGGTCGGCCCTTTGTTTATGAGTATAGCGGCTACGTTGTGGCTGGTTTGTTTCAAATGTTATAATGTAATTTAGGTGGAATAATCCCGTCTGCGGGTTATTTGTGTTCCAAATTACAGATTTGCTGATGTGCGTTCAGGTTTTTATTTGTTTAAACAAACGAGATGGCCGGGGTTTCCATGTTAGGATATTTGTACTGGTTGTTTTCCGAGTGCGAATGTGTGTGGGATATCGATGTCATGTGACGTCTTATGTGTGATAGACTTATTAAAGCCAAGTCTGTGGTTGTACATGAGTACTCAAAGCAGAGAGAGAAACAACCTGAAGATACCATGGTTGTTAATCAAGGGGGGTATTCACGGGCAGCTTGCGTGGACCATCGACCCACGATACTTCTGGGTGAAGCAGGGAGTATAATAGTTTTGGTTAAGAGAATGATGGCGCTTTCCCATCCAGTGACATTCCTCTCTCTGTGACTTGTATGGCTTAATTTAAGCACGAAATAGTCTAGGCCCGTTATGTCCGAAATAAATGGAGTGGGCGAACACTAAAGACTAGATGACCGTATGGTATAAGATAAATCAAATGTGATTTTATTTGGGGTGCGAGGGGAGAATTGTAATCGCAAATTCTCTTGTGTTAGCAATAGCAGTGCTTTCGTGTCTTTACTGTTATGACACTCGTCAGTTGCAGGTAGGTGATTCCATGGTAAGGAATCGGGTCTAACTCGCAAGGTGTGTGGGTTTGGTGTGGTTACAATCAACGAACGTGAATTCCAGGTATTTGGAACTTAGCCATATTATTTATATTGGGTCCGTATTATTTCTCTTGTATAGAGAGCAGTATGTTGGGATACAACTGTGTTTTTTTACTGCTTGGTGTTTTAATTGTTACGGTCCGGTTGTTTATGGCTCGGTTGCTGATTGGAATTGGCGTTTTTGCGTTCGCATTTGCCAGAGAAGAGGTTTGATATTTGTTGGTTAAGTGATCTCATTGTTACCTTTTTTCGGTTTATTTCTTGCCATGGCTTTCCTATGCGGAAATTGTATATGAATATAATGAATATATTCGGATTGTGGGGCACATTGTAGGCAAGAAACACCGTTTGGTTTGTTTTGGTTGATGAGATGTTTTAGGAGGGATGTTTCCCTGGTTTTGTTGGTATTCTCTGGGGTATATATGTACAGTTTGCGTACGTAAGATGGGTAGCGTGCAAAACGGCGTGGCCCGGTGGATGATACCGTGTTGTGATTGGTCATCTTATTATCCAATGGGTGCTCGGATGCGATAGAGCGGAAAACAGAGCATGGGTTGTGAACTCATGTTGTGGATTTGGGCTAAAAGTGTGTTTGTTTTTTGTTTGAAAAAGCCATTATTTATATTTTCCTATTTTGGAAAATAGTTAAATGAGGTATGGGCTTTTAGATAATTTTTTCTTCTATCTTTTGATAGTTGTTTAAGAAAAAATCAAAACATCTAACCGTGTGCGGTGATGGAAAGAGACGTTTTTTTTGGTGTTTGAAAAAGAAACATATGGTCAAACCGTGTGCGGTATTTGGACAAATATGTTTTGGTCGGCCCTTTGTTTATGAGTATAGCGGCTACGTTGTGGCTGGTTTGTTTCAAATGTTATAATGTAATTTAGGTGGAATAATCCCGTCTGCGGGTTATTTGTGTTCCAAATTACAGATTTGCTGATGTGCGTTCAGGTTTTTATTTGTTTAAACAAACGAGATGGCCGGGGTTTCCATGTTAGGATATTTGTACTGGTTGTTTTCCGAGTGCGAATGTGTGTGGGATATCGATGTCATGTGACGTCTTATGTGTGATAGACTTATTAAAGCCAAGTCTGTGGTTGTACATGAGTACTCAAAGCAGAGAGAGAAACAACCTGAAGATACCATGGTTGTTAATCAAGGGGGGTATTCACGGGCAGCTTGCGTGGACCATCGACCCACGATACTTCTGGGTGAAGCAGGGAGTATAATAGTTTTGGTTAAGAGAATGATGGCGCTTTCCCATCCAGTGACATTCCTCTCTCTGTGACTTGTATGGCTTAATTTAAGCACGAAATAGTCTAGGCCCGTTATGTCCGAAATAAATGGAGTGGGCGAACACTAAAGACTAGATGACCGTATGGTATAAGATAAATCAAATGTGATTTTATTTGGGGTGCGAGGGGAGAATTGTAATCGCAAATTCTCTTGTGTTAGCAATAGCAGTGCTTTCGTGTCTTTACTGTTATGACACTCGTCAGTTGCAGGTAGGTGATTCCATGGTAAGGAATCGGGTCTAACTCGCAAGGTGTGTGGGTTTGGTGTGGTTACAATCAACGAACGTGAATTCCAGGTATTTGGAACTTAGCCATATTATTTATATTGGGTCCGTATTATTTCTCTTGTATAGAGAGCAGTATGTTGGGATACAACTGTGTTTTTTTACTGCTTGGTGTTTTAATTGTTACGGTCCGGTTGTTTATGGCTCGGTTGCTGATTGGAATTGGCGTTTTTGCGTTCGCATTTGCCAGAGAAGAGGTTTGATATTTGTTGGTTAAGTGATCTCATTGTTACCTTTTTTCGGTTTATTTCTTGCCATGGCTTTCCTATGCGGAAATTGTATATGAATATAATGAATATATTCGGATTGTGGGGCACATTGTAGGCAAGAAACACCGTTTGGTTTGTTTTGGTTGATGAGATGTTTTAGGAGGGATGTTTCCCTGGTTTTGTTGGTATTCTCTGGGGTATATATGTACAGTTTGCGTACGTAAGATGGGTAGCGTGCAAAACGGCGTGGCCCGGTGGATGATACCGTGTTGTGATTGGTCATCTTATTATCCAATGGGTGCTCGGATGCGATAGAGCGGAAAACAGAGCATGGGTTGTGAACTCATGTTGTGGATTTGGGCTAAAAGTGTGTTTGTTTTTTGTTTGAAAAAGCCATTATTTATATTTTCCTATTTTGGAAAATAGTTAAATGAGGTATGGGCTTTTAGATAATTTTTTCTTCTATCTTTTGATAGTTGTTTAAGAAAAAATCAAAACATCTAACCGTGTGCGGTGATGGAAAGAGACGTTTTTTTTGGTGTTTGAAAAAGAAACATATGGTCAAACCGTGTGCGGTATTTGGACAAATATGTTTTGGTCGGCCCTTTGTTTATGAGTATAGCGGCTACGTTGTGGCTGGTTTGTTTCAAATGTTATAATGTAATTTAGGTGGAATAATCCCGTCTGCGGGTTATTTGTGTTCCAAATTACAGATTTGCTGATGTGCGTTCAGGTTTTTATTTGTTTAAACAAACGAGATGGCCGGGGTTTCCATGTTAGGATATTTGTACTGGTTGTTTTCCGAGTGCGAATGTGTGTGGGATATCGATGTCATGTGACGTCTTATGTGTGATAGACTTATTAAAGCCAAGTCTGTGGTTGTACATGAGTACTCAAAGCAGAGAGAGAAACAACCTGAAGATACCATGGTTGTTAATCAAGGGGGGTATTCACGGGCAGCTTGCGTGGACCATCGACCCACGATACTTCTGGGTGAAGCAGGGAGTATAATAGTTTTGGTTAAGAGAATGATGGCGCTTTCCCATCCAGTGACATTCCTCTCTCTGTGACTTGTATGGCTTAATTTAAGCACGAAATAGTCTAGGCCCGTTATGTCCGAAATAAATGGAGTGGGCGAACACTAAAGACTAGATGACCGTATGGTATAAGATAAATCAAATGTGATTTTATTTGGGGTGCGAGGGGAGAATTGTAATCGCAAATTCTCTTGTGTTAGCAATAGCAGTGCTTTCGTGTCTTTACTGTTATGACACTCGTCAGTTGCAGGTAGGTGATTCCATGGTAAGGAATCGGGTCTAACTCGCAAGGTGTGTGGGTTTGGTGTGGTTACAATCAACGAACGTGAATTCCAGGTATTTGGAACTTAGCCATATTATTTATATTGGGTCCGTATTATTTCTCTTGTATAGAGAGCAGTATGTTGGGATACAACTGTGTTTTTTTACTGCTTGGTGTTTTAATTGTTACGGTCCGGTTGTTTATGGCTCGGTTGCTGATTGGAATTGGCGTTTTTGCGTTCGCATTTGCCAGAGAAGAGGTTTGATATTTGTTGGTTAAGTGATCTCATTGTTACCTTTTTTCGGTTTATTTCTTGCCATGGCTTTCCTATGCGGAAATTGTATATGAATATAATGAATATATTCGGATTGTGGGGCACATTGTAGGCAAGAAACACCGTTTGGTTTGTTTTGGTTGATGAGATGTTTTAGGAGGGATGTTTCCCTGGTTTTGTTGGTATTCTCTGGGGTATATATGTACAGTTTGCGTACGTAAGATGGGTAGCGTGCAAAACGGCGTGGCCCGGTGGATGATACCGTGTTGTGATTGGTCATCTTATTATCCAATGGGTGCTCGGATGCGATAGAGCGGAAAACAGAGCATGGGTTGTGAACTCATGTTGTGGATTTGGGCTAAAAGTGTGTTTGTTTTTTGTTTGAAAAAGCCATTATTTATATTTTCCTATTTTGGAAAATAGTTAAATGAGGTATGGGCTTTTAGATAATTTTTTCTTCTATCTTTTGATAGTTGTTTAAGAAAAAATCAAAACATCTAACCGTGTGCGGTGATGGAAAGAGACGTTTTTTTTGGTGTTTGAAAAAGAAACATATGGTCAAACCGTGTGCGGTATTTGGACAAATATGTTTTGGTCGGCCCTTTGTTTATGAGTATAGCGGCTACGTTGTGGCTGGTTTGTTTCAAATGTTATAATGTAATTTAGGTGGAATAATCCCGTCTGCGGGTTATTTGTGTTCCAAATTACAGATTTGCTGATGTGCGTTCAGGTTTTTATTTGTTTAAACAAACGAGATGGCCGGGGTTTCCATGTTAGGATATTTGTACTGGTTGTTTTCCGAGTGCGAATGTGTGTGGGATATCGATGTCATGTGACGTCTTATGTGTGATAGACTTATTAAAGCCAAGTCTGTGGTTGTACATGAGTACTCAAAGCAGAGAGAGAAACAACCTGAAGATACCATGGTTGTTAATCAAGGGGGGTATTCACGGGCAGCTTGCGTGGACCATCGACCCACGATACTTCTGGGTGAAGCAGGGAGTATAATAGTTTTGGTTAAGAGAATGATGGCGCTTTCCCATCCAGTGACATTCCTCTCTCTGTGACTTGTATGGCTTAATTTAAGCACGAAATAGTCTAGGCCCGTTATGTCCGAAATAAATGGAGTGGGCGAACACTAAAGACTAGATGACCGTATGGTATAAGATAAATCAAATGTGATTTTATTTGGGGTGCGAGGGGAGAATTGTAATCGCAAATTCTCTTGTGTTAGCAATAGCAGTGCTTTCGTGTCTTTACTGTTATGACACTCGTCAGTTGCAGGTAGGTGATTCCATGGTAAGGAATCGGGTCTAACTCGCAAGGTGTGTGGGTTTGGTGTGGTTACAATCAACGAACGTGAATTCCAGGTATTTGGAACTTAGCCATATTATTTATATTGGGTCCGTATTATTTCTCTTGTATAGAGAGCAGTATGTTGGGATACAACTGTGTTTTTTTACTGCTTGGTGTTTTAATTGTTACGGTCCGGTTGTTTATGGCTCGGTTGCTGATTGGAATTGGCGTTTTTGCGTTCGCATTTGCCAGAGAAGAGGTTTGATATTTGTTGGTTAAGTGATCTCATTGTTACCTTTTTTCGGTTTATTTCTTGCCATGGCTTTCCTATGCGGAAATTGTATATGAATATAATGAATATATTCGGATTGTGGGGCACATTGTAGGCAAGAAACACCGTTTGGTTTGTTTTGGTTGATGAGATGTTTTAGGAGGGATGTTTCCCTGGTTTTGTTGGTATTCTCTGGGGTATATATGTACAGTTTGCGTACGTAAGATGGGTAGCGTGCAAAACGGCGTGGCCCGGTGGATGATACCGTGTTGTGATTGGTCATCTTATTATCCAATGGGTGCTCGGATGCGATAGAGCGGAAAACAGAGCATGGGTTGTGAACTCATGTTGTGGATTTGGGCTAAAAGTGTGTTTGTTTTTTGTTTGAAAAAGCCATTATTTATATTTTCCTATTTTGGAAAATAGTTAAATGAGGTATGGGCTTTTAGATAATTTTTTCTTCTATCTTTTGATAGTTGTTTAAGAAAAAATCAAAACATCTAACCGTGTGCGGTGATGGAAAGAGACGTTTTTTTTGGTGTTTGAAAAAGAAACATATGGTCAAACCGTGTGCGGTATTTGGACAAATATGTTTTGGTCGGCCCTTTGTTTATGAGTATAGCGGCTACGTTGTGGCTGGTTTGTTTCAAATGTTATAATGTAATTTAGGTGGAATAATCCCGTCTGCGGGTTATTTGTGTTCCAAATTACAGATTTGCTGATGTGCGTTCAGGTTTTTATTTGTTTAAACAAACGAGATGGCCGGGGTTTCCATGTTAGGATATTTGTACTGGTTGTTTTCCGAGTGCGAATGTGTGTGGGATATCGATGTCATGTGACGTCTTATGTGTGATAGACTTATTAAAGCCAAGTCTGTGGTTGTACATGAGTACTCAAAGCAGAGAGAGAAACAACCTGAAGATACCATGGTTGTTAATCAAGGGGGGTATTCACGGGCAGCTTGCGTGGACCATCGACCCACGATACTTCTGGGTGAAGCAGGGAGTATAATAGTTTTGGTTAAGAGAATGATGGCGCTTTCCCATCCAGTGACATTCCTCTCTCTGTGACTTGTATGGCTTAATTTAAGCACGAAATAGTCTAGGCCCGTTATGTCCGAAATAAATGGAGTGGGCGAACACTAAAGACTAGATGACCGTATGGTATAAGATAAATCAAATGTGATTTTATTTGGGGTGCGAGGGGAGAATTGTAATCGCAAATTCTCTTGTGTTAGCAATAGCAGTGCTTTCGTGTCTTTACTGTTATGACACTCGTCAGTTGCAGGTAGGTGATTCCATGGTAAGGAATCGGGTCTAACTCGCAAGGTGTGTGGGTTTGGTGTGGTTACAATCAACGAACGTGAATTCCAGGTATTTGGAACTTAGCCATATTATTTATATTGGGTCCGTATTATTTCTCTTGTATAGAGAGCAGTATGTTGGGATACAACTGTGTTTTTTTACTGCTTGGTGTTTTAATTGTTACGGTCCGGTTGTTTATGGCTCGGTTGCTGATTGGAATTGGCGTTTTTGCGTTCGCATTTGCCAGAGAAGAGGTTTGATATTTGTTGGTTAAGTGATCTCATTGTTACCTTTTTTCGGTTTATTTCTTGCCATGGCTTTCCTATGCGGAAATTGTATATGAATATAATGAATATATTCGGATTGTGGGGCACATTGTAGGCAAGAAACACCGTTTGGTTTGTTTTGGTTGATGAGATGTTTTAGGAGGGATGTTTCCCTGGTTTTGTTGGTATTCTCTGGGGTATATATGTACAGTTTGCGTACGTAAGATGGGTAGCGTGCAAAACGGCGTGGCCCGGTGGATGATACCGTGTTGTGATTGGTCATCTTATTATCCAATGGGTGCTCGGATGCGATAGAGCGGAAAACAGAGCATGGGTTGTGAACTCATGTTGTGGATTTGGGCTAAAAGTGTGTTTGTTTTTTGTTTGAAAAAGCCATTATTTATATTTTCCTATTTTGGAAAATAGTTAAATGAGGTATGGGCTTTTAGATAATTTTTTCTTCTATCTTTTGATAGTTGTTTAAGAAAAAATCAAAACATCTAACCGTGTGCGGTGATGGAAAGAGACGTTTTTTTTGGTGTTTGAAAAAGAAACATATGGTCAAACCGTGTGCGGTATTTGGACAAATATGTTTTGGTCGGCCCTTTGTTTATGAGTATAGCGGCTACGTTGTGGCTGGTTTGTTTCAAATGTTATAATGTAATTTAGGTGGAATAATCCCGTCTGCGGGTTATTTGTGTTCCAAATTACAGATTTGCTGATGTGCGTTCAGGTTTTTATTTGTTTAAACAAACGAGATGGCCGGGGTTTCCATGTTAGGATATTTGTACTGGTTGTTTTCCGAGTGCGAATGTGTGTGGGATATCGATGTCATGTGACGTCTTATGTGTGATAGACTTATTAAAGCCAAGTCTGTGGTTGTACATGAGTACTCAAAGCAGAGAGAGAAACAACCTGAAGATACCATGGTTGTTAATCAAGGGGGGTATTCACGGGCAGCTTGCGTGGACCATCGACCCACGATACTTCTGGGTGAAGCAGGGAGTATAATAGTTTTGGTTAAGAGAATGATGGCGCTTTCCCATCCAGTGACATTCCTCTCTCTGTGACTTGTATGGCTTAATTTAAGCACGAAATAGTCTAGGCCCGTTATGTCCGAAATAAATGGAGTGGGCGAACACTAAAGACTAGATGACCGTATGGTATAAGATAAATCAAATGTGATTTTATTTGGGGTGCGAGGGGAGAATTGTAATCGCAAATTCTCTTGTGTTAGCAATAGCAGTGCTTTCGTGTCTTTACTGTTATGACACTCGTCAGTTGCAGGTAGGTGATTCCATGGTAAGGAATCGGGTCTAACTCGCAAGGTGTGTGGGTTTGGTGTGGTTACAATCAACGAACGTGAATTCCAGGTATTTGGAACTTAGCCATATTATTTATATTGGGTCCGTATTATTTCTCTTGTATAGAGAGCAGTATGTTGGGATACAACTGTGTTTTTTTACTGCTTGGTGTTTTAATTGTTACGGTCCGGTTGTTTATGGCTCGGTTGCTGATTGGAATTGGCGTTTTTGCGTTCGCATTTGCCAGAGAAGAGGTTTGATATTTGTTGGTTAAGTGATCTCATTGTTACCTTTTTTCGGTTTATTTCTTGCCATGGCTTTCCTATGCGGAAATTGTATATGAATATAATGAATATATTCGGATTGTGGGGCACATTGTAGGCAAGAAACACCGTTTGGTTTGTTTTGGTTGATGAGATGTTTTAGGAGGGATGTTTCCCTGGTTTTGTTGGTATTCTCTGGGGTATATATGTACAGTTTGCGTACGTAAGATGGGTAGCGTGCAAAACGGCGTGGCCCGGTGGATGATACCGTGTTGTGATTGGTCATCTTATTATCCAATGGGTGCTCGGATGCGATAGAGCGGAAAACAGAGCATGGGTTGTGAACTCATGTTGTGGATTTGGGCTAAAAGTGTGTTTGTTTTTTGTTTGAAAAAGCCATTATTTATATTTTCCTATTTTGGAAAATAGTTAAATGAGGTATGGGCTTTTAGATAATTTTTTCTTCTATCTTTTGATAGTTGTTTAAGAAAAAATCAAAACATCTAACCGTGTGCGGTGATGGAAAGAGACGTTTTTTTTGGTGTTTGAAAAAGAAACATATGGTCAAACCGTGTGCGGTATTTGGACAAATATGTTTTGGTCGGCCCTTTGTTTATGAGTATAGCGGCTACGTTGTGGCTGGTTTGTTTCAAATGTTATAATGTAATTTAGGTGGAATAATCCCGTCTGCGGGTTATTTGTGTTCCAAATTACAGATTTGCTGATGTGCGTTCAGGTTTTTATTTGTTTAAACAAACGAGATGGCCGGGGTTTCCATGTTAGGATATTTGTACTGGTTGTTTTCCGAGTGCGAATGTGTGTGGGATATCGATGTCATGTGACGTCTTATGTGTGATAGACTTATTAAAGCCAAGTCTGTGGTTGTACATGAGTACTCAAAGCAGAGAGAGAAACAACCTGAAGATACCATGGTTGTTAATCAAGGGGGGTATTCACGGGCAGCTTGCGTGGACCATCGACCCACGATACTTCTGGGTGAAGCAGGGAGTATAATAGTTTTGGTTAAGAGAATGATGGCGCTTTCCCATCCAGTGACATTCCTCTCTCTGTGACTTGTATGGCTTAATTTAAGCACGAAATAGTCTAGGCCCGTTATGTCCGAAATAAATGGAGTGGGCGAACACTAAAGACTAGATGACCGTATGGTATAAGATAAATCAAATGTGATTTTATTTGGGGTGCGAGGGGAGAATTGTAATCGCAAATTCTCTTGTGTTAGCAATAGCAGTGCTTTCGTGTCTTTACTGTTATGACACTCGTCAGTTGCAGGTAGGTGATTCCATGGTAAGGAATCGGGTCTAACTCGCAAGGTGTGTGGGTTTGGTGTGGTTACAATCAACGAACGTGAATTCCAGGTATTTGGAACTTAGCCATATTATTTATATTGGGTCCGTATTATTTCTCTTGTATAGAGAGCAGTATGTTGGGATACAACTGTGTTTTTTTACTGCTTGGTGTTTTAATTGTTACGGTCCGGTTGTTTATGGCTCGGTTGCTGATTGGAATTGGCGTTTTTGCGTTCGCATTTGCCAGAGAAGAGGTTTGATATTTGTTGGTTAAGTGATCTCATTGTTACCTTTTTTCGGTTTATTTCTTGCCATGGCTTTCCTATGCGGAAATTGTATATGAATATAATGAATATATTCGGATTGTGGGGCACATTGTAGGCAAGAAACACCGTTTGGTTTGTTTTGGTTGATGAGATGTTTTAGGAGGGATGTTTCCCTGGTTTTGTTGGTATTCTCTGGGGTATATATGTACAGTTTGCGTACGTAAGATGGGTAGCGTGCAAAACGGCGTGGCCCGGTGGATGATACCGTGTTGTGATTGGTCATCTTATTATCCAATGGGTGCTCGGATGCGATAGAGCGGAAAACAGAGCATGGGTTGTGAACTCATGTTGTGGATTTGGGCTAAAAGTGTGTTTGTTTTTTGTTTGAAAAAGCCATTATTTATATTTTCCTATTTTGGAAAATAGTTAAATGAGGTATGGGCTTTTAGATAATTTTTTCTTCTATCTTTTGATAGTTGTTTAAGAAAAAATCAAAACATCTAACCGTGTGCGGTGATGGAAAGAGACGTTTTTTTTGGTGTTTGAAAAAGAAACATATGGTCAAACCGTGTGCGGTATTTGGACAAATATGTTTTGGTCGGCCCTTTGTTTATGAGTATAGCGGCTACGTTGTGGCTGGTTTGTTTCAAATGTTATAATGTAATTTAGGTGGAATAATCCCGTCTGCGGGTTATTTGTGTTCCAAATTACAGATTTGCTGATGTGCGTTCAGGTTTTTATTTGTTTAAACAAACGAGATGGCCGGGGTTTCCATGTTAGGATATTTGTACTGGTTGTTTTCCGAGTGCGAATGTGTGTGGGATATCGATGTCATGTGACGTCTTATGTGTGATAGACTTATTAAAGCCAAGTCTGTGGTTGTACATGAGTACTCAAAGCAGAGAGAGAAACAACCTGAAGATACCATGGTTGTTAATCAAGGGGGGTATTCACGGGCAGCTTGCGTGGACCATCGACCCACGATACTTCTGGGTGAAGCAGGGAGTATAATAGTTTTGGTTAAGAGAATGATGGCGCTTTCCCATCCAGTGACATTCCTCTCTCTGTGACTTGTATGGCTTAATTTAAGCACGAAATAGTCTAGGCCCGTTATGTCCGAAATAAATGGAGTGGGCGAACACTAAAGACTAGATGACCGTATGGTATAAGATAAATCAAATGTGATTTTATTTGGGGTGCGAGGGGAGAATTGTAATCGCAAATTCTCTTGTGTTAGCAATAGCAGTGCTTTCGTGTCTTTACTGTTATGACACTCGTCAGTTGCAGGTAGGTGATTCCATGGTAAGGAATCGGGTCTAACTCGCAAGGTGTGTGGGTTTGGTGTGGTTACAATCAACGAACGTGAATTCCAGGTATTTGGAACTTAGCCATATTATTTATATTGGGTCCGTATTATTTCTCTTGTATAGAGAGCAGTATGTTGGGATACAACTGTGTTTTTTTACTGCTTGGTGTTTTAATTGTTACGGTCCGGTTGTTTATGGCTCGGTTGCTGATTGGAATTGGCGTTTTTGCGTTCGCATTTGCCAGAGAAGAGGTTTGATATTTGTTGGTTAAGTGATCTCATTGTTACCTTTTTTCGGTTTATTTCTTGCCATGGCTTTCCTATGCGGAAATTGTATATGAATATAATGAATATATTCGGATTGTGGGGCACATTGTAGGCAAGAAACACCGTTTGGTTTGTTTTGGTTGATGAGATGTTTTAGGAGGGATGTTTCCCTGGTTTTGTTGGTATTCTCTGGGGTATATATGTACAGTTTGCGTACGTAAGATGGGTAGCGTGCAAAACGGCGTGGCCCGGTGGATGATACCGTGTTGTGATTGGTCATCTTATTATCCAATGGGTGCTCGGATGCGATAGAGCGGAAAACAGAGCATGGGTTGTGAACTCATGTTGTGGATTTGGGCTAAAAGTGTGTTTGTTTTTTGTTTGAAAAAGCCATTATTTATATTTTCCTATTTTGGAAAATAGTTAAATGAGGTATGGGCTTTTAGATAATTTTTTCTTCTATCTTTTGATAGTTGTTTAAGAAAAAATCAAAACATCTAACCGTGTGCGGTGATGGAAAGAGACGTTTTTTTTGGTGTTTGAAAAAGAAACATATGGTCAAACCGTGTGCGGTATTTGGACAAATATGTTTTGGTCGGCCCTTTGTTTATGAGTATAGCGGCTACGTTGTGGCTGGTTTGTTTCAAATGTTATAATGTAATTTAGGTGGAATAATCCCGTCTGCGGGTTATTTGTGTTCCAAATTACAGATTTGCTGATGTGCGTTCAGGTTTTTATTTGTTTAAACAAACGAGATGGCCGGGGTTTCCATGTTAGGATATTTGTACTGGTTGTTTTCCGAGTGCGAATGTGTGTGGGATATCGATGTCATGTGACGTCTTATGTGTGATAGACTTATTAAAGCCAAGTCTGTGGTTGTACATGAGTACTCAAAGCAGAGAGAGAAACAACCTGAAGATACCATGGTTGTTAATCAAGGGGGGTATTCACGGGCAGCTTGCGTGGACCATCGACCCACGATACTTCTGGGTGAAGCAGGGAGTATAATAGTTTTGGTTAAGAGAATGATGGCGCTTTCCCATCCAGTGACATTCCTCTCTCTGTGACTTGTATGGCTTAATTTAAGCACGAAATAGTCTAGGCCCGTTATGTCCGAAATAAATGGAGTGGGCGAACACTAAAGACTAGATGACCGTATGGTATAAGATAAATCAAATGTGATTTTATTTGGGGTGCGAGGGGAGAATTGTAATCGCAAATTCTCTTGTGTTAGCAATAGCAGTGCTTTCGTGTCTTTACTGTTATGACACTCGTCAGTTGCAGGTAGGTGATTCCATGGTAAGGAATCGGGTCTAACTCGCAAGGTGTGTGGGTTTGGTGTGGTTACAATCAACGAACGTGAATTCCAGGTATTTGGAACTTAGCCATATTATTTATATTGGGTCCGTATTATTTCTCTTGTATAGAGAGCAGTATGTTGGGATACAACTGTGTTTTTTTACTGCTTGGTGTTTTAATTGTTACGGTCCGGTTGTTTATGGCTCGGTTGCTGATTGGAATTGGCGTTTTTGCGTTCGCATTTGCCAGAGAAGAGGTTTGATATTTGTTGGTTAAGTGATCTCATTGTTACCTTTTTTCGGTTTATTTCTTGCCATGGCTTTCCTATGCGGAAATTGTATATGATCGATATCCCACACACATTCGCACTCGGAAAACAACCAGTACAAATATCCTAACATGGAAACCCCGGCCATCTCGTTTGTTTAAACAAATAAAAACCTGAACGCACATCAGCAAATCTGTAATTTGGAACACAAATAACCCGCAGACGGGATTATTCCACCTAAATTACATTATAACATTTGAAACAAACCAGCCACAACGTAGCCGCTATACTCATAAACAAAGGGCCGACCAAAACATATTTGTCCAAATACCGCACACGGTTTGACCATATGTTTCTTTTTCAAACACCAAAAAAAACGTCTCTTTCCATCACCGCACACGGTTAGATGTTTTGATTTTTTCTTAAACAACTATCAAAAGATAGAAGAAAAAATTATCTAAAAGCCCATACCTCATTTAACTATTTTCCAAAATAGGAAAATATAAATAATGGCTTTTTCAAACAAAAAACAAACACACTTTTAGCCCAAATCCACAACATGAGTTCACAACCCATGCTCTGTTTTCCGCTCTATCGCATCCGAGCACCCATTGGATAATAAGATGACCAATCACAACACGGTATCATCCACCGGGCCACGCCGTTTTGCACGCTACCCATCTTACGTACGCAAACTGTACATATATACCCCAGAGAATACCAACAAAACCAGGGAAACATCCCTCCTAAAACATCTCATCAACCAAAACAAACCAAACGGTGTTTCTTGCCTACAATGTGCCCCACAATCCGAATATATTCATTATATTCATATACAATTTCCGCATAGGAAAGCCATGGCAAGAAATAAACCGAAAAAAGGTAACAATGAGATCACTTAACCAACAAATATCAAACCTCTTCTCTGGCAAATGCGAACGCAAAAACGCCAATTCCAATCAGCAACCGAGCCATAAACAACCGGACCGTAACAATTAAAACACCAAGCAGTAAAAAAACACAGTTGTATCCCAACATACTGCTCTCTATACAAGAGAAATAATACGGACCCAATATAAATAATATGGCTAAGTTCCAAATACCTGGAATTCACGTTCGTTGATTGTAACCACACCAAACCCACACACCTTGCGAGTTAGACCCGATTCCTTACCATGGAATCACCTACCTGCAACTGACGAGTGTCATAACAGTAAAGACACGAAAGCACTGCTATTGCTAACACAAGAGAATTTGCGATTACAATTCTCCCCTCGCACCCCAAATAAAATCACATTTGATTTATCTTATACCATACGGTCATCTAGTCTTTAGTGTTCGCCCACTCCATTTATTTCGGACATAACGGGCCTAGACTATTTCGTGCTTAAATTAAGCCATACAAGTCACAGAGAGAGGAATGTCACTGGATGGGAAAGCGCCATCATTCTCTTAACCAAAACTATTATACTCCCTGCTTCACCCAGAAGTATCGTGGGTCGATGGTCCACGCAAGCTGCCCGTGAATACCCCCCTTGATTAACAACCATGGTATCTTCAGGTTGTTTCTCTCTCTGCTTTGAGTACTCATGTACAACCACAGACTTGGCTTTAATAAGTCTATCACACATAAGACGTCACATGACATCGATATCCCACACACATTCGCACTCGGAAAACAACCAGTACAAATATCCTAACATGGAAACCCCGGCCATCTCGTTTGTTTAAACAAATAAAAACCTGAACGCACATCAGCAAATCTGTAATTTGGAACACAAATAACCCGCAGACGGGATTATTCCACCTAAATTACATTATAACATTTGAAACAAACCAGCCACAACGTAGCCGCTATACTCATAAACAAAGGGCCGACCAAAACATATTTGTCCAAATACCGCACACGGTTTGACCATATGTTTCTTTTTCAAACACCAAAAAAAACGTCTCTTTCCATCACCGCACACGGTTAGATGTTTTGATTTTTTCTTAAACAACTATCAAAAGATAGAAGAAAAAATTATCTAAAAGCCCATACCTCATTTAACTATTTTCCAAAATAGGAAAATATAAATAATGGCTTTTTCAAACAAAAAACAAACACACTTTTAGCCCAAATCCACAACATGAGTTCACAACCCATGCTCTGTTTTCCGCTCTATCGCATCCGAGCACCCATTGGATAATAAGATGACCAATCACAACACGGTATCATCCACCGGGCCACGCCGTTTTGCACGCTACCCATCTTACGTACGCAAACTGTACATATATACCCCAGAGAATACCAACAAAACCAGGGAAACATCCCTCCTAAAACATCTCATCAACCAAAACAAACCAAACGGTGTTTCTTGCCTACAATGTGCCCCACAATCCGAATATATTCATTATATTCATATACAATTTCCGCATAGGAAAGCCATGGCAAGAAATAAACCGAAAAAAGGTAACAATGAGATCACTTAACCAACAAATATCAAACCTCTTCTCTGGCAAATGCGAACGCAAAAACGCCAATTCCAATCAGCAACCGAGCCATAAACAACCGGACCGTAACAATTAAAACACCAAGCAGTAAAAAAACACAGTTGTATCCCAACATACTGCTCTCTATACAAGAGAAATAATACGGACCCAATATAAATAATATGGCTAAGTTCCAAATACCTGGAATTCACGTTCGTTGATTGTAACCACACCAAACCCACACACCTTGCGAGTTAGACCCGATTCCTTACCATGGAATCACCTACCTGCAACTGACGAGTGTCATAACAGTAAAGACACGAAAGCACTGCTATTGCTAACACAAGAGAATTTGCGATTACAATTCTCCCCTCGCACCCCAAATAAAATCACATTTGATTTATCTTATACCATACGGTCATCTAGTCTTTAGTGTTCGCCCACTCCATTTATTTCGGACATAACGGGCCTAGACTATTTCGTGCTTAAATTAAGCCATACAAGTCACAGAGAGAGGAATGTCACTGGATGGGAAAGCGCCATCATTCTCTTAACCAAAACTATTATACTCCCTGCTTCACCCAGAAGTATCGTGGGTCGATGGTCCACGCAAGCTGCCCGTGAATACCCCCCTTGATTAACAACCATGGTATCTTCAGGTTGTTTCTCTCTCTGCTTTGAGTACTCATGTACAACCACAGACTTGGCTTTAATAAGTCTATCACACATAAGACGTCACATGACATCGATATCCCACACACATTCGCACTCGGAAAACAACCAGTACAAATATCCTAACATGGAAACCCCGGCCATCTCGTTTGTTTAAACAAATAAAAACCTGAACGCACATCAGCAAATCTGTAATTTGGAACACAAATAACCCGCAGACGGGATTATTCCACCTAAATTACATTATAACATTTGAAACAAACCAGCCACAACGTAGCCGCTATACTCATAAACAAAGGGCCGACCAAAACATATTTGTCCAAATACCGCACACGGTTTGACCATATGTTTCTTTTTCAAACACCAAAAAAAACGTCTCTTTCCATCACCGCACACGGTTAGATGTTTTGATTTTTTCTTAAACAACTATCAAAAGATAGAAGAAAAAATTATCTAAAAGCCCATACCTCATTTAACTATTTTCCAAAATAGGAAAATATAAATAATGGCTTTTTCAAACAAAAAACAAACACACTTTTAGCCCAAATCCACAACATGAGTTCACAACCCATGCTCTGTTTTCCGCTCTATCGCATCCGAGCACCCATTGGATAATAAGATGACCAATCACAACACGGTATCATCCACCGGGCCACGCCGTTTTGCACGCTACCCATCTTACGTACGCAAACTGTACATATATACCCCAGAGAATACCAACAAAACCAGGGAAACATCCCTCCTAAAACATCTCATCAACCAAAACAAACCAAACGGTGTTTCTTGCCTACAATGTGCCCCACAATCCGAATATATTCATTATATTCATATACAATTTCCGCATAGGAAAGCCATGGCAAGAAATAAACCGAAAAAAGGTAACAATGAGATCACTTAACCAACAAATATCAAACCTCTTCTCTGGCAAATGCGAACGCAAAAACGCCAATTCCAATCAGCAACCGAGCCATAAACAACCGGACCGTAACAATTAAAACACCAAGCAGTAAAAAAACACAGTTGTATCCCAACATACTGCTCTCTATACAAGAGAAATAATACGGACCCAATATAAATAATATGGCTAAGTTCCAAATACCTGGAATTCACGTTCGTTGATTGTAACCACACCAAACCCACACACCTTGCGAGTTAGACCCGATTCCTTACCATGGAATCACCTACCTGCAACTGACGAGTGTCATAACAGTAAAGACACGAAAGCACTGCTATTGCTAACACAAGAGAATTTGCGATTACAATTCTCCCCTCGCACCCCAAATAAAATCACATTTGATTTATCTTATACCATACGGTCATCTAGTCTTTAGTGTTCGCCCACTCCATTTATTTCGGACATAACGGGCCTAGACTATTTCGTGCTTAAATTAAGCCATACAAGTCACAGAGAGAGGAATGTCACTGGATGGGAAAGCGCCATCATTCTCTTAACCAAAACTATTATACTCCCTGCTTCACCCAGAAGTATCGTGGGTCGATGGTCCACGCAAGCTGCCCGTGAATACCCCCCTTGATTAACAACCATGGTATCTTCAGGTTGTTTCTCTCTCTGCTTTGAGTACTCATGTACAACCACAGACTTGGCTTTAATAAGTCTATCACACATAAGACGTCACATGACATCGATATCCCACACACATTCGCACTCGGAAAACAACCAGTACAAATATCCTAACATGGAAACCCCGGCCATCTCGTTTGTTTAAACAAATAAAAACCTGAACGCACATCAGCAAATCTGTAATTTGGAACACAAATAACCCGCAGACGGGATTATTCCACCTAAATTACATTATAACATTTGAAACAAACCAGCCACAACGTAGCCGCTATACTCATAAACAAAGGGCCGACCAAAACATATTTGTCCAAATACCGCACACGGTTTGACCATATGTTTCTTTTTCAAACACCAAAAAAAACGTCTCTTTCCATCACCGCACACGGTTAGATGTTTTGATTTTTTCTTAAACAACTATCAAAAGATAGAAGAAAAAATTATCTAAAAGCCCATACCTCATTTAACTATTTTCCAAAATAGGAAAATATAAATAATGGCTTTTTCAAACAAAAAACAAACACACTTTTAGCCCAAATCCACAACATGAGTTCACAACCCATGCTCTGTTTTCCGCTCTATCGCATCCGAGCACCCATTGGATAATAAGATGACCAATCACAACACGGTATCATCCACCGGGCCACGCCGTTTTGCACGCTACCCATCTTACGTACGCAAACTGTACATATATACCCCAGAGAATACCAACAAAACCAGGGAAACATCCCTCCTAAAACATCTCATCAACCAAAACAAACCAAACGGTGTTTCTTGCCTACAATGTGCCCCACAATCCGAATATATTCATTATATTCATATACAATTTCCGCATAGGAAAGCCATGGCAAGAAATAAACCGAAAAAAGGTAACAATGAGATCACTTAACCAACAAATATCAAACCTCTTCTCTGGCAAATGCGAACGCAAAAACGCCAATTCCAATCAGCAACCGAGCCATAAACAACCGGACCGTAACAATTAAAACACCAAGCAGTAAAAAAACACAGTTGTATCCCAACATACTGCTCTCTATACAAGAGAAATAATACGGACCCAATATAAATAATATGGCTAAGTTCCAAATACCTGGAATTCACGTTCGTTGATTGTAACCACACCAAACCCACACACCTTGCGAGTTAGACCCGATTCCTTACCATGGAATCACCTACCTGCAACTGACGAGTGTCATAACAGTAAAGACACGAAAGCACTGCTATTGCTAACACAAGAGAATTTGCGATTACAATTCTCCCCTCGCACCCCAAATAAAATCACATTTGATTTATCTTATACCATACGGTCATCTAGTCTTTAGTGTTCGCCCACTCCATTTATTTCGGACATAACGGGCCTAGACTATTTCGTGCTTAAATTAAGCCATACAAGTCACAGAGAGAGGAATGTCACTGGATGGGAAAGCGCCATCATTCTCTTAACCAAAACTATTATACTCCCTGCTTCACCCAGAAGTATCGTGGGTCGATGGTCCACGCAAGCTGCCCGTGAATACCCCCCTTGATTAACAACCATGGTATCTTCAGGTTGTTTCTCTCTCTGCTTTGAGTACTCATGTACAACCACAGACTTGGCTTTAATAAGTCTATCACACATAAGACGTCACATGACATCGATATCCCACACACATTCGCACTCGGAAAACAACCAGTACAAATATCCTAACATGGAAACCCCGGCCATCTCGTTTGTTTAAACAAATAAAAACCTGAACGCACATCAGCAAATCTGTAATTTGGAACACAAATAACCCGCAGACGGGATTATTCCACCTAAATTACATTATAACATTTGAAACAAACCAGCCACAACGTAGCCGCTATACTCATAAACAAAGGGCCGACCAAAACATATTTGTCCAAATACCGCACACGGTTTGACCATATGTTTCTTTTTCAAACACCAAAAAAAACGTCTCTTTCCATCACCGCACACGGTTAGATGTTTTGATTTTTTCTTAAACAACTATCAAAAGATAGAAGAAAAAATTATCTAAAAGCCCATACCTCATTTAACTATTTTCCAAAATAGGAAAATATAAATAATGGCTTTTTCAAACAAAAAACAAACACACTTTTAGCCCAAATCCACAACATGAGTTCACAACCCATGCTCTGTTTTCCGCTCTATCGCATCCGAGCACCCATTGGATAATAAGATGACCAATCACAACACGGTATCATCCACCGGGCCACGCCGTTTTGCACGCTACCCATCTTACGTACGCAAACTGTACATATATACCCCAGAGAATACCAACAAAACCAGGGAAACATCCCTCCTAAAACATCTCATCAACCAAAACAAACCAAACGGTGTTTCTTGCCTACAATGTGCCCCACAATCCGAATATATTCATTATATTCATATACAATTTCCGCATAGGAAAGCCATGGCAAGAAATAAACCGAAAAAAGGTAACAATGAGATCACTTAACCAACAAATATCAAACCTCTTCTCTGGCAAATGCGAACGCAAAAACGCCAATTCCAATCAGCAACCGAGCCATAAACAACCGGACCGTAACAATTAAAACACCAAGCAGTAAAAAAACACAGTTGTATCCCAACATACTGCTCTCTATACAAGAGAAATAATACGGACCCAATATAAATAATATGGCTAAGTTCCAAATACCTGGAATTCACGTTCGTTGATTGTAACCACACCAAACCCACACACCTTGCGAGTTAGACCCGATTCCTTACCATGGAATCACCTACCTGCAACTGACGAGTGTCATAACAGTAAAGACACGAAAGCACTGCTATTGCTAACACAAGAGAATTTGCGATTACAATTCTCCCCTCGCACCCCAAATAAAATCACATTTGATTTATCTTATACCATACGGTCATCTAGTCTTTAGTGTTCGCCCACTCCATTTATTTCGGACATAACGGGCCTAGACTATTTCGTGCTTAAATTAAGCCATACAAGTCACAGAGAGAGGAATGTCACTGGATGGGAAAGCGCCATCATTCTCTTAACCAAAACTATTATACTCCCTGCTTCACCCAGAAGTATCGTGGGTCGATGGTCCACGCAAGCTGCCCGTGAATACCCCCCTTGATTAACAACCATGGTATCTTCAGGTTGTTTCTCTCTCTGCTTTGAGTACTCATGTACAACCACAGACTTGGCTTTAATAAGTCTATCACACATAAGACGTCACATGACATCGATATCCCACACACATTCGCACTCGGAAAACAACCAGTACAAATATCCTAACATGGAAACCCCGGCCATCTCGTTTGTTTAAACAAATAAAAACCTGAACGCACATCAGCAAATCTGTAATTTGGAACACAAATAACCCGCAGACGGGATTATTCCACCTAAATTACATTATAACATTTGAAACAAACCAGCCACAACGTAGCCGCTATACTCATAAACAAAGGGCCGACCAAAACATATTTGTCCAAATACCGCACACGGTTTGACCATATGTTTCTTTTTCAAACACCAAAAAAAACGTCTCTTTCCATCACCGCACACGGTTAGATGTTTTGATTTTTTCTTAAACAACTATCAAAAGATAGAAGAAAAAATTATCTAAAAGCCCATACCTCATTTAACTATTTTCCAAAATAGGAAAATATAAATAATGGCTTTTTCAAACAAAAAACAAACACACTTTTAGCCCAAATCCACAACATGAGTTCACAACCCATGCTCTGTTTTCCGCTCTATCGCATCCGAGCACCCATTGGATAATAAGATGACCAATCACAACACGGTATCATCCACCGGGCCACGCCGTTTTGCACGCTACCCATCTTACGTACGCAAACTGTACATATATACCCCAGAGAATACCAACAAAACCAGGGAAACATCCCTCCTAAAACATCTCATCAACCAAAACAAACCAAACGGTGTTTCTTGCCTACAATGTGCCCCACAATCCGAATATATTCATTATATTCATATACAATTTCCGCATAGGAAAGCCATGGCAAGAAATAAACCGAAAAAAGGTAACAATGAGATCACTTAACCAACAAATATCAAACCTCTTCTCTGGCAAATGCGAACGCAAAAACGCCAATTCCAATCAGCAACCGAGCCATAAACAACCGGACCGTAACAATTAAAACACCAAGCAGTAAAAAAACACAGTTGTATCCCAACATACTGCTCTCTATACAAGAGAAATAATACGGACCCAATATAAATAATATGGCTAAGTTCCAAATACCTGGAATTCACGTTCGTTGATTGTAACCACACCAAACCCACACACCTTGCGAGTTAGACCCGATTCCTTACCATGGAATCACCTACCTGCAACTGACGAGTGTCATAACAGTAAAGACACGAAAGCACTGCTATTGCTAACACAAGAGAATTTGCGATTACAATTCTCCCCTCGCACCCCAAATAAAATCACATTTGATTTATCTTATACCATACGGTCATCTAGTCTTTAGTGTTCGCCCACTCCATTTATTTCGGACATAACGGGCCTAGACTATTTCGTGCTTAAATTAAGCCATACAAGTCACAGAGAGAGGAATGTCACTGGATGGGAAAGCGCCATCATTCTCTTAACCAAAACTATTATACTCCCTGCTTCACCCAGAAGTATCGTGGGTCGATGGTCCACGCAAGCTGCCCGTGAATACCCCCCTTGATTAACAACCATGGTATCTTCAGGTTGTTTCTCTCTCTGCTTTGAGTACTCATGTACAACCACAGACTTGGCTTTAATAAGTCTATCACACATAAGACGTCACATGACATCGATATCCCACACACATTCGCACTCGGAAAACAACCAGTACAAATATCCTAACATGGAAACCCCGGCCATCTCGTTTGTTTAAACAAATAAAAACCTGAACGCACATCAGCAAATCTGTAATTTGGAACACAAATAACCCGCAGACGGGATTATTCCACCTAAATTACATTATAACATTTGAAACAAACCAGCCACAACGTAGCCGCTATACTCATAAACAAAGGGCCGACCAAAACATATTTGTCCAAATACCGCACACGGTTTGACCATATGTTTCTTTTTCAAACACCAAAAAAAACGTCTCTTTCCATCACCGCACACGGTTAGATGTTTTGATTTTTTCTTAAACAACTATCAAAAGATAGAAGAAAAAATTATCTAAAAGCCCATACCTCATTTAACTATTTTCCAAAATAGGAAAATATAAATAATGGCTTTTTCAAACAAAAAACAAACACACTTTTAGCCCAAATCCACAACATGAGTTCACAACCCATGCTCTGTTTTCCGCTCTATCGCATCCGAGCACCCATTGGATAATAAGATGACCAATCACAACACGGTATCATCCACCGGGCCACGCCGTTTTGCACGCTACCCATCTTACGTACGCAAACTGTACATATATACCCCAGAGAATACCAACAAAACCAGGGAAACATCCCTCCTAAAACATCTCATCAACCAAAACAAACCAAACGGTGTTTCTTGCCTACAATGTGCCCCACAATCCGAATATATTCATTATATTCATATACAATTTCCGCATAGGAAAGCCATGGCAAGAAATAAACCGAAAAAAGGTAACAATGAGATCACTTAACCAACAAATATCAAACCTCTTCTCTGGCAAATGCGAACGCAAAAACGCCAATTCCAATCAGCAACCGAGCCATAAACAACCGGACCGTAACAATTAAAACACCAAGCAGTAAAAAAACACAGTTGTATCCCAACATACTGCTCTCTATACAAGAGAAATAATACGGACCCAATATAAATAATATGGCTAAGTTCCAAATACCTGGAATTCACGTTCGTTGATTGTAACCACACCAAACCCACACACCTTGCGAGTTAGACCCGATTCCTTACCATGGAATCACCTACCTGCAACTGACGAGTGTCATAACAGTAAAGACACGAAAGCACTGCTATTGCTAACACAAGAGAATTTGCGATTACAATTCTCCCCTCGCACCCCAAATAAAATCACATTTGATTTATCTTATACCATACGGTCATCTAGTCTTTAGTGTTCGCCCACTCCATTTATTTCGGACATAACGGGCCTAGACTATTTCGTGCTTAAATTAAGCCATACAAGTCACAGAGAGAGGAATGTCACTGGATGGGAAAGCGCCATCATTCTCTTAACCAAAACTATTATACTCCCTGCTTCACCCAGAAGTATCGTGGGTCGATGGTCCACGCAAGCTGCCCGTGAATACCCCCCTTGATTAACAACCATGGTATCTTCAGGTTGTTTCTCTCTCTGCTTTGAGTACTCATGTACAACCACAGACTTGGCTTTAATAAGTCTATCACACATAAGACGTCACATGACATCGATATCCCACACACATTCGCACTCGGAAAACAACCAGTACAAATATCCTAACATGGAAACCCCGGCCATCTCGTTTGTTTAAACAAATAAAAACCTGAACGCACATCAGCAAATCTGTAATTTGGAACACAAATAACCCGCAGACGGGATTATTCCACCTAAATTACATTATAACATTTGAAACAAACCAGCCACAACGTAGCCGCTATACTCATAAACAAAGGGCCGACCAAAACATATTTGTCCAAATACCGCACACGGTTTGACCATATGTTTCTTTTTCAAACACCAAAAAAAACGTCTCTTTCCATCACCGCACACGGTTAGATGTTTTGATTTTTTCTTAAACAACTATCAAAAGATAGAAGAAAAAATTATCTAAAAGCCCATACCTCATTTAACTATTTTCCAAAATAGGAAAATATAAATAATGGCTTTTTCAAACAAAAAACAAACACACTTTTAGCCCAAATCCACAACATGAGTTCACAACCCATGCTCTGTTTTCCGCTCTATCGCATCCGAGCACCCATTGGATAATAAGATGACCAATCACAACACGGTATCATCCACCGGGCCACGCCGTTTTGCACGCTACCCATCTTACGTACGCAAACTGTACATATATACCCCAGAGAATACCAACAAAACCAGGGAAACATCCCTCCTAAAACATCTCATCAACCAAAACAAACCAAACGGTGTTTCTTGCCTACAATGTGCCCCACAATCCGAATATATTCATTATATTCATATACAATTTCCGCATAGGAAAGCCATGGCAAGAAATAAACCGAAAAAAGGTAACAATGAGATCACTTAACCAACAAATATCAAACCTCTTCTCTGGCAAATGCGAACGCAAAAACGCCAATTCCAATCAGCAACCGAGCCATAAACAACCGGACCGTAACAATTAAAACACCAAGCAGTAAAAAAACACAGTTGTATCCCAACATACTGCTCTCTATACAAGAGAAATAATACGGACCCAATATAAATAATATGGCTAAGTTCCAAATACCTGGAATTCACGTTCGTTGATTGTAACCACACCAAACCCACACACCTTGCGAGTTAGACCCGATTCCTTACCATGGAATCACCTACCTGCAACTGACGAGTGTCATAACAGTAAAGACACGAAAGCACTGCTATTGCTAACACAAGAGAATTTGCGATTACAATTCTCCCCTCGCACCCCAAATAAAATCACATTTGATTTATCTTATACCATACGGTCATCTAGTCTTTAGTGTTCGCCCACTCCATTTATTTCGGACATAACGGGCCTAGACTATTTCGTGCTTAAATTAAGCCATACAAGTCACAGAGAGAGGAATGTCACTGGATGGGAAAGCGCCATCATTCTCTTAACCAAAACTATTATACTCCCTGCTTCACCCAGAAGTATCGTGGGTCGATGGTCCACGCAAGCTGCCCGTGAATACCCCCCTTGATTAACAACCATGGTATCTTCAGGTTGTTTCTCTCTCTGCTTTGAGTACTCATGTACAACCACAGACTTGGCTTTAATAAGTCTATCACACATAAGACGTCACATGACATCGATATCCCACACACATTCGCACTCGGAAAACAACCAGTACAAATATCCTAACATGGAAACCCCGGCCATCTCGTTTGTTTAAACAAATAAAAACCTGAACGCACATCAGCAAATCTGTAATTTGGAACACAAATAACCCGCAGACGGGATTATTCCACCTAAATTACATTATAACATTTGAAACAAACCAGCCACAACGTAGCCGCTATACTCATAAACAAAGGGCCGACCAAAACATATTTGTCCAAATACCGCACACGGTTTGACCATATGTTTCTTTTTCAAACACCAAAAAAAACGTCTCTTTCCATCACCGCACACGGTTAGATGTTTTGATTTTTTCTTAAACAACTATCAAAAGATAGAAGAAAAAATTATCTAAAAGCCCATACCTCATTTAACTATTTTCCAAAATAGGAAAATATAAATAATGGCTTTTTCAAACAAAAAACAAACACACTTTTAGCCCAAATCCACAACATGAGTTCACAACCCATGCTCTGTTTTCCGCTCTATCGCATCCGAGCACCCATTGGATAATAAGATGACCAATCACAACACGGTATCATCCACCGGGCCACGCCGTTTTGCACGCTACCCATCTTACGTACGCAAACTGTACATATATACCCCAGAGAATACCAACAAAACCAGGGAAACATCCCTCCTAAAACATCTCATCAACCAAAACAAACCAAACGGTGTTTCTTGCCTACAATGTGCCCCACAATCCGAATATATTCATTATATTCATATACAATTTCCGCATAGGAAAGCCATGGCAAGAAATAAACCGAAAAAAGGTAACAATGAGATCACTTAACCAACAAATATCAAACCTCTTCTCTGGCAAATGCGAACGCAAAAACGCCAATTCCAATCAGCAACCGAGCCATAAACAACCGGACCGTAACAATTAAAACACCAAGCAGTAAAAAAACACAGTTGTATCCCAACATACTGCTCTCTATACAAGAGAAATAATACGGACCCAATATAAATAATATGGCTAAGTTCCAAATACCTGGAATTCACGTTCGTTGATTGTAACCACACCAAACCCACACACCTTGCGAGTTAGACCCGATTCCTTACCATGGAATCACCTACCTGCAACTGACGAGTGTCATAACAGTAAAGACACGAAAGCACTGCTATTGCTAACACAAGAGAATTTGCGATTACAATTCTCCCCTCGCACCCCAAATAAAATCACATTTGATTTATCTTATACCATACGGTCATCTAGTCTTTAGTGTTCGCCCACTCCATTTATTTCGGACATAACGGGCCTAGACTATTTCGTGCTTAAATTAAGCCATACAAGTCACAGAGAGAGGAATGTCACTGGATGGGAAAGCGCCATCATTCTCTTAACCAAAACTATTATACTCCCTGCTTCACCCAGAAGTATCGTGGGTCGATGGTCCACGCAAGCTGCCCGTGAATACCCCCCTTGATTAACAACCATGGTATCTTCAGGTTGTTTCTCTCTCTGCTTTGAGTACTCATGTACAACCACAGACTTGGCTTTAATAAGTCTATCACACATAAGACGTCACATGACATCGATATCCCACACACATTCGCACTCGGAAAACAACCAGTACAAATATCCTAACATGGAAACCCCGGCCATCTCGTTTGTTTAAACAAATAAAAACCTGAACGCACATCAGCAAATCTGTAATTTGGAACACAAATAACCCGCAGACGGGATTATTCCACCTAAATTACATTATAACATTTGAAACAAACCAGCCACAACGTAGCCGCTATACTCATAAACAAAGGGCCGACCAAAACATATTTGTCCAAATACCGCACACGGTTTGACCATATGTTTCTTTTTCAAACACCAAAAAAAACGTCTCTTTCCATCACCGCACACGGTTAGATGTTTTGATTTTTTCTTAAACAACTATCAAAAGATAGAAGAAAAAATTATCTAAAAGCCCATACCTCATTTAACTATTTTCCAAAATAGGAAAATATAAATAATGGCTTTTTCAAACAAAAAACAAACACACTTTTAGCCCAAATCCACAACATGAGTTCACAACCCATGCTCTGTTTTCCGCTCTATCGCATCCGAGCACCCATTGGATAATAAGATGACCAATCACAACACGGTATCATCCACCGGGCCACGCCGTTTTGCACGCTACCCATCTTACGTACGCAAACTGTACATATATACCCCAGAGAATACCAACAAAACCAGGGAAACATCCCTCCTAAAACATCTCATCAACCAAAACAAACCAAACGGTGTTTCTTGCCTACAATGTGCCCCACAATCCGAATATATTCATTATATTCATATACAATTTCCGCATAGGAAAGCCATGGCAAGAAATAAACCGAAAAAAGGTAACAATGAGATCACTTAACCAACAAATATCAAACCTCTTCTCTGGCAAATGCGAACGCAAAAACGCCAATTCCAATCAGCAACCGAGCCATAAACAACCGGACCGTAACAATTAAAACACCAAGCAGTAAAAAAACACAGTTGTATCCCAACATACTGCTCTCTATACAAGAGAAATAATACGGACCCAATATAAATAATATGGCTAAGTTCCAAATACCTGGAATTCACGTTCGTTGATTGTAACCACACCAAACCCACACACCTTGCGAGTTAGACCCGATTCCTTACCATGGAATCACCTACCTGCAACTGACGAGTGTCATAACAGTAAAGACACGAAAGCACTGCTATTGCTAACACAAGAGAATTTGCGATTACAATTCTCCCCTCGCACCCCAAATAAAATCACATTTGATTTATCTTATACCATACGGTCATCTAGTCTTTAGTGTTCGCCCACTCCATTTATTTCGGACATAACGGGCCTAGACTATTTCGTGCTTAAATTAAGCCATACAAGTCACAGAGAGAGGAATGTCACTGGATGGGAAAGCGCCATCATTCTCTTAACCAAAACTATTATACTCCCTGCTTCACCCAGAAGTATCGTGGGTCGATGGTCCACGCAAGCTGCCCGTGAATACCCCCCTTGATTAACAACCATGGTATCTTCAGGTTGTTTCTCTCTCTGCTTTGAGTACTCATGTACAACCACAGACTTGGCTTTAATAAGTCTATCACACATAAGACGTCACATGACATCGATATCCCACACACATTCGCACTCGGAAAACAACCAGTACAAATATCCTAACATGGAAACCCCGGCCATCTCGTTTGTTTAAACAAATAAAAACCTGAACGCACATCAGCAAATCTGTAATTTGGAACACAAATAACCCGCAGACGGGATTATTCCACCTAAATTACATTATAACATTTGAAACAAACCAGCCACAACGTAGCCGCTATACTCATAAACAAAGGGCCGACCAAAACATATTTGTCCAAATACCGCACACGGTTTGACCATATGTTTCTTTTTCAAACACCAAAAAAAACGTCTCTTTCCATCACCGCACACGGTTAGATGTTTTGATTTTTTCTTAAACAACTATCAAAAGATAGAAGAAAAAATTATCTAAAAGCCCATACCTCATTTAACTATTTTCCAAAATAGGAAAATATAAATAATGGCTTTTTCAAACAAAAAACAAACACACTTTTAGCCCAAATCCACAACATGAGTTCACAACCCATGCTCTGTTTTCCGCTCTATCGCATCCGAGCACCCATTGGATAATAAGATGACCAATCACAACACGGTATCATCCACCGGGCCACGCCGTTTTGCACGCTACCCATCTTACGTACGCAAACTGTACATATATACCCCAGAGAATACCAACAAAACCAGGGAAACATCCCTCCTAAAACATCTCATCAACCAAAACAAACCAAACGGTGTTTCTTGCCTACAATGTGCCCCACAATCCGAATATATTCATTATATTCATATACAATTTCCGCATAGGAAAGCCATGGCAAGAAATAAACCGAAAAAAGGTAACAATGAGATCACTTAACCAACAAATATCAAACCTCTTCTCTGGCAAATGCGAACGCAAAAACGCCAATTCCAATCAGCAACCGAGCCATAAACAACCGGACCGTAACAATTAAAACACCAAGCAGTAAAAAAACACAGTTGTATCCCAACATACTGCTCTCTATACAAGAGAAATAATACGGACCCAATATAAATAATATGGCTAAGTTCCAAATACCTGGAATTCACGTTCGTTGATTGTAACCACACCAAACCCACACACCTTGCGAGTTAGACCCGATTCCTTACCATGGAATCACCTACCTGCAACTGACGAGTGTCATAACAGTAAAGACACGAAAGCACTGCTATTGCTAACACAAGAGAATTTGCGATTACAATTCTCCCCTCGCACCCCAAATAAAATCACATTTGATTTATCTTATACCATACGGTCATCTAGTCTTTAGTGTTCGCCCACTCCATTTATTTCGGACATAACGGGCCTAGACTATTTCGTGCTTAAATTAAGCCATACAAGTCACAGAGAGAGGAATGTCACTGGATGGGAAAGCGCCATCATTCTCTTAACCAAAACTATTATACTCCCTGCTTCACCCAGAAGTATCGTGGGTCGATGGTCCACGCAAGCTGCCCGTGAATACCCCCCTTGATTAACAACCATGGTATCTTCAGGTTGTTTCTCTCTCTGCTTTGAGTACTCATGTACAACCACAGACTTGGCTTTAATAAGTCTATCACACATAAGACGTCACATGACATCGATATCCCACACACATTCGCACTCGGAAAACAACCAGTACAAATATCCTAACATGGAAACCCCGGCCATCTCGTTTGTTTAAACAAATAAAAACCTGAACGCACATCAGCAAATCTGTAATTTGGAACACAAATAACCCGCAGACGGGATTATTCCACCTAAATTACATTATAACATTTGAAACAAACCAGCCACAACGTAGCCGCTATACTCATAAACAAAGGGCCGACCAAAACATATTTGTCCAAATACCGCACACGGTTTGACCATATGTTTCTTTTTCAAACACCAAAAAAAACGTCTCTTTCCATCACCGCACACGGTTAGATGTTTTGATTTTTTCTTAAACAACTATCAAAAGATAGAAGAAAAAATTATCTAAAAGCCCATACCTCATTTAACTATTTTCCAAAATAGGAAAATATAAATAATGGCTTTTTCAAACAAAAAACAAACACACTTTTAGCCCAAATCCACAACATGAGTTCACAACCCATGCTCTGTTTTCCGCTCTATCGCATCCGAGCACCCATTGGATAATAAGATGACCAATCACAACACGGTATCATCCACCGGGCCACGCCGTTTTGCACGCTACCCATCTTACGTACGCAAACTGTACATATATACCCCAGAGAATACCAACAAAACCAGGGAAACATCCCTCCTAAAACATCTCATCAACCAAAACAAACCAAACGGTGTTTCTTGCCTACAATGTGCCCCACAATCCGAATATATTCATTATATTCATATACAATTTCCGCATAGGAAAGCCATGGCAAGAAATAAACCGAAAAAAGGTAACAATGAGATCACTTAACCAACAAATATCAAACCTCTTCTCTGGCAAATGCGAACGCAAAAACGCCAATTCCAATCAGCAACCGAGCCATAAACAACCGGACCGTAACAATTAAAACACCAAGCAGTAAAAAAACACAGTTGTATCCCAACATACTGCTCTCTATACAAGAGAAATAATACGGACCCAATATAAATAATATGGCTAAGTTCCAAATACCTGGAATTCACGTTCGTTGATTGTAACCACACCAAACCCACACACCTTGCGAGTTAGACCCGATTCCTTACCATGGAATCACCTACCTGCAACTGACGAGTGTCATAACAGTAAAGACACGAAAGCACTGCTATTGCTAACACAAGAGAATTTGCGATTACAATTCTCCCCTCGCACCCCAAATAAAATCACATTTGATTTATCTTATACCATACGGTCATCTAGTCTTTAGTGTTCGCCCACTCCATTTATTTCGGACATAACGGGCCTAGACTATTTCGTGCTTAAATTAAGCCATACAAGTCACAGAGAGAGGAATGTCACTGGATGGGAAAGCGCCATCATTCTCTTAACCAAAACTATTATACTCCCTGCTTCACCCAGAAGTATCGTGGGTCGATGGTCCACGCAAGCTGCCCGTGAATACCCCCCTTGATTAACAACCATGGTATCTTCAGGTTGTTTCTCTCTCTGCTTTGAGTACTCATGTACAACCACAGACTTGGCTTTAATAAGTCTATCACACATAAGACGTCACATGACATCGATATCCCACACACATTCGCACTCGGAAAACAACCAGTACAAATATCCTAACATGGAAACCCCGGCCATCTCGTTTGTTTAAACAAATAAAAACCTGAACGCACATCAGCAAATCTGTAATTTGGAACACAAATAACCCGCAGACGGGATTATTCCACCTAAATTACATTATAACATTTGAAACAAACCAGCCACAACGTAGCCGCTATACTCATAAACAAAGGGCCGACCAAAACATATTTGTCCAAATACCGCACACGGTTTGACCATATGTTTCTTTTTCAAACACCAAAAAAAACGTCTCTTTCCATCACCGCACACGGTTAGATGTTTTGATTTTTTCTTAAACAACTATCAAAAGATAGAAGAAAAAATTATCTAAAAGCCCATACCTCATTTAACTATTTTCCAAAATAGGAAAATATAAATAATGGCTTTTTCAAACAAAAAACAAACACACTTTTAGCCCAAATCCACAACATGAGTTCACAACCCATGCTCTGTTTTCCGCTCTATCGCATCCGAGCACCCATTGGATAATAAGATGACCAATCACAACACGGTATCATCCACCGGGCCACGCCGTTTTGCACGCTACCCATCTTACGTACGCAAACTGTACATATATACCCCAGAGAATACCAACAAAACCAGGGAAACATCCCTCCTAAAACATCTCATCAACCAAAACAAACCAAACGGTGTTTCTTGCCTACAATGTGCCCCACAATCCGAATATATTCATTATATTCATATACAATTTCCGCATAGGAAAGCCATGGCAAGAAATAAACCGAAAAAAGGTAACAATGAGATCACTTAACCAACAAATATCAAACCTCTTCTCTGGCAAATGCGAACGCAAAAACGCCAATTCCAATCAGCAACCGAGCCATAAACAACCGGACCGTAACAATTAAAACACCAAGCAGTAAAAAAACACAGTTGTATCCCAACATACTGCTCTCTATACAAGAGAAATAATACGGACCCAATATAAATAATATGGCTAAGTTCCAAATACCTGGAATTCACGTTCGTTGATTGTAACCACACCAAACCCACACACCTTGCGAGTTAGACCCGATTCCTTACCATGGAATCACCTACCTGCAACTGACCAGTGTCATAACAGTAAAGACACGAAAGCACTGCTATTGCTAACACAAGAGAATTTGCGATTACAATTCTCCCCTCGCACCCCAAATAAAATCACATTTGATTTATCTTATACCATACGGTCATCTAGTCTTTAGTGTTCGCCCACTCCATTTATTTCGGACATAACGGGCCTAGACTATTTCGTGCTTAAATTAAGCCATACAAGTCACAGAGAGAGGAATGTCACTGGATGGGAAAGCGCCATCATTCTCTTAACCAAAACTATTATACTCCCTGCTTCACCCAGAAGTATCGTGGGTCGATGGTCCACGCAAGCTGCCCGTGAATACCCCCCTTGATTAACAACCATGGTATCTTCAGGTTGTTTCTCTCTCTGCTTTGAGTACTCATGTACAACCACAGACTTGGCTTTAATAAGTCTATCACACATAAGACGTCACATGACATCGATATCCCACACACATTCGCACTCGGAAAACAACCAGTACAAATATCCTAACATGGAAACCCCGGCCATCTCGTTTGTTTAAACAAATAAAAACCTGAACGCACATCAGCAAATCTGTAATTTGGAACACAAATAACCCGCAGACGGGATTATTCCACCTAAATTACATTATAACATTTGAAACAAACCAGCCACAACGTAGCCGCTATACTCATAAACAAAGGGCCGACCAAAACATATTTGTCCAAATACCGCACACGGTTTGACCATATGTTTCTTTTTCAAACACCAAAAAAAACGTCTCTTTCCATCACCGCACACGGTTAGATGTTTTGATTTTTTCTTAAACAACTATCAAAAGATAGAAGAAAAAATTATCTAAAAGCCCATACCTCATTTAACTATTTTCCAAAATAGGAAAATATAAATAATGGCTTTTTCAAACAAAAAACAAACACACTTTTAGCCCAAATCCACAACATGAGTTCACAACCCATGCTCTGTTTTCCGCTCTATCGCATCCGAGCACCCATTGGATAATAAGATGACCAATCACAACACGGTATCATCCACCGGGCCACGCCGTTTTGCACGCTACCCATCTTACGTACGCAAACTGTACATATATACCCCAGAGAATACCAACAAAACCAGGGAAACATCCCTCCTAAAACATCTCATCAACCAAAACAAACCAAACGGTGTTTCTTGCCTACAATGTGCCCCACAATCCGAATATATTCATTATATTCATATACAATTTCCGCATAGGAAAGCCATGGCAAGAAATAAACCGAAAAAAGGTAACAATGAGATCACTTAACCAACAAATATCAAACCTCTTCTCTGGCAAATGCGAACGCAAAAACGCCAATTCCAATCAGCAACCGAGCCATAAACAACCGGACCGTAACAATTAAAACACCAAGCAGTAAAAAAACACAGTTGTATCCCAACATACTGCTCTCTATACAAGAGAAATAATACGGACCCAATATAAATAATATGGCTAAGTTCCAAATACCTGGAATTCACGTTCGTTGATTGTAACCACACCAAACCCACACACCTTGCGAGTTAGACCCGATTCCTTACCATGGAATCACCTACCTGCAACTGACGAGTGTCATAACAGTAAAGACACGAAAGCACTGCTATTGCTAACACAAGAGAATTTGCGATTACAATTCTCCCCTCGCACCCCAAATAAAATCACATTTGATTTATCTTATACCATACGGTCATCTAGTCTTTAGTGTTCGCCCACTCCATTTATTTCGGACATAACGGGCCTAGACTATTTCGTGCTTAAATTAAGCCATACAAGTCACAGAGAGAGGAATGTCACTGGATGGGAAAGCGCCATCATTCTCTTAACCAAAACTATTATACTCCCTGCTTCACCCAGAAGTATCGTGGGTCGATGGTCCACGCAAGCTGCCCGTGAATACCCCCCTTGATTAACAACCATGGTATCTTCAGGTTGTTTCTCTCTCTGCTTTGAGTACTCATGTACAACCACAGACTTGGCTTTAATAAGTCTATCACACATAAGACGTCACATGACATCGATATCCCACACACATTCGCACTCGGAAAACAACCAGTACAAATATCCTAACATGGAAACCCCGGCCATCTCGTTTGTTTAAACAAATAAAAACCTGAACGCACATCAGCAAATCTGTAATTTGGAACACAAATAACCCGCAGACGGGATTATTCCACCTAAATTACATTATAACATTTGAAACAAACCAGCCACAACGTAGCCGCTATACTCATAAACAAAGGGCCGACCAAAACATATTTGTCCAAATACCGCACACGGTTTGACCATATGTTTCTTTTTCAAACACCAAAAAAAACGTCTCTTTCCATCACCGCACACGGTTAGATGTTTTGATTTTTTCTTAAACAACTATCAAAAGATAGAAGAAAAAATTATCTAAAAGCCCATACCTCATTTAACTATTTTCCAAAATAGGAAAATATAAATAATGGCTTTTTCAAACAAAAAACAAACACACTTTTAGCCCAAATCCACAACATGAGTTCACAACCCATGCTCTGTTTTCCGCTCTATCGCATCCGAGCACCCATTGGATAATAAGATGACCAATCACAACACGGTATCATCCACCGGGCCACGCCGTTTTGCACGCTACCCATCTTACGTACGCAAACTGTACATATATACCCCAGAGAATACCAACAAAACCAGGGAAACATCCCTCCTAAAACATCTCATCAACCAAAACAAACCAAACGGTGTTTCTTGCCTACAATGTGCCCCACAATCCGAATATATTCATTATATTCATATACAATTTCCGCATAGGAAAGCCATGGCAAGAAATAAACCGAAAAAAGGTAACAATGAGATCACTTAACCAACAAATATCAAACCTCTTCTCTGGCAAATGCGAACGCAAAAACGCCAATTCCAATCAGCAACCGAGCCATAAACAACCGGACCGTAACAATTAAAACACCAAGCAGTAAAAAAACACAGTTGTATCCCAACATACTGCTCTCTATACAAGAGAAATAATACGGACCCAATATAAATAATATGGCTAAGTTCCAAATACCTGGAATTCACGTTCGTTGATTGTAACCACACCAAACCCACACACCTTGCGAGTTAGACCCGATTCCTTACCATGGAATCACCTACCTGCAACTGACGAGTGTCATAACAGTAAAGACACGAAAGCACTGCTATTGCTAACACAAGAGAATTTGCGATTACAATTCTCCCCTCGCACCCCAAATAAAATCACATTTGATTTATCTTATACCATACGGTCATCTAGTCTTTAGTGTTCGCCCACTCCATTTATTTCGGACATAACGGGCCTAGACTATTTCGTGCTTAAATTAAGCCATACAAGTCACAGAGAGAGGAATGTCACTGGATGGGAAAGCGCCATCATTCTCTTAACCAAAACTATTATACTCCCTGCTTCACCCAGAAGTATCGTGGGTCGATGGTCCACGCAAGCTGCCCGTGAATACCCCCCTTGATTAACAACCATGGTATCTTCAGGTTGTTTCTCTCTCTGCTTTGAGTACTCATGTACAACCACAGACTTGGCTTTAATAAGTCTATCACACATAAGACGTCACATGACATCGATATCCCACACACATTCGCACTCGGAAAACAACCAGTACAAATATCCTAACATGGAAACCCCGGCCATCTCGTTTGTTTAAACAAATAAAAACCTGAACGCACATCAGCAAATCTGTAATTTGGAACACAAATAACCCGCAGACGGGATTATTCCACCTAAATTACATTATAACATTTGAAACAAACCAGCCACAACGTAGCCGCTATACTCATAAACAAAGGGCCGACCAAAACATATTTGTCCAAATACCGCACACGGTTTGACCATATGTTTCTTTTTCAAACACCAAAAAAAACGTCTCTTTCCATCACCGCACACGGTTAGATGTTTTGATTTTTTCTTAAACAACTATCAAAAGATAGAAGAAAAAATTATCTAAAAGCCCATACCTCATTTAACTATTTTCCAAAATAGGAAAATATAAATAATGGCTTTTTCAAACAAAAAACAAACACACTTTTAGCCCAAATCCACAACATGAGTTCACAACCCATGCTCTGTTTTCCGCTCTATCGCATCCGAGCACCCATTGGATAATAAGATGACCAATCACAACACGGTATCATCCACCGGGCCACGCCGTTTTGCACGCTACCCATCTTACGTACGCAAACTGTACATATATACCCCAGAGAATACCAACAAAACCAGGGAAACATCCCTCCTAAAACATCTCATCAACCAAAACAAACCAAACGGTGTTTCTTGCCTACAATGTGCCCCACAATCCGAATATATTCATTATATTCATATACAATTTCCGCATAGGAAAGCCATGGCAAGAAATAAACCGAAAAAAGGTAACAATGAGATCACTTAACCAACAAATATCAAACCTCTTCTCTGGCAAATGCGAACGCAAAAACGCCAATTCCAATCAGCAACCGAGCCATAAACAACCGGACCGTAACAATTAAAACACCAAGCAGTAAAAAAACACAGTTGTATCCCAACATACTGCTCTCTATACAAGAGAAATAATACGGACCCAATATAAATAATATGGCTAAGTTCCAAATACCTGGAATTCACGTTCGTTGATTGTAACCACACCAAACCCACACACCTTGCGAGTTAGACCCGATTCCTTACCATGGAATCACCTACCTGCAACTGACGAGTGTCATAACAGTAAAGACACGAAAGCACTGCTATTGCTAACACAAGAGAATTTGCGATTACAATTCTCCCCTCGCACCCCAAATAAAATCACATTTGATTTATCTTATACCATACGGTCATCTAGTCTTTAGTGTTCGCCCACTCCATTTATTTCGGACATAACGGGCCTAGACTATTTCGTGCTTAAATTAAGCCATACAAGTCACAGAGAGAGGAATGTCACTGGATGGGAAAGCGCCATCATTCTCTTAACCAAAACTATTATACTCCCTGCTTCACCCAGAAGTATCGTGGGTCGATGGTCCACGCAAGCTGCCCGTGAATACCCCCCTTGATTAACAACCATGGTATCTTCAGGTTGTTTCTCTCTCTGCTTTGAGTACTCATGTACAACCACAGACTTGGCTTTAATAAGTCTATCACACATAAGACGTCACATGACATCGATATCCCACACACATTCGCACTCGGAAAACAACCAGTACAAATATCCTAACATGGAAACCCCGGCCATCTCGTTTGTTTAAACAAATAAAAACCTGAACGCACATCAGCAAATCTGTAATTTGGAACACAAATAACCCGCAGACGGGATTATTCCACCTAAATTACATTATAACATTTGAAACAAACCAGCCACAACGTAGCCGCTATACTCATAAACAAAGGGCCGACCAAAACATATTTGTCCAAATACCGCACACGGTTTGACCATATGTTTCTTTTTCAAACACCAAAAAAAACGTCTCTTTCCATCACCGCACACGGTTAGATGTTTTGATTTTTTCTTAAACAACTATCAAAAGATAGAAGAAAAAATTATCTAAAAGCCCATACCTCATTTAACTATTTTCCAAAATAGGAAAATATAAATAATGGCTTTTTCAAACAAAAAACAAACACACTTTTAGCCCAAATCCACAACATGAGTTCACAACCCATGCTCTGTTTTCCGCTCTATCGCATCCGAGCACCCATTGGATAATAAGATGACCAATCACAACACGGTATCATCCACCGGGCCACGCCGTTTTGCACGCTACCCATCTTACGTACGCAAACTGTACATATATACCCCAGAGAATACCAACAAAACCAGGGAAACATCCCTCCTAAAACATCTCATCAACCAAAACAAACCAAACGGTGTTTCTTGCCTACAATGTGCCCCACAATCCGAATATATTCATTATATTCATATACAATTTCCGCATAGGAAAGCCATGGCAAGAAATAAACCGAAAAAAGGTAACAATGAGATCACTTAACCAACAAATATCAAACCTCTTCTCTGGCAAATGCGAACGCAAAAACGCCAATTCCAATCAGCAACCGAGCCATAAACAACCGGACCGTAACAATTAAAACACCAAGCAGTAAAAAAACACAGTTGTATCCCAACATACTGCTCTCTATACAAGAGAAATAATACGGACCCAATATAAATAATATGGCTAAGTTCCAAATACCTGGAATTCACGTTCGTTGATTGTAACCACACCAAACCCACACACCTTGCGAGTTAGACCCGATTCCTTACCATGGAATCACCTACCTGCAACTGACGAGTGTCATAACAGTAAAGACACGAAAGCACTGCTATTGCTAACACAAGAGAATTTGCGATTACAATTCTCCCCTCGCACCCCAAATAAAATCACATTTGATTTATCTTATACCATACGGTCATCTAGTCTTTAGTGTTCGCCCACTCCATTTATTTCGGACATAACGGGCCTAGACTATTTCGTGCTTAAATTAAGCCATACAAGTCACAGAGAGAGGAATGTCACTGGATGGGAAAGCGCCATCATTCTCTTAACCAAAACTATTATACTCCCTGCTTCACCCAGAAGTATCGTGGGTCGATGGTCCACGCAAGCTGCCCGTGAATACCCCCCTTGATTAACAACCATGGTATCTTCAGGTTGTTTCTCTCTCTGCTTTGAGTACTCATGTACAACCACAGACTTGGCTTTAATAAGTCTATCACACATAAGACGTCACATGACATCGATATCCCACACACATTCGCACTCGGAAAACAACCAGTACAAATATCCTAACATGGAAACCCCGGCCATCTCGTTTGTTTAAACAAATAAAAACCTGAACGCACATCAGCAAATCTGTAATTTGGAACACAAATAACCCGCAGACGGGATTATTCCACCTAAATTACATTATAACATTTGAAACAAACCAGCCACAACGTAGCCGCTATACTCATAAACAAAGGGCCGACCAAAACATATTTGTCCAAATACCGCACACGGTTTGACCATATGTTTCTTTTTCAAACACCAAAAAAAACGTCTCTTTCCATCACCGCACACGGTTAGATGTTTTGATTTTTTCTTAAACAACTATCAAAAGATAGAAGAAAAAATTATCTAAAAGCCCATACCTCATTTAACTATTTTCCAAAATAGGAAAATATAAATAATGGCTTTTTCAAACAAAAAACAAACACACTTTTAGCCCAAATCCACAACATGAGTTCACAACCCATGCTCTGTTTTCCGCTCTATCGCATCCGAGCACCCATTGGATAATAAGATGACCAATCACAACACGGTATCATCCACCGGGCCACGCCGTTTTGCACGCTACCCATCTTACGTACGCAAACTGTACATATATACCCCAGAGAATACCAACAAAACCAGGGAAACATCCCTCCTAAAACATCTCATCAACCAAAACAAACCAAACGGTGTTTCTTGCCTACAATGTGCCCCACAATCCGAATATATTCATTATATTCATATACAATTTCCGCATAGGAAAGCCATGGCAAGAAATAAACCGAAAAAAGGTAACAATGAGATCACTTAACCAACAAATATCAAACCTCTTCTCTGGCAAATGCGAACGCAAAAACGCCAATTCCAATCAGCAACCGAGCCATAAACAACCGGACCGTAACAATTAAAACACCAAGCAGTAAAAAAACACAGTTGTATCCCAACATACTGCTCTCTATACAAGAGAAATAATACGGACCCAATATAAATAATATGGCTAAGTTCCAAATACCTGGAATTCACGTTCGTTGATTGTAACCACACCAAACCCACACACCTTGCGAGTTAGACCCGATTCCTTACCATGGAATCACCTACCTGCAACTGACGAGTGTCATAACAGTAAAGACACGAAAGCACTGCTATTGCTAACACAAGAGAATTTGCGATTACAATTCTCCCCTCGCACCCCAAATAAAATCACATTTGATTTATCTTATACCATACGGTCATCTAGTCTTTAGTGTTCGCCCACTCCATTTATTTCGGACATAACGGGCCTAGACTATTTCGTGCTTAAATTAAGCCATACAAGTCACAGAGAGAGGAATGTCACTGGATGGGAAAGCGCCATCATTCTCTTAACCAAAACTATTATACTCCCTGCTTCACCCAGAAGTATCGTGGGTCGATGGTCCACGCAAGCTGCCCGTGAATACCCCCCTTGATTAACAACCATGGTATCTTCAGGTTGTTTCTCTCTCTGCTTTGAGTACTCATGTACAACCACAGACTTGGCTTTAATAAGTCTATCACACATAAGACGTCACATGACATCGATATCCCACACACATTCGCACTCGGAAAACAACCAGTACAAATATCCTAACATGGAAACCCCGGCCATCTCGTTTGTTTAAACAAATAAAAACCTGAACGCACATCAGCAAATCTGTAATTTGGAACACAAATAACCCGCAGACGGGATTATTCCACCTAAATTACATTATAACATTTGAAACAAACCAGCCACAACGTAGCCGCTATACTCATAAACAAAGGGCCGACCAAAACATATTTGTCCAAATACCGCACACGGTTTGACCATATGTTTCTTTTTCAAACACCAAAAAAAACGTCTCTTTCCATCACCGCACACGGTTAGATGTTTTGATTTTTTCTTAAACAACTATCAAAAGATAGAAGAAAAAATTATCTAAAAGCCCATACCTCATTTAACTATTTTCCAAAATAGGAAAATATAAATAATGGCTTTTTCAAACAAAAAACAAACACACTTTTAGCCCAAATCCACAACATGAGTTCACAACCCATGCTCTGTTTTCCGCTCTATCGCATCCGAGCACCCATTGGATAATAAGATGACCAATCACAACACGGTATCATCCACCGGGCCACGCCGTTTTGCACGCTACCCATCTTACGTACGCAAACTGTACATATATACCCCAGAGAATACCAACAAAACCAGGGAAACATCCCTCCTAAAACATCTCATCAACCAAAACAAACCAAACGGTGTTTCTTGCCTACAATGTGCCCCACAATCCGAATATATTCATTATATTCATATACAATTTCCGCATAGGAAAGCCATGGCAAGAAATAAACCGAAAAAAGGTAACAATGAGATCACTTAACCAACAAATATCAAACCTCTTCTCTGGCAAATGCGAACGCAAAAACGCCAATTCCAATCAGCAACCGAGCCATAAACAACCGGACCGTAACAATTAAAACACCAAGCAGTAAAAAAACACAGTTGTATCCCAACATACTGCTCTCTATACAAGAGAAATAATACGGACCCAATATAAATAATATGGCTAAGTTCCAAATACCTGGAATTCACGTTCGTTGATTGTAACCACACCAAACCCACACACCTTGCGAGTTAGACCCGATTCCTTACCATGGAATCACCTACCTGCAACTGACGAGTGTCATAACAGTAAAGACACGAAAGCACTGCTATTGCTAACACAAGAGAATTTGCGATTACAATTCTCCCCTCGCACCCCAAATAAAATCACATTTGATTTATCTTATACCATACGGTCATCTAGTCTTTAGTGTTCGCCCACTCCATTTATTTCGGACATAACGGGCCTAGACTATTTCGTGCTTAAATTAAGCCATACAAGTCACAGAGAGAGGAATGTCACTGGATGGGAAAGCGCCATCATTCTCTTAACCAAAACTATTATACTCCCTGCTTCACCCAGAAGTATCGTGGGTCGATGGTCCACGCAAGCTGCCCGTGAATACCCCCCTTGATTAACAACCATGGTATCTTCAGGTTGTTTCTCTCTCTGCTTTGAGTACTCATGTACAACCACAGACTTGGCTTTAATAAGTCTATCACACATAAGACGTCACATGACATCGATATCCCACACACATTCGCACTCGGAAAACAACCAGTACAAATATCCTAACATGGAAACCCCGGCCATCTCGTTTGTTTAAACAAATAAAAACCTGAACGCACATCAGCAAATCTGTAATTTGGAACACAAATAACCCGCAGACGGGATTATTCCACCTAAATTACATTATAACATTTGAAACAAACCAGCCACAACGTAGCCGCTATACTCATAAACAAAGGGCCGACCAAAACATATTTGTCCAAATACCGCACACGGTTTGACCATATGTTTCTTTTTCAAACACCAAAAAAAACGTCTCTTTCCATCACCGCACACGGTTAGATGTTTTGATTTTTTCTTAAACAACTATCAAAAGATAGAAGAAAAAATTATCTAAAAGCCCATACCTCATTTAACTATTTTCCAAAATAGGAAAATATAAATAATGGCTTTTTCAAACAAAAAACAAACACACTTTTAGCCCAAATCCACAACATGAGTTCACAACCCATGCTCTGTTTTCCGCTCTATCGCATCCGAGCACCCATTGGATAATAAGATGACCAATCACAACACGGTATCATCCACCGGGCCACGCCGTTTTGCACGCTACCCATCTTACGTACGCAAACTGTACATATATACCCCAGAGAATACCAACAAAACCAGGGAAACATCCCTCCTAAAACATCTCATCAACCAAAACAAACCAAACGGTGTTTCTTGCCTACAATGTGCCCCACAATCCGAATATATTCATTATATTCATATACAATTTCCGCATAGGAAAGCCATGGCAAGAAATAAACCGAAAAAAGGTAACAATGAGATCACTTAACCAACAAATATCAAACCTCTTCTCTGGCAAATGCGAACGCAAAAACGCCAATTCCAATCAGCAACCGAGCCATAAACAACCGGACCGTAACAATTAAAACACCAAGCAGTAAAAAAACACAGTTGTATCCCAACATACTGCTCTCTATACAAGAGAAATAATACGGACCCAATATAAATAATATGGCTAAGTTCCAAATACCTGGAATTCACGTTCGTTGATTGTAACCACACCAAACCCACACACCTTGCGAGTTAGACCCGATTCCTTACCATGGAATCACCTACCTGCAACTGACGAGTGTCATAACAGTAAAGACACGAAAGCACTGCTATTGCTAACACAAGAGAATTTGCGATTACAATTCTCCCCTCGCACCCCAAATAAAATCACATTTGATTTATCTTATACCATACGGTCATCTAGTCTTTAGTGTTCGCCCACTCCATTTATTTCGGACATAACGGGCCTAGACTATTTCGTGCTTAAATTAAGCCATACAAGTCACAGAGAGAGGAATGTCACTGGATGGGAAAGCGCCATCATTCTCTTAACCAAAACTATTATACTCCCTGCTTCACCCAGAAGTATCGTGGGTCGATGGTCCACGCAAGCTGCCCGTGAATACCCCCCTTGATTAACAACCATGGTATCTTCAGGTTGTTTCTCTCTCTGCTTTGAGTACTCATGTACAACCACAGACTTGGCTTTAATAAGTCTATCACACATAAGACGTCACATGACATCGATATCCCACACACATTCGCACTCGGAAAACAACCAGTACAAATATCCTAACATGGAAACCCCGGCCATCTCGTTTGTTTAAACAAATAAAAACCTGAACGCACATCAGCAAATCTGTAATTTGGAACACAAATAACCCGCAGACGGGATTATTCCACCTAAATTACATTATAACATTTGAAACAAACCAGCCACAACGTAGCCGCTATACTCATAAACAAAGGGCCGACCAAAACATATTTGTCCAAATACCGCACACGGTTTGACCATATGTTTCTTTTTCAAACACCAAAAAAAACGTCTCTTTCCATCACCGCACACGGTTAGATGTTTTGATTTTTTCTTAAACAACTATCAAAAGATAGAAGAAAAAATTATCTAAAAGCCCATACCTCATTTAACTATTTTCCAAAATAGGAAAATATAAATAATGGCTTTTTCAAACAAAAAACAAACACACTTTTAGCCCAAATCCACAACATGAGTTCACAACCCATGCTCTGTTTTCCGCTCTATCGCATCCGAGCACCCATTGGATAATAAGATGACCAATCACAACACGGTATCATCCACCGGGCCACGCCGTTTTGCACGCTACCCATCTTACGTACGCAAACTGTACATATATACCCCAGAGAATACCAACAAAACCAGGGAAACATCCCTCCTAAAACATCTCATCAACCAAAACAAACCAAACGGTGTTTCTTGCCTACAATGTGCCCCACAATCCGAATATATTCATTATATTCATATACAATTTCCGCATAGGAAAGCCATGGCAAGAAATAAACCGAAAAAAGGTAACAATGAGATCACTTAACCAACAAATATCAAACCTCTTCTCTGGCAAATGCGAACGCAAAAACGCCAATTCCAATCAGCAACCGAGCCATAAACAACCGGACCGTAACAATTAAAACACCAAGCAGTAAAAAAACACAGTTGTATCCCAACATACTGCTCTCTATACAAGAGAAATAATACGGACCCAATATAAATAATATGGCTAAGTTCCAAATACCTGGAATTCACGTTCGTTGATTGTAACCACACCAAACCCACACACCTTGCGAGTTAGACCCGATTCCTTACCATGGAATCACCTACCTGCAACTGACGAGTGTCATAACAGTAAAGACACGAAAGCACTGCTATTGCTAACACAAGAGAATTTGCGATTACAATTCTCCCCTCGCACCCCAAATAAAATCACATTTGATTTATCTTATACCATACGGTCATCTAGTCTTTAGTGTTCGCCCACTCCATTTATTTCGGACATAACGGGCCTAGACTATTTCGTGCTTAAATTAAGCCATACAAGTCACAGAGAGAGGAATGTCACTGGATGGGAAAGCGCCATCATTCTCTTAACCAAAACTATTATACTCCCTGCTTCACCCAGAAGTATCGTGGGTCGATGGTCCACGCAAGCTGCCCGTGAATACCCCCCTTGATTAACAACCATGGTATCTTCAGGTTGTTTCTCTCTCTGCTTTGAGTACTCATGTACAACCACAGACTTGGCTTTAATAAGTCTATCACACATAAGACGTCACATGACATCGATATCCCACACACATTCGCACTCGGAAAACAACCAGTACAAATATCCTAACATGGAAACCCCGGCCATCTCGTTTGTTTAAACAAATAAAAACCTGAACGCACATCAGCAAATCTGTAATTTGGAACACAAATAACCCGCAGACGGGATTATTCCACCTAAATTACATTATAACATTTGAAACAAACCAGCCACAACGTAGCCGCTATACTCATAAACAAAGGGCCGACCAAAACATATTTGTCCAAATACCGCACACGGTTTGACCATATGTTTCTTTTTCAAACACCAAAAAAAACGTCTCTTTCCATCACCGCACACGGTTAGATGTTTTGATTTTTTCTTAAACAACTATCAAAAGATAGAAGAAAAAATTATCTAAAAGCCCATACCTCATTTAACTATTTTCCAAAATAGGAAAATATAAATAATGGCTTTTTCAAACAAAAAACAAACACACTTTTAGCCCAAATCCACAACATGAGTTCACAACCCATGCTCTGTTTTCCGCTCTATCGCATCCGAGCACCCATTGGATAATAAGATGACCAATCACAACACGGTATCATCCACCGGGCCACGCCGTTTTGCACGCTACCCATCTTACGTACGCAAACTGTACATATATACCCCAGAGAATACCAACAAAACCAGGGAAACATCCCTCCTAAAACATCTCATCAACCAAAACAAACCAAACGGTGTTTCTTGCCTACAATGTGCCCCACAATCCGAATATATTCATTATATTCATATACAATTTCCGCATAGGAAAGCCATGGCAAGAAATAAACCGAAAAAAGGTAACAATGAGATCACTTAACCAACAAATATCAAACCTCTTCTCTGGCAAATGCGAACGCAAAAACGCCAATTCCAATCAGCAACCGAGCCATAAACAACCGGACCGTAACAATTAAAACACCAAGCAGTAAAAAAACACAGTTGTATCCCAACATACTGCTCTCTATACAAGAGAAATAATACGGACCCAATATAAATAATATGGCTAAGTTCCAAATACCTGGAATTCACGTTCGTTGATTGTAACCACACCAAACCCACACACCTTGCGAGTTAGACCCGATTCCTTACCATGGAATCACCTACCTGCAACTGACGAGTGTCATAACAGTAAAGACACGAAAGCACTGCTATTGCTAACACAAGAGAATTTGCGATTACAATTCTCCCCTCGCACCCCAAATAAAATCACATTTGATTTATCTTATACCATACGGTCATCTAGTCTTTAGTGTTCGCCCACTCCATTTATTTCGGACATAACGGGCCTAGACTATTTCGTGCTTAAATTAAGCCATACAAGTCACAGAGAGAGGAATGTCACTGGATGGGAAAGCGCCATCATTCTCTTAACCAAAACTATTATACTCCCTGCTTCACCCAGAAGTATCGTGGGTCGATGGTCCACGCAAGCTGCCCGTGAATACCCCCCTTGATTAACAACCATGGTATCTTCAGGTTGTTTCTCTCTCTGCTTTGAGTACTCATGTACAACCACAGACTTGGCTTTAATAAGTCTATCACACATAAGACGTCACATGACATCGATATCCCACACACATTCGCACTCGGAAAACAACCAGTACAAATATCCTAACATGGAAACCCCGGCCATCTCGTTTGTTTAAACAAATAAAAACCTGAACGCACATCAGCAAATCTGTAATTTGGAACACAAATAACCCGCAGACGGGATTATTCCACCTAAATTACATTATAACATTTGAAACAAACCAGCCACAACGTAGCCGCTATACTCATAAACAAAGGGCCGACCAAAACATATTTGTCCAAATACCGCACACGGTTTGACCATATGTTTCTTTTTCAAACACCAAAAAAAACGTCTCTTTCCATCACCGCACACGGTTAGATGTTTTGATTTTTTCTTAAACAACTATCAAAAGATAGAAGAAAAAATTATCTAAAAGCCCATACCTCATTTAACTATTTTCCAAAATAGGAAAATATAAATAATGGCTTTTTCAAACAAAAAACAAACACACTTTTAGCCCAAATCCACAACATGAGTTCACAACCCATGCTCTGTTTTCCGCTCTATCGCATCCGAGCACCCATTGGATAATAAGATGACCAATCACAACACGGTATCATCCACCGGGCCACGCCGTTTTGCACGCTACCCATCTTACGTACGCAAACTGTACATATATACCCCAGAGAATACCAACAAAACCAGGGAAACATCCCTCCTAAAACATCTCATCAACCAAAACAAACCAAACGGTGTTTCTTGCCTACAATGTGCCCCACAATCCGAATATATTCATTATATTCATATACAATTTCCGCATAGGAAAGCCATGGCAAGAAATAAACCGAAAAAAGGTAACAATGAGATCACTTAACCAACAAATATCAAACCTCTTCTCTGGCAAATGCGAACGCAAAAACGCCAATTCCAATCAGCAACCGAGCCATAAACAACCGGACCGTAACAATTAAAACACCAAGCAGTAAAAAAACACAGTTGTATCCCAACATACTGCTCTCTATACAAGAGAAATAATACGGACCCAATATAAATAATATGGCTAAGTTCCAAATACCTGGAATTCACGTTCGTTGATTGTAACCACACCAAACCCACACACCTTGCGAGTTAGACCCGATTCCTTACCATGGAATCACCTACCTGCAACTGACGAGTGTCATAACAGTAAAGACACGAAAGCACTGCTATTGCTAACACAAGAGAATTTGCGATTACAATTCTCCCCTCGCACCCCAAATAAAATCACATTTGATTTATCTTATACCATACGGTCATCTAGTCTTTAGTGTTCGCCCACTCCATTTATTTCGGACATAACGGGCCTAGACTATTTCGTGCTTAAATTAAGCCATACAAGTCACAGAGAGAGGAATGTCACTGGATGGGAAAGCGCCATCATTCTCTTAACCTTAACCAACCTGTAACCACACCAAACCCACACACCTTGCGAGTTAGACCCGATTCCTTACCATGGAATCACCTACCTGCAACTGACGAGTGTCATAACAGTAAAGACACGAAAGCACTGCTATTGCTAACACAAGAGAATTTGCGATTACAATTCTCCCCTCGCACCCCAAATAAAATCACATTTGATTTATCTTATACCATACGGTCATCTAGTCTTTAGTGTTCGCCCACTCCATTTATTTCGGACATAACGGGCCTAGACTATTTCGTGCTTAAATTAAGCCATACAAGTCACAGAGAGAGGAATGTCACTGGATGGGAAAGCGCCATCATTCTCTTAACCAAAACTATTATACTCCCTGCTTCACCCAGAAGTATCGTGGGTCGATGGTCCACGCAAGCTGCCCGTGAATACCCCCCTTGATTAACAACCATGGTATCTTCAGGTTGTTTCTCTCTCTGCTTTGAGTACTCATGTACAACCACAGACTTGGCTTTAATAAGTCTATCACACATAAGACGTCACATGACATCGATATCCCACACACATTCGCACTCGGAAAACAACCAGTACAAATATCCTAACATGGAAACCCCGACCATCTCGTTTGTTTAAACAAATAAAAACCTGAACGCACATCAGCAAATCTGTAATTTGGAACACAAATAACCCGCAGACGGGATTATTCCACCTAAATTACATTATAACATTTGAAACAAACCAGCCACAACGTAGCCGCTATACTCATAAACAAAGGGCCGACCAAAACATATTTGTCCAAATACCGCACACGGTTTGACCATATGTTTCTTTTTCAAACACCAAAAAAAACGTCTCTTTCCATCACCGCACACGGTTAGATGTTTTGATTTTTTCTTAAACAACTATCAAAAGATAGAAGAAAAAATTATCTAAAAGCCCATACCTCATTTAACTATTTTCCAAAATAGGAAAATATAAATAATGGCTTTTTCAAACAAAAAACAAACACACTTTTAGCCCAAATCCACAACATGAGTTCACAACCCATGCTCTGTTTTCCGCTCTATCGCATCCGAGCACCCATTGGATAATAAGATGACCAATCACAACACGGTATCATCCACCGGGCCACGCCGTTTTGCACGCTACCCATCTTACGTACGCAAACTGTACATATATACCCCAGAGAATACCAACAAAACCAGGGAAACATCCCTCCTAAAACATCTCATCAACCAAAACAAACCAAACGGTTTTTCTTGCCTACAATGTGCCCCACAATCCGAATATATTCATTATATTCATATACAATTTCCGCATAGGAAAGCCATGGCAAGAAATAAACCGAAAAAAGGTAACAATGAGATCACTTAACCAACAAATATCAAACCTCTTCTCTGGCAAATGCGAACGCAAAAACGCCAATTCCAATCAGCAACCGAGCCATAAACAACCGGACCGTAACAATTAAAACACCAAGCAGTAAAAAAACACAGTTGTAACCCAACATACTGCTCTCTATACAAGAGAAATAATACGGACCCAATATAAATAATATGGCTAAGTTCCAAATACCTGGAATTCACGTTCGTTGATTGTAACCACACCAAACCCACACACCTTGCGAGTTAGACCCGATTCCTTACCATGGAATCACCTACCTGCAACTGACGAGTGTCATAACAGTAAAGACACGAAAGCACTGCTATTGCTAACACAAGAGAATTTGCGATTACAATTCTCCCCTCGCACCCCAAATAAAATCACATTTGATTTATCTTATACCATACGGTCATCTAGTCTTTAGTGTTCGCCCACTCCATTTATTTCGGACATAACGGGCCTAGACTATTTCGTGCTTAAATTAAGCCATACAAGTCACAGAGAGAGGAATGTCACTGGATGGGAAAGCGCCATCATTCTCTTAACCAAAACTATTATACTCCCTGCTTCACCCAGAAGTATCGTGGGTCGATGGTCCACGCAAGCTGCCCGTGAATACCCCCCTTGATTAACAACCATGGTATCTTCAGGTTGTTTCTCTCTCTGCTTTGAGTACTCATGTACAACCACAGACTTGGCTTTAATAAGTCTATCACACATAAGACGTCACATGACATCGATATCCCACACACATTCGCACTCGGAAAACAACCAGTACAAATATCCTAACATGGAAACCCCGACCATCTCGTTTGTTTAAACAAATAAAAACCTGAACGCACATCAGCAAATCTGTAATTTGGAACACAAATAACCCGCAGACGGGATTATTCCACCTAAATTACATTATAACATTTGAAACAAACCAGCCACAACGTAGCCGCTATACTCATAAACAAAGGGCCGACCAAAACATATTTGTCCAAATACCGCACACGGTTTGACCATATGTTTCTTTTTCAAACACCAAAAAAAACGTCTCTTTCCATCACCGCACACGGTTAGATGTTTTGATTTTTTCTTAAACAACTATCAAAAGATAGAAGAAAAAATTATCTAAAAGCCCATACCTCATTTAACTATTTTCCAAAATAGGAAAATATAAATAATGGCTTTTTCAAACAAAAAACAAACACACTTTTAGCCCAAATCCACAACATGAGTTCACAACCCATGCTCTGTTTTCCGCTCTATCGCATCCGAGCACCCATTGGATAATAAGATGACCAATCACAACACGGTATCATCCACCGGGCCACGCCGTTTTGCACGCTACCCATCTTACGTACGCAAACTGTACATATATACCCCAGAGAATACCAACAAAACCAGGGAAACATCCCTCCTAAAACATCTCATCAACCAAAACAAACCAAACGGTTTTTCTTGCCTACAATGTGCCCCACAATCCGAATATATTCATTATATTCATATACAATTTCCGCATAGGAAAGCCATGGCAAGAAATAAACCGAAAAAAGGTAACAATGAGATCACTTAACCAACAAATATCAAACCTCTTCTCTGGCAAATGCGAACGCAAAAACGCCAATTCCAATCAGCAACCGAGCCATAAACAACCGGACCGTAACAATTAAAACACCAAGCAGTAAAAAAACACAGTTGTAACCCAACATACTGCTCTCTATACAAGAGAAATAATACGGACCCAATATAAATAATATGGCTAAGTTCCAAATACCTGGAATTCACGTTCGTTGATTGTAACCACACCAAACCCACACACCTTGCGAGTTAGACCCGATTCCTTACCATGGAATCACCTACCTGCAACTGACGAGTGTCATAACAGTAAAGACACGAAAGCACTGCTATTGCTAACACAAGAGAATTTGCGATTACAATTCTCCCCTCGCACCCCAAATAAAATCACATTTGATTTATCTTATACCATACGGTCATCTAGTCTTTAGTGTTCGCCCACTCCATTTATTTCGGACATAACGGGCCTAGACTATTTCGTGCTTAAATTAAGCCATACAAGTCACAGAGAGAGGAATGTCACTGGATGGGAAAGCGCCATCATTCTCTTAACCAAAACTATTATACTCCCTGCTTCACCCAGAAGTATCGTGGGTCGATGGTCCACGCAAGCTGCCCGTGAATACCCCCCTTGATTAACAACCATGGTATCTTCAGGTTGTTTCTCTCTCTGCTTTGAGTACTCATGTACAACCACAGACTTGGCTTTAATAAGTCTATCACACATAAGACGTCACATGACATCGATATCCCACACACATTCGCACTCGGAAAACAACCAGTACAAATATCCTAACATGGAAACCCCGACCATCTCGTTTGTTTAAACAAATAAAAACCTGAACGCACATCAGCAAATCTGTAATTTGGAACACAAATAACCCGCAGACGGGATTATTCCACCTAAATTACATTATAACATTTGAAACAAACCAGCCACAACGTAGCCGCTATACTCATAAACAAAGGGCCGACCAAAACATATTTGTCCAAATACCGCACACGGTTTGACCATATGTTTCTTTTTCAAACACCAAAAAAAACGTCTCTTTCCATCACCGCACACGGTTAGATGTTTTGATTTTTTCTTAAACAACTATCAAAAGATAGAAGAAAAAATTATCTAAAAGCCCATACCTCATTTAACTATTTTCCAAAATAGGAAAATATAAATAATGGCTTTTTCAAACAAAAAACAAACACACTTTTAGCCCAAATCCACAACATGAGTTCACAACCCATGCTCTGTTTTCCGCTCTATCGCATCCGAGCACCCATTGGATAATAAGATGACCAATCACAACACGGTATCATCCACCGGGCCACGCCGTTTTGCACGCTACCCATCTTACGTACGCAAACTGTACATATATACCCCAGAGAATACCAACAAAACCAGGGAAACATCCCTCCTAAAACATCTCATCAACCAAAACAAACCAAACGGTTTTTCTTGCCTACAATGTGCCCCACAATCCGAATATATTCATTATATTCATATACAATTTCCGCATAGGAAAGCCATGGCAAGAAATAAACCGAAAAAAGGTAACAATGAGATCACTTAACCAACAAATATCAAACCTCTTCTCTGGCAAATGCGAACGCAAAAACGCCAATTCCAATCAGCAACCGAGCCATAAACAACCGGACCGTAACAATTAAAACACCAAGCAGTAAAAAAACACAGTTGTAACCCAACATACTGCTCTCTATACAAGAGAAATAATACGGACCCAATATAAATAATATGGCTAAGTTCCAAATACCTGGAATTCACGTTCGTTGATTGTAACCACACCAAACCCACACACCTTGCGAGTTAGACCCGATTCCTTACCATGGAATCACCTACCTGCAACTGACGAGTGTCATAACAGTAAAGACACGAAAGCACTGCTATTGCTAACACAAGAGAATTTGCGATTACAATTCTCCCCTCGCACCCCAAATAAAATCACATTTGATTTATCTTATACCATACGGTCATCTAGTCTTTAGTGTTCGCCCACTCCATTTATTTCGGACATAACGGGCCTAGACTATTTCGTGCTTAAATTAAGCCATACAAGTCACAGAGAGAGGAATGTCACTGGATGGGAAAGCGCCATCATTCTCTTAACCAAAACTATTATACTCCCTGCTTCACCCAGAAGTATCGTGGGTCGATGGTCCACGCAAGCTGCCCGTGAATACCCCCCTTGATTAACAACCATGGTATCTTCAGGTTGTTTCTCTCTCTGCTTTGAGTACTCATGTACAACCACAGACTTGGCTTTAATAAGTCTATCACACATAAGACGTCACATGACATCGATATCCCACACACATTCGCACTCGGAAAACAACCAGTACAAATATCCTAACATGGAAACCCCGACCATCTCGTTTGTTTAAACAAATAAAAACCTGAACGCACATCAGCAAATCTGTAATTTGGAACACAAATAACCCGCAGACGGGATTATTCCACCTAAATTACATTATAACATTTGAAACAAACCAGCCACAACGTAGCCGCTATACTCATAAACAAAGGGCCGACCAAAACATATTTGTCCAAATACCGCACACGGTTTGACCATATGTTTCTTTTTCAAACACCAAAAAAAACGTCTCTTTCCATCACCGCACACGGTTAGATGTTTTGATTTTTTCTTAAACAACTATCAAAAGATAGAAGAAAAAATTATCTAAAAGCCCATACCTCATTTAACTATTTTCCAAAATAGGAAAATATAAATAATGGCTTTTTCAAACAAAAAACAAACACACTTTTAGCCCAAATCCACAACATGAGTTCACAACCCATGCTCTGTTTTCCGCTCTATCGCATCCGAGCACCCATTGGATAATAAGATGACCAATCACAACACGGTATCATCCACCGGGCCACGCCGTTTTGCACGCTACCCATCTTACGTACGCAAACTGTACATATATACCCCAGAGAATACCAACAAAACCAGGGAAACATCCCTCCTAAAACATCTCATCAACCAAAACAAACCAAACGGTTTTTCTTGCCTACAATGTGCCCCACAATCCGAATATATTCATTATATTCATATACAATTTCCGCATAGGAAAGCCATGGCAAGAAATAAACCGAAAAAAGGTAACAATGAGATCACTTAACCAACAAATATCAAACCTCTTCTCTGGCAAATGCGAACGCAAAAACGCCAATTCCAATCAGCAACCGAGCCATAAACAACCGGACCGTAACAATTAAAACACCAAGCAGTAAAAAAACACAGTTGTAACCCAACATACTGCTCTCTATACAAGAGAAATAATACGGACCCAATATAAATAATATGGCTAAGTTCCAAATACCTGGAATTCACGTTCGTTGATTGTAACCACACCAAACCCACACACCTTGCGAGTTAGACCCGATTCCTTACCATGGAATCACCTACCTGCAACTGACGAGTGTCATAACAGTAAAGACACGAAAGCACTGCTATTGCTAACACAAGAGAATTTGCGATTACAATTCTCCCCTCGCACCCCAAATAAAATCACATTTGATTTATCTTATACCATACGGTCATCTAGTCTTTAGTGTTCGCCCACTCCATTTATTTCGGACATAACGGGCCTAGACTATTTCGTGCTTAAATTAAGCCATACAAGTCACAGAGAGAGGAATGTCACTGGATGGGAAAGCGCCATCATTCTCTTAACCAAAACTATTATACTCCCTGCTTCACCCAGAAGTATCGTGGGTCGATGGTCCACGCAAGCTGCCCGTGAATACCCCCCTTGATTAACAACCATGGTATCTTCAGGTTGTTTCTCTCTCTGCTTTGAGTACTCATGTACAACCACAGACTTGGCTTTAATAAGTCTATCACACATAAGACGTCACATGACATCGATATCCCACACACATTCGCACTCGGAAAACAACCAGTACAAATATCCTAACATGGAAACCCCGACCATCTCGTTTGTTTAAACAAATAAAAACCTGAACGCACATCAGCAAATCTGTAATTTGGAACACAAATAACCCGCAGACGGGATTATTCCACCTAAATTACATTATAACATTTGAAACAAACCAGCCACAACGTAGCCGCTATACTCATAAACAAAGGGCCGACCAAAACATATTTGTCCAAATACCGCACACGGTTTGACCATATGTTTCTTTTTCAAACACCAAAAAAAACGTCTCTTTCCATCACCGCACACGGTTAGATGTTTTGATTTTTTCTTAAACAACTATCAAAAGATAGAAGAAAAAATTATCTAAAAGCCCATACCTCATTTAACTATTTTCCAAAATAGGAAAATATAAATAATGGCTTTTTCAAACAAAAAACAAACACACTTTTAGCCCAAATCCACAACATGAGTTCACAACCCATGCTCTGTTTTCCGCTCTATCGCATCCGAGCACCCATTGGATAATAAGATGACCAATCACAACACGGTATCATCCACCGGGCCACGCCGTTTTGCACGCTACCCATCTTACGTACGCAAACTGTACATATATACCCCAGAGAATACCAACAAAACCAGGGAAACATCCCTCCTAAAACATCTCATCAACCAAAACAAACCAAACGGTTTTTCTTGCCTACAATGTGCCCCACAATCCGAATATATTCATTATATTCATACATTTCCGCATAGGAAAGCCATGGCAAGAAATAAACCGAAAAAAGGTAACAATGAGATCACTTAACCAACAAATATCAAACCTCTTCTCTGGCAAATGCGAACGCAAAAACGCCAATTCCAATCAGCAACCGAGCCATAAACAACCGGACCGTAACAATTAAAACACCAAGCAGTAAAAAAACACAGTTGTAACCCAACATACTGCTCTCTATACAAGAGAAATAATACGGACCCAATATAAATAATATGGCTAAGTTCCAAATACCTGGAATTCACGTTCGTTGATTGTAACCACACCAAACCCACACACCTTGCGAGTTAGACCCGATTCCTTACCATGGAATCACCTACCTGCAACTGACGAGTGTCATAACAGTAAAGACACGAAAGCACTGCTATTGCTAACACAAGAGAATTTGCGATTACAATTCTCCCCTCGCACCCCAAATAAAATCACATTTGATTTATCTTATACCATACGGTCATCTAGTCTTTAGTGTTCGCCCACTCCATTTATTTCGGACATAACGGGCCTAGACTATTTCGTGCTTAAATTAAGCCATACAAGTCACAGAGAGAGGAATGTCACTGGATGGGAAAGCGCCATCATTCTCTTAACCAAAACTATTATACTCCCTGCTTCACCCAGAAGTATCGTGGGTCGATGGTCCACGCAAGCTGCCCGTGAATACCCCCCTTGATTAACAACCATGGTATCTTCAGGTTGTTTCTCTCTCTGCTTTGAGTACTCATGTACAACCACAGACTTGGCTTTAATAAGTCTATCACACATAAGACGTCACATGACATCGATATCCCACACACATTCGCACTCGGAAAACAACCAGTACAAATATCCTAACATGGAAACCCCGACCATCTCGTTTGTTTAAACAAATAAAAACCTGAACGCACATCAGCAAATCTGTAATTTGGAACACAAATAACCCGCAGACGGGATTATTCCACCTAAATTACATTATAACATTTGAAACAAACCAGCCACAACGTAGCCGCTATACTCATAAACAAAGGGCCGACCAAAACATATTTGTCCAAATACCGCACACGGTTTGACCATATGTTTCTTTTTCAAACACCAAAAAAAACGTCTCTTTCCATCACCGCACACGGTTAGATGTTTTGATTTTTTCTTAAACAACTATCAAAAGATAGAAGAAAAAATTATCTAAAAGCCCATACCTCATTTAACTATTTTCCAAAATAGGAAAATATAAATAATGGCTTTTTCAAACAAAAAACAAACACACTTTTAGCCCAAATCCACAACATGAGTTCACAACCCATGCTCTGTTTTCCGCTCTATCGCATCCGAGCACCCATTGGATAATAAGATGACCAATCACAACACGGTATCATCCACCGGGCCACGCCGTTTTGCACGCTACCCATCTTACGTACGCAAACTGTACATATATACCCCAGAGAATACCAACAAAACCAGGGAAACATCCCTCCTAAAACATCTCATCAACCAAAACAAACCAAACGGTTTTTCTTGCCTACAATGTGCCCCACAATCCGAATATATTCATTATATTCATATACAATTTCCGCATAGGAAAGCCATGGCAAGAAATAAACCGAAAAAAGGTAACAATGAGATCACTTAACCAACAAATATCAAACCTCTTCTCTGGCAAATGCGAACGCAAAAACGCCAATTCCAATCAGCAACCGAGCCATAAACAACCGGACCGTAACAATTAAAACACCAAGCAGTAAAAAAACACAGTTGTAACCCAACATACTGCTCTCTATACAAGAGAAATAATACGGACCCAATATAAATAATATGGCTAAGTTCCAAATACCTGGAATTCACGTTCGTTGATTGTAACCACACCAAACCCACACACCTTGCGAGTTAGACCCGATTCCTTACCATGGAATCACCTACCTGCAACTGACGAGTGTCATAACAGTAAAGACACGAAAGCACTGCTATTGCTAACACAAGAGAATTTGCGATTACAATTCTCCCCTCGCACCCCAAATAAAATCACATTTGATTTATCTTATACCATACGGTCATCTAGTCTTTAGTGTTCGCCCACTCCATTTATTTCGGACATAACGGGCCTAGACTATTTCGTGCTTAAATTAAGCCATACAAGTCACAGAGAGAGGAATGTCACTGGATGGGAAAGCGCCATCATTCTCTTAACCAAAACTATTATACTCCCTGCTTCACCCAGAAGTATCGTGGGTCGATGGTCCACGCAAGCTGCCCGTGAATACCCCCCTTGATTAACAACCATGGTATCTTCAGGTTGTTTCTCTCTCTGCTTTGAGTACTCATGTACAACCACAGACTTGGCTTTAATAAGTCTATCACACATAAGACGTCACATGACATCGATATCCCACACACATTCGCACTCGGAAAACAACCAGTACAAATATCCTAACATGGAAACCCCGACCATCTCGTTTGTTTAAACAAATAAAAACCTGAACGCACATCAGCAAATCTGTAATTTGGAACACAAATAACCCGCAGACGGGATTATTCCACCTAAATTACATTATAACATTTGAAACAAACCAGCCACAACGTAGCCGCTATACTCATAAACAAAGGGCCGACCAAAACATATTTGTCCAAATACCGCACACGGTTTGACCATATGTTTCTTTTTCAAACACCAAAAAAAACGTCTCTTTCCATCACCGCACACGGTTAGATGTTTTGATTTTTTCTTAAACAACTATCAAAAGATAGAAGAAAAAATTATCTAAAAGCCCATACCTCATTTAACTATTTTCCAAAATAGGAAAATATAAATAATGGCTTTTTCAAACAAAAAACAAACACACTTTTAGCCCAAATCCACAACATGAGTTCACAACCCATGCTCTGTTTTCCGCTCTATCGCATCCGAGCACCCATTGGATAATAAGATGACCAATCACAACACGGTATCATCCACCGGGCCACGCCGTTTTGCACGCTACCCATCTTACGTACGCAAACTGTACATATATACCCCAGAGAATACCAACAAAACCAGGGAAACATCCCTCCTAAAACATCTCATCAACCAAAACAAACCAAACGGTTTTTCTTGCCTACAATGTGCCCCACAATCCGAATATATTCATTATATTCATATACAATTTCCGCATAGGAAAGCCATGGCAAGAAATAAACCGAAAAAAGGTAACAATGAGATCACTTAACCAACAAATATCAAACCTCTTCTCTGGCAAATGCGAACGCAAAAACGCCAATTCCAATCAGCAACCGAGCCATAAACAACCGGACCGTAACAATTAAAACACCAAGCAGTAAAAAAACACAGTTGTAACCCAACATACTGCTCTCTATACAAGAGAAATAATACGGACCCAATATAAATAATATGGCTAAGTTCCAAATACCTGGAATTCACGTTCGTTGATTGTAACCACACCAAACCCACACACCTTGCGAGTTAGACCCGATTCCTTACCATGGAATCACCTACCTGCAACTGACGAGTGTCATAACAGTAAAGACACGAAAGCACTGCTATTGCTAACACAAGAGAATTTGCGATTACAATTCTCCCCTCGCACCCCAAATAAAATCACATTTGATTTATCTTATACCATACGGTCATCTAGTCTTTAGTGTTCGCCCACTCCATTTATTTCGGACATAACGGGCCTAGACTATTTCGTGCTTAAATTAAGCCATACAAGTCACAGAGAGAGGAATGTCACTGGATGGGAAAGCGCCATCATTCTCTTAACCAAAACTATTATACTCCCTGCTTCACCCAGAAGTATCGTGGGTCGATGGTCCACGCAAGCTGCCCGTGAATACCCCCCTTGATTAACAACCATGGTATCTTCAGGTTGTTTCTCTCTCTGCTTTGAGTACTCATGTACAACCACAGACTTGGCTTTAATAAGTCTATCACACATAAGACGTCACATGACATCGATATCCCACACACATTCGCACTCGGAAAACAACCAGTACAAATATCCTAACATGGAAACCCCGACCATCTCGTTTGTTTAAACAAATAAAAACCTGAACGCACATCAGCAAATCTGTAATTTGGAACACAAATAACCCGCAGACGGGATTATTCCACCTAAATTACATTATAACATTTGAAACAAACCAGCCACAACGTAGCCGCTATACTCATAAACAAAGGGCCGACCAAAACATATTTGTCCAAATACCGCACACGGTTTGACCATATGTTTCTTTTTCAAACACCAAAAAAAACGTCTCTTTCCATCACCGCACACGGTTAGATGTTTTGATTTTTTCTTAAACAACTATCAAAAGATAGAAGAAAAAATTATCTAAAAGCCCATACCTCATTTAACTATTTTCCAAAATAGGAAAATATAAATAATGGCTTTTTCAAACAAAAAACAAACACACTTTTAGCCCAAATCCACAACATGAGTTCACAACCCATGCTCTGTTTTCCGCTCTATCGCATCCGAGCACCCATTGGATAATAAGATGACCAATCACAACACGGTATCATCCACCGGGCCACGCCGTTTTGCACGCTACCCATCTTACGTACGCAAACTGTACATATATACCCCAGAGAATACCAACAAAACCAGGGAAACATCCCTCCTAAAACATCTCATCAACCAAAACAAACCAAACGGTTTTTCTTGCCTACAATGTGCCCCACAATCCGAATATATTCATTATATTCATATACAATTTCCGCATAGGAAAGCCATGGCAAGAAATAAACCGAAAAAAGGTAACAATGAGATCACTTAACCAACAAATATCAAACCTCTTCTCTGGCAAATGCGAACGCAAAAACGCCAATTCCAATCAGCAACCGAGCCATAAACAACCGGACCGTAACAATTAAAACACCAAGCAGTAAAAAAACACAGTTGTAACCCAACATACTGCTCTCTATACAAGAGAAATAATACGGACCCAATATAAATAATATGGCTAAGTTCCAAATACCTGGAATTCACGTTCGTTGATTGTAACCACACCAAACCCACACACCTTGCGAGTTAGACCCGATTCCTTACCATGGAATCACCTACCTGCAACTGACGAGTGTCATAACAGTAAAGACACGAAAGCACTGCTATTGCTAACACAAGAGAATTTGCGATTACAATTCTCCCCTCGCACCCCAAATAAAATCACATTTGATTTATCTTATACCATACGGTCATCTAGTCTTTAGTGTTCGCCCACTCCATTTATTTCGGACATAACGGGCCTAGACTATTTCGTGCTTAAATTAAGCCATACAAGTCACAGAGAGAGGAATGTCACTGGATGGGAAAGCGCCATCATTCTCTTAACCAAAACTATTATACTCCCTGCTTCACCCAGAAGTATCGTGGGTCGATGGTCCACGCAAGCTGCCCGTGAATACCCCCCTTGATTAACAACCATGGTATCTTCAGGTTGTTTCTCTCTCTGCTTTGAGTACTCATGTACAACCACAGACTTGGCTTTAATAAGTCTATCACACATAAGACGTCACATGACATCGATATCCCACACACATTCGCACTCGGAAAACAACCAGTACAAATATCCTAACATGGAAACCCCGACCATCTCGTTTGTTTAAACAAATAAAAACCTGAACGCACATCAGCAAATCTGTAATTTGGAACACAAATAACCCGCAGACGGGATTATTCCACCTAAATTACATTATAACATTTGAAACAAACCAGCCACAACGTAGCCGCTATACTCATAAACAAAGGGCCGACCAAAACATATTTGTCCAAATACCGCACACGGTTTGACCATATGTTTCTTTTTCAAACACCAAAAAAAACGTCTCTTTCCATCACCGCACACGGTTAGATGTTTTGATTTTTTCTTAAACAACTATCAAAAGATAGAAGAAAAAATTATCTAAAAGCCCATACCTCATTTAACTATTTTCCAAAATAGGAAAATATAAATAATGGCTTTTTCAAACAAAAAACAAACACACTTTTAGCCCAAATCCACAACATGAGTTCACAACCCATGCTCTGTTTTCCGCTCTATCGCATCCGAGCACCCATTGGATAATAAGATGACCAATCACAACACGGTATCATCCACCGGGCCACGCCGTTTTGCACGCTACCCATCTTACGTACGCAAACTGTACATATATACCCCAGAGAATACCAACAAAACCAGGGAAACATCCCTCCTAAAACATCTCATCAACCAAAACAAACCAAACGGTTTTTCTTGCCTACAATGTGCCCCACAATCCGAATATATTCATTATATTCATATACAATTTCCGCATAGGAAAGCCATGGCAAGAAATAAACCGAAAAAAGGTAACAATGAGATCACTTAACCAACAAATATCAAACCTCTTCTCTGGCAAATGCGAACGCAAAAACGCCAATTCCAATCAGCAACCGAGCCATAAACAACCGGACCGTAACAATTAAAACACCAAGCAGTAAAAAAACACAGTTGTAACCCAACATACTGCTCTCTATACAAGAGAAATAATACGGACCCAATATAAATAATATGGCTAAGTTCCAAATACCTGGAATTCACGTTCGTTGATTGTAACCACACCAAACCCACACACCTTGCGAGTTAGACCCGATTCCTTACCATGGAATCACCTACCTGCAACTGACGAGTGTCATAACAGTAAAGACACGAAAGCACTGCTATTGCTAACACAAGAGAATTTGCGATTACAATTCTCCCCTCGCACCCCAAATAAAATCACATTTGATTTATCTTATACCATACGGTCATCTAGTCTTTAGTGTTCGCCCACTCCATTTATTTCGGACATAACGGGCCTAGACTATTTCGTGCTTAAATTAAGCCATACAAGTCACAGAGAGAGGAATGTCACTGGATGGGAAAGCGCCATCATTCTCTTAACCAAAACTATTATACTCCCTGCTTCACCCAGAAGTATCGTGGGTCGATGGTCCACGCAAGCTGCCCGTGAATACCCCCCTTGATTAACAACCATGGTATCTTCAGGTTGTTTCTCTCTCTGCTTTGAGTACTCATGTACAACCACAGACTTGGCTTTAATAAGTCTATCACACATAAGACGTCACATGACATCGATATCCCACACACATTCGCACTCGGAAAACAACCAGTACAAATATCCTAACATGGAAACCCCGACCATCTCGTTTGTTTAAACAAATAAAAACCTGAACGCACATCAGCAAATCTGTAATTTGGAACACAAATAACCCGCAGACGGGATTATTCCACCTAAATTACATTATAACATTTGAAACAAACCAGCCACAACGTAGCCGCTATACTCATAAACAAAGGGCCGACCAAAACATATTTGTCCAAATACCGCACACGGTTTGACCATATGTTTCTTTTTCAAACACCAAAAAAAACGTCTCTTTCCATCACCGCACACGGTTAGATGTTTTGATTTTTTCTTAAACAACTATCAAAAGATAGAAGAAAAAATTATCTAAAAGCCCATACCTCATTTAACTATTTTCCAAAATAGGAAAATATAAATAATGGCTTTTTCAAACAAAAAACAAACACACTTTTAGCCCAAATCCACAACATGAGTTCACAACCCATGCTCTGTTTTCCGCTCTATCGCATCCGAGCACCCATTGGATAATAAGATGACCAATCACAACACGGTATCATCCACCGGGCCACGCCGTTTTGCACGCTACCCATCTTACGTACGCAAACTGTACATATATACCCCAGAGAATACCAACAAAACCAGGGAAACATCCCTCCTAAAACATCTCATCAACCAAAACAAACCAAACGGTTTTTCTTGCCTACAATGTGCCCCACAATCCGAATATATTCATTATATTCATATACAATTTCCGCATAGGAAAGCCATGGCAAGAAATAAACCGAAAAAAGGTAACAATGAGATCACTTAACCAACAAATATCAAACCTCTTCTCTGGCAAATGCGAACGCAAAAACGCCAATTCCAATCAGCAACCGAGCCATAAACAACCGGACCGTAACAATTAAAACACCAAGCAGTAAAAAAACACAGTTGTAACCCAACATACTGCTCTCTATACAAGAGAAATAATACGGACCCAATATAAATAATATGGCTAAGTTCCAAATACCTGGAATTCACGTTCGTTGATTGTAACCACACCAAACCCACACACCTTGCGAGTTAGACCCGATTCCTTACCATGGAATCACCTACCTGCAACTGACGAGTGTCATAACAGTAAAGACACGAAAGCACTGCTATTGCTAACACAAGAGAATTTGCGATTACAATTCTCCCCTCGCACCCCAAATAAAATCACATTTGATTTATCTTATACCATACGGTCATCTAGTCTTTAGTGTTCGCCCACTCCATTTATTTCGGACATAACGGGCCTAGACTATTTCGTGCTTAAATTAAGCCATACAAGTCACAGAGAGAGGAATGTCACTGGATGGGAAAGCGCCATCATTCTCTTAACCAAAACTATTATACTCCCTGCTTCACCCAGAAGTATCGTGGGTCGATGGTCCACGCAAGCTGCCCGTGAATACCCCCCTTGATTAACAACCATGGTATCTTCAGGTTGTTTCTCTCTCTGCTTTGAGTACTCATGTACAACCACAGACTTGGCTTTAATAAGTCTATCACACATAAGACGTCACATGACATCGATATCCCACACACATTCGCACTCGGAAAACAACCAGTACAAATATCCTAACATGGAAACCCCGACCATCTCGTTTGTTTAAACAAATAAAAACCTGAACGCACATCAGCAAATCTGTAATTTGGAACACAAATAACCCGCAGACGGGATTATTCCACCTAAATTACATTATAACATTTGAAACAAACCAGCCACAACGTAGCCGCTATACTCATAAACAAAGGGCCGACCAAAACATATTTGTCCAAATACCGCACACGGTTTGACCATATGTTTCTTTTTCAAACACCAAAAAAAACGTCTCTTTCCATCACCGCACACGGTTAGATGTTTTGATTTTTTCTTAAACAACTATCAAAAGATAGAAGAAAAAATTATCTAAAAGCCCATACCTCATTTAACTATTTTCCAAAATAGGAAAATATAAATAATGGCTTTTTCAAACAAAAAACAAACACACTTTTAGCCCAAATCCACAACATGAGTTCACAACCCATGCTCTGTTTTCCGCTCTATCGCATCCGAGCACCCATTGGATAATAAGATGACCAATCACAACACGGTATCATCCACCGGGCCACGCCGTTTTGCACGCTACCCATCTTACGTACGCAAACTGTACATATATACCCCAGAGAATACCAACAAAACCAGGGAAACATCCCTCCTAAAACATCTCATCAACCAAAACAAACCAAACGGTTTTTCTTGCCTACAATGTGCCCCACAATCCGAATATATTCATTATATTCATATACAATTTCCGCATAGGAAAGCCATGGCAAGAAATAAACCGAAAAAAGGTAACAATGAGATCACTTAACCAACAAATATCAAACCTCTTCTCTGGCAAATGCGAACGCAAAAACGCCAATTCCAATCAGCAACCGAGCCATAAACAACCGGACCGTAACAATTAAAACACCAAGCAGTAAAAAAACACAGTTGTAACCCAACATACTGCTCTCTATACAAGAGAAATAATACGGACCCAATATAAATAATATGGCTAAGTTCCAAATACCTGGAATTCACGTTCGTTGATTGTAACCACACCAAACCCACACACCTTGCGAGTTAGACCCGATTCCTTACCATGGAATCACCTACCTGCAACTGACGAGTGTCATAACAGTAAAGACACGAAAGCACTGCTATTGCTAACACAAGAGAATTTGCGATTACAATTCTCCCCTCGCACCCCAAATAAAATCACATTTGATTTATCTTATACCATACGGTCATCTAGTCTTTAGTGTTCGCCCACTCCATTTATTTCGGACATAACGGGCCTAGACTATTTCGTGCTTAAATTAAGCCATACAAGTCACAGAGAGAGGAATGTCACTGGATGGGAAAGCGCCATCATTCTCTTAACCAAAACTATTATACTCCCTGCTTCACCCAGAAGTATCGTGGGTCGATGGTCCACGCAAGCTGCCCGTGAATACCCCCCTTGATTAACAACCATGGTATCTTCAGGTTGTTTCTCTCTCTGCTTTGAGTACTCATGTACAACCACAGACTTGGCTTTAATAAGTCTATCACACATAAGACGTCACATGACATCGATATCCCACACACATTCGCACTCGGAAAACAACCAGTACAAATATCCTAACATGGAAACCCCGACCATCTCGTTTGTTTAAACAAATAAAAACCTGAACGCACATCAGCAAATCTGTAATTTGGAACACAAATAACCCGCAGACGGGATTATTCCACCTAAATTACATTATAACATTTGAAACAAACCAGCCACAACGTAGCCGCTATACTCATAAACAAAGGGCCGACCAAAACATATTTGTCCAAATACCGCACACGGTTTGACCATATGTTTCTTTTTCAAACACCAAAAAAAACGTCTCTTTCCATCACCGCACACGGTTAGATGTTTTGATTTTTTCTTAAACAACTATCAAAAGATAGAAGAAAAAATTATCTAAAAGCCCATACCTCATTTAACTATTTTCCAAAATAGGAAAATATAAATAATGGCTTTTTCAAACAAAAAACAAACACACTTTTAGCCCAAATCCACAACATGAGTTCACAACCCATGCTCTGTTTTCCGCTCTATCGCATCCGAGCACCCATTGGATAATAAGATGACCAATCACAACACGGTATCATCCACCGGGCCACGCCGTTTTGCACGCTACCCATCTTACGTACGCAAACTGTACATATATACCCCAGAGAATACCAACAAAACCAGGGAAACATCCCTCCTAAAACATCTCATCAACCAAAACAAACCAAACGGTTTTTCTTGCCTACAATGTGCCCCACAATCCGAATATATTCATTATATTCATATACAATTTCCGCATAGGAAAGCCATGGCAAGAAATAAACCGAAAAAAGGTAACAATGAGATCACTTAACCAACAAATATCAAACCTCTTCTCTGGCAAATGCGAACGCAAAAACGCCAATTCCAATCAGCAACCGAGCCATAAACAACCGGACCGTAACAATTAAAACACCAAGCAGTAAAAAAACACAGTTGTAACCCAACATACTGCTCTCTATACAAGAGAAATAATACGGACCCAATATAAATAATATGGCTAAGTTCCAAATACCTGGAATTCACGTTCGTTGATTGTAACCACACCAAACCCACACACCTTGCGAGTTAGACCCGATTCCTTACCATGGAATCACCTACCTGCAACTGACGAGTGTCATAACAGTAAAGACACGAAAGCACTGCTATTGCTAACACAAGAGAATTTGCGATTACAATTCTCCCCTCGCACCCCAAATAAAATCACATTTGATTTATCTTATACCATACGGTCATCTAGTCTTTAGTGTTCGCCCACTCCATTTATTTCGGACATAACGGGCCTAGACTATTTCGTGCTTAAATTAAGCCATACAAGTCACAGAGAGAGGAATGTCACTGGATGGGAAAGCGCCATCATTCTCTTAACCAAAACTATTATACTCCCTGCTTCACCCAGAAGTATCGTGGGTCGATGGTCCACGCAAGCTGCCCGTGAATACCCCCCTTGATTAACAACCATGGTATCTTCAGGTTGTTTCTCTCTCTGCTTTGAGTACTCATGTACAACCACAGACTTGGCTTTAATAAGTCTATCACACATAAGACGTCACATGACATCGATATCCCACACACATTCGCACTCGGAAAACAACCAGTACAAATATCCTAACATGGAAACCCCGACCATCTCGTTTGTTTAAACAAATAAAAACCTGAACGCACATCAGCAAATCTGTAATTTGGAACACAAATAACCCGCAGACGGGATTATTCCACCTAAATTACATTATAACATTTGAAACAAACCAGCCACAACGTAGCCGCTATACTCATAAACAAAGGGCCGACCAAAACATATTTGTCCAAATACCGCACACGGTTTGACCATATGTTTCTTTTTCAAACACCAAAAAAAACGTCTCTTTCCATCACCGCACACGGTTAGATGTTTTGATTTTTTCTTAAACAACTATCAAAAGATAGAAGAAAAAATTATCTAAAAGCCCATACCTCATTTAACTATTTTCCAAAATAGGAAAATATAAATAATGGCTTTTTCAAACAAAAAACAAACACACTTTTAGCCCAAATCCACAACATGAGTTCACAACCCATGCTCTGTTTTCCGCTCTATCGCATCCGAGCACCCATTGGATAATAAGATGACCAATCACAACACGGTATCATCCACCGGGCCACGCCGTTTTGCACGCTACCCATCTTACGTACGCAAACTGTACATATATACCCCAGAGAATACCAACAAAACCAGGGAAACATCCCTCCTAAAACATCTCATCAACCAAAACAAACCAAACGGTTTTTCTTGCCTACAATGTGCCCCACAATCCGAATATATTCATTATATTCATATACAATTTCCGCATAGGAAAGCCATGGCAAGAAATAAACCGAAAAAAGGTAACAATGAGATCACTTAACCAACAAATATCAAACCTCTTCTCTGGCAAATGCGAACGCAAAAACGCCAATTCCAATCAGCAACCGAGCCATAAACAACCGGACCGTAACAATTAAAACACCAAGCAGTAAAAAAACACAGTTGTAACCCAACATACTGCTCTCTATACAAGAGAAATAATACGGACCCAATATAAATAATATGGCTAAGTTCCAAATACCTGGAATTCACGTTCGTTGATTGTAACCACACCAAACCCACACACCTTGCGAGTTAGACCCGATTCCTTACCATGGAATCACCTACCTGCAACTGACGAGTGTCATAACAGTAAAGACACGAAAGCACTGCTATTGCTAACACAAGAGAATTTGCGATTACAATTCTCCCCTCGCACCCCAAATAAAATCACATTTGATTTATCTTATACCATACGGTCATCTAGTCTTTAGTGTTCGCCCACTCCATTTATTTCGGACATAACGGGCCTAGACTATTTCGTGCTTAAATTAAGCCATACAAGTCACAGAGAGAGGAATGTCACTGGATGGGAAAGCGCCATCATTCTCTTAACCAAAACTATTATACTCCCTGCTTCACCCAGAAGTATCGTGGGTCGATGGTCCACGCAAGCTGCCCGTGAATACCCCCCTTGATTAACAACCATGGTATCTTCAGGTTGTTTCTCTCTCTGCTTTGAGTACTCATGTACAACCACAGACTTGGCTTTAATAAGTCTATCACACATAAGACGTCACATGACATCGATATCCCACACACATTCGCACTCGGAAAACAACCAGTACAAATATCCTAACATGGAAACCCCGACCATCTCGTTTGTTTAAACAAATAAAAACCTGAACGCACATCAGCAAATCTGTAATTTGGAACACAAATAACCCGCAGACGGGATTATTCCACCTAAATTACATTATAACATTTGAAACAAACCAGCCACAACGTAGCCGCTATACTCATAAACAAAGGGCCGACCAAAACATATTTGTCCAAATACCGCACACGGTTTGACCATATGTTTCTTTTTCAAACACCAAAAAAAACGTCTCTTTCCATCACCGCACACGGTTAGATGTTTTGATTTTTTCTTAAACAACTATCAAAAGATAGAAGAAAAAATTATCTAAAAGCCCATACCTCATTTAACTATTTTCCAAAATAGGAAAATATAAATAATGGCTTTTTCAAACAAAAAACAAACACACTTTTAGCCCAAATCCACAACATGAGTTCACAACCCATGCTCTGTTTTCCGCTCTATCGCATCCGAGCACCCATTGGATAATAAGATGACCAATCACAACACGGTATCATCCACCGGGCCACGCCGTTTTGCACGCTACCCATCTTACGTACGCAAACTGTACATATATACCCCAGAGAATACCAACAAAACCAGGGAAACATCCCTCCTAAAACATCTCATCAACCAAAACAAACCAAACGGTTTTTCTTGCCTACAATGTGCCCCACAATCCGAATATATTCATTATATTCATATACAATTTCCGCATAGGAAAGCCATGGCAAGAAATAAACCGAAAAAAGGTAACAATGAGATCACTTAACCAACAAATATCAAACCTCTTCTCTGGCAAATGCGAACGCAAAAACGCCAATTCCAATCAGCAACCGAGCCATAAACAACCGGACCGTAACAATTAAAACACCAAGCAGTAAAAAAACACAGTTGTAACCCAACATACTGCTCTCTATACAAGAGAAATAATACGGACCCAATATAAATAATATGGCTAAGTTCCAAATACCTGGAATTCACGTTCGTTGATTGTAACCACACCAAACCCACACACCTTGCGAGTTAGACCCGATTCCTTACCATGGAATCACCTACCTGCAACTGACGAGTGTCATAACAGTAAAGACACGAAAGCACTGCTATTGCTAACACAAGAGAATTTGCGATTACAATTCTCCCCTCGCACCCCAAATAAAATCACATTTGATTTATCTTATACCATACGGTCATCTAGTCTTTAGTGTTCGCCCACTCCATTTATTTCGGACATAACGGGCCTAGACTATTTCGTGCTTAAATTAAGCCATACAAGTCACAGAGAGAGGAATGTCACTGGATGGGAAAGCGCCATCATTCTCTTAACCAAAATTCATAACGAGTAACAGATCATAATACAATATACACTGCATCCAATGCCAGAGCTGCAACCGAGCCACTCACATGTCACTAACAAATCAATCACAAATCACTTCGTCAAAGTTCATCAACAGCTCGCGAGTCGACCAAAAATGAATGATGCGTGACCGACTTGCAGCGACCCGCGACCAGAACACTGATATACAACACTACAAAGAGACGATAAACACGACATGTATAACAAATTAATGATGAACCAGCTACCGTATTAAACAATCCTAGGATATGCATCAGCAATTACCTCTTGACACACGTATTGAAAAGGTGGATGGCATTTTGAACAAATTAATTTCTAGTGCGACAGAGTGAAATGGGTGGAACACAAAGGAGGATGCCAGATATGTTGAATTTAAAATGATTATTCACTGGGTGTGAGGAGTCATGCATAATTGTGTTAACTTTCAACAAAACCCGATGCTCAAACAAGGAAACAATTGAGGGAAGATTCGAATTAATTATACGTTGGGCAATCTTCCTGGGTCTTTCTAACTTCTTGGTGTTTTCTTTTGACAAGTTACCAAAGTTACAAACAAGACAACAAGTAAGAATACTCTGAATCAAGGACTAATAAAAGAGAATTAAAAACCTAATGTCAACACGAAATTCCTTCAATTTCTTCAGGAAATATAATCTTTGATTTACTTTTCCTGCAACACTTTTACAGTTGTTCGTCCATGCTAGTTTACTATCAATCACAGTACCCAAATACTTGTACTCAGACAATTGCTGAATAGGTTGATCATGAATAACTAAAGGCTCATAAACTACTGCTGACCGACGGAAATCAAAATCAAAAATTCATCAGATGTTGCGAGCTGTGTGAGAAGAGGATATCTCCTGCGAAGAGGAGAGTTTCCCCGATCCAACAGTATTTGGTGGGCGAGCCCATGGATAGAGTGGCTGTGGACTTGCCGGGGCCACTCCCCGGCCCCCGGAGTGACAGTGGCAACGTCTGGATCATGGTAGTTGGTTACTACTGCTCCAAATGGATGGAGGCATAGGCCTATGCTCTGCCTGATGTTAAGGCAGAAACGGTAGCGAACAAGTTTGTCAGTGAGTTTGTCTGTCGGTTTGGCATTCCCTTGGAATTGCATTCCGATCAGGAGACAAACTTTAAGTCGGCGGTGTTTGGCTGGATGTGTAAAGGTCCTGGGAACCATTAACATGGTTGCTGTGATGATTGATCCGAGGAGGAGACAGCGTGACTGGGACGAGTGTTTACCGTACGCATGTTTTGCTTATCGGTGCACCCCCCAAGAGTCCACTGGCGAGGCTCCAAACATGATGATGTTTGTAAGGGAGGCGAGGCTTCAAATTGATTTGCTGGTTGAGGGTCCTACAGTAGAGGACGCAACGGCGACAGATTTTGCCCAGAGGTTACGGCAGAATCTTCAAGAGGCACATGGCAGGGCCAGAGAGTGCCTGAAGCAGAGTGCCAAAAACCAGAAGCGAAATTACGATCACAGGGTACACGGCGAAGGCCTAAAGGAAGGCCAGTTTGCCTGGCTGTACAAGCACGAGGGCGAGGAAGAAGGGAAGAAGGCTAGAACTTGGTGGTCAACAGACTCTCTGATGTGACCTACCGGATTCAGCTGAAGCCTGGGAGTAGGGTGGTTGTAGTTCACGGCGACCGACTGAAGCCATACACCAGCGAGAATTTTGAGACGTGGGGGTACCAGCCCAAGATAGTGGAGGAACCCTTGACCAAAAAACAAGATGAAGTTCCTAAGACCATGCCTAGTAACCTAATTGTAGAGTTAGGTGTAGAGTAGAGGTTGAGCAAGGATAACGTCATGGCCACGAACAAGTTGGTTCTTACCCCCTCCCTTCACACCCTTAATACAAATCGGTATGTAGGTCTAAATGCATACATTATCATATACTGTACCAAGATACGCTTAGGATACACTACTATTATGACATACTGGTGACCATTTTTGAATAAATAATGCTAAAAACCAAATAGGCCTATGACTTACTTTGATCACATCAGATGTATGTTGAACTGCTTCCTTATCATGGCAAATGTAGGGTTTGGCTCCAAAATCAGCTTTGCACGGCATTCAGAGCCAGAGTTATGGCATAATGAAGATGTATATAGCGGCCATTTTGAAATCCAAGATGGCCGCCCTCTGCCAAAACTTCAAAAATGCCAACATGGTTTTTTGTGCTCTCTAGTACCTAAATAACATGACTAGGTGGGTGGGATCTTCTAATCATTCATTTCCTACGGATCACCATAAGCTCCCTGACTATATGTGACCTGTCACTACAATGAGTAAAGTCGAAAAAATTGAAAATGGAGATATTGGTATTTTCAAATTCTTGAGCAAGAGAGCTTTCCAATGGTATTTAACACTTGGGGTTTTTGCAATAAATATATTTTACAGCACTCCAGAAAGTCATGGTTTCACAAAACGTGTTTGTGAGAAAACTTACCTAATAAACATCCTAAACAAAACACACAAAAGATTGCAAAACAGGACAAGTAAGGTTCGGTTGAGCATAGCAACGGCTATGTTCTAATCATTATTTCTTTTTGAAACTTTCCACACATACGAACTATTGTATAAACAACAAAATATTAAAATTTTGCAAACGTGGGACGGTTACGAAGACCTAATTTGCATATTTAATTACCGTGTTAATTAGACCACTTATGGACTTTAATCCAAACACTAACTACGCAAACACTATGCAAAATCGCGTAATTTAGGAGGTTTCAATCACTGATTGCACTTAAAAAATGGGAATATGTAGAAGAGGACTTAGGCTTTCCAGATTAGGCAAAAACTCACAATTGATGACCACCCCTTCATATTTTGACTTGGGATGGCCATATCTCCAAATTACATTGTGCAACTTTACTCTCATATTGTGGTGACAGGTCACATACTGTACGTTCGGCAATTTTTCTGTGAAACTGACCAAAGTGTAATTTTCTTATTCCTTCCTTACTTCCCCCTCCCCACCCTCTTTTGCTATGGTGGGTATCAACCCCCAAATTTATCAAAATATTGTTCTTTGATTCACATTTTTGACAAAATAATGATTAAGTTTCAACCGGCCATTATTTCCAGAATGCTTTGCGATACAATAGTCGAGCAGATACCGGTTGGGGAAATATTTAGGATAATTGTGCCTTTGATAAAACAAACAGAGTATATCATTAGAACGATATATTTGGATATTGAGTCATCGCAGATTTGTCCTTTTATAGGTAGAATGACAAGCAATTTTGAAAATTCTCAAAATGGCTGCCAGTGCTCGTTATTCTACCTATATTTTTTTCAAAGGGAAAATCTGCGATGGCCCTATAGCCAAATATCTTTCTCATGACATAATCTGCGTGTCAAATTTCATGTTTGTACATGTAGCAGTATTATCAAAGGCACAATCCTATCACCCCTGTAGGTTTTAGGAGTGTCCCTTCTTTAATAATTTTAAATGCTGTATGTGGACAATTTTACCTGGGTCATCCTTGGCCAAGTCTGTTTCTAGCTCATTACAGCAGACGCAGTAATCCTGCTGCTGTCGGTCACGGAGAAGAATTGTCTGCAAAAAAAAAAAAAAAAAAAAAAAAAAAAAAAAAATTAAAACAACTTTAAGGAGGAATGTTAGCTTCCTACATGTACATTATAGTACTTATTAGTATGAGACAGCAAAAAAATTGCTGTTAGTCAGGTAGATCGGTGTAAACATTTTTCACTGTATGATAAAATCATGAAATTTGGCACAAAGTCAAAGTTTGTCAATGGAAAGATATTTGGATAGGGCCATCACAGATTTGTCCTTTGAAAAATAAAGGTACATTTGTAGAATACCAATTGCTCGTTATTCATTCTGCGAAAAGCAATTCTGTCATATTTTGCACCAATCTGCTTAGGATGATAAAGATGTGCAGTCCTCAACATAACCTGAATCCTGAAAAATCCTCCAATATTTGTTTACCACTGCCTGAATCCTGCGAAATCCTGCAGTGGGTTTACCATTGAGCTATAAATTAAGCAGCCCAAAATGGAACAAACAGCTGCTAAATGCCCTATTACAACAGGGTTCTGCACACATGACCCTTGGTATGCAAACGTTTCCTATCCTTCGCACATAACTCACACCTTGACTGAGCTTTATTGAGAATGTGCATAGAACATGAGCAGTGTGTTAACCAAGTAACAAATAACCTCAATTCTCAAAAATCCTCATCTGGATAACTTCAATCCTGCAAACTCATCTAGCATTAGTGCCTTATGACCTGGATCCTGCATTATCCTCCAGTGGCAAAACCCCAAACGCCCTCAATCCTGCAAAATCATTCAATGCATTAACTTCCAAGTGACCTCAATCCTGCAAATTCGTGCATTTTGCATGTGGATTTCTTAAAATTGGGGAGGGTTAGGGGTACCCTGGTAAAATGGTATCCATATTCTGTTCAAACGGGTACCTGGTTCCTGTATTACCCATAAATGCACACCTCTAGCAGGCTATTCCATTTAGGCCACACAAAATAAATGTTGTGTTTACAGTAATGGCTTGCAAAAACAAATCCAGGTACCGGTAGGTACAGTATGTAGGTAGACAAATAATTTATTTTGTCATTTTTTTGGATTCATTTTAGTAAAGTTTCATGTGTGGAAAACTACTGTTTGTGTGCAATTATCAACTTGCAAAATAGCAATAATAAGTTTGAGGTCCCAATTTGGTCCCATTACCCCACACACTGCACAGCAGGACCCTAGCATCCGGTAGCCTTTCAGCAGATAGTCGCCCATCAGCTTAGAGATCTTATCGGAGCGCTCCCGTCGAGCTTGAAGCACCTTCATCTCTGCTTCACTGGGTGGTTTCCAGTCAAAGTCGTCTCCTTCCATTGTATGTTTAAGATGTGTTGCCCAAGACTTGTAAGACAATAAGCCAAGACCTACAAGAAAATGTGAATATGTGAACCAAAAAAAAGGGTATTATGTCGCAAAACAGTGAAATTGAGTTTTATATGACACATCGTCGGATCGCCTGCAACATGCTTGAGCTTTCATTTGGTATACATGTACACAGTACATATGCTCCATAGCCCCTCCTGTTCTGGAGATACATGTACCGTACATGGGCTCTATTAGCAATGTGATGTGTTCAGTGCACCTTCCGTAGCATTCCGTATACAGGTATCCCGTCCCCCTTCAAACCTGTCTGTTCAGGCCAAAAAAAAAAAAAACACGTTTAGCGTCATGCCCTTTTTTTAAAAGGAAGGAGGAGGCCCTTTTTTTTTTCAAAATGGCCGCCCGCCATATCTTAATTCGAGTCATGTAGTAAACATGTCACACCCTATCTTCCATTTTAAAATTAAAACATGGTTCACCCACGATTAAAAATCAAAATTCATGTGGGTCGATCATGTATGCACCGTACACGACTACACGTCACACCCTAGCCTTCCTATTTGAAAACAAATATTTCCAGCGCATTTACACAGTGATGCTAAAGTCTAAAATACGATCTTAAAAAAAAAAAAAAAAAAAGTAAAATGTAAATGGTCAAATTAATCTTTTTTTTTTAAAGGAAAAAAAAGAAAAAAGGAGGCGGCCACCCAAAAGGAAGCGGGCGGTGACGCTAAACATGTTTTTTTTTATTTGGCCTTAGGCCAAATAAAAAAAAAAAACATGTTTAGCGTCACCGCCCGCTTCCTTTTTGGGGGCCGCCTCCTTTTTTTTTTTTTTTTTTCTTTTTGAAAAAAATTATAAATTTGACCATTTTGGTTAAAAAAAAATGATAATGAAATTTTAAGATCGTGTTTTAGACTTTAGCATCACTGTGTACATGCTCTGAAAATATATATTTTTTCTAATAGGAAGGCTAGGGTGTGACGTGTAGTCGTGTACGGTGTATACATGATCAACCCACATGAATTTTGATTTTTAATCGTGGGTGAACCATGTTTTAATTTTAAATTGGAAGATAGGGTGTGACATGTTCACTACATGACTCGAATTAAGATGTGTCGGGCGGCCATTTTGAAAGGAAAAAAAAAAAAAAAGGGCCTCCTCCTTCCTTTAAAAAAAAAGGCATGACGCTAAACATGTTGTTTTGGGGTTTTTTGGCCTTAGTATATGTTTTGATTTTTTCTGTTGCATTTCACCTCTTGCCAATAACTTTCTCATACATAATTGATAATTTCATTCCAAGTTTGTCCACATACCCCCCACCACCACAGGTTTGCATAATCATCACTTGATTCAGTTATGTACATGTATTTTTCTGTCATATTCCTCTGTATCTACATGTAGTCCGTATTTTCTAGTCTAAATTTTCGCCAACCACTACCCCAGGTTTTGTCTGTTATTCCCCTTCCCACCCCACCATGTAACTCATCCTACCCCTGACCCCAAACCCCTCCCCACCTCCACCTTAAACCTCCAAACCAGGACCACACCCCCTCTATCCTCGTCCCCCGTTTTCTCCTACTCTTTGTGTTGTTTTACAATATAATTTATTACAGTTTGTACAATTATATATCATATACTGGTTTTATAAAGAGAGATTGTTTGTACATACATGTACATGTAAGTATGTTTACCCCAGTCCTGTAATTGGCATTTCCTCTGCTATTGGAAGTGGTTAATAAATAAATTAAAAAATTTAAATAAATAAGCATGTCCGACATGTTTGCAATAATACTAGTCAGGCAGATTGTTGAAAAAATGGTTCACTTGATGATAAAAGTATGAAATTGTGCACACAATCATAGAAGCGGTACACTGTATGTCATAAGAAAGATATTTGGCTATATAGGGCCATCACAGATTTGACCTTTGAAAAAAAGTCAAATATAGGTAAAATATAACAGGCCATTTTCAAAATTTTCAGAATGGCTGCCAGTGCTACGAATCCAGTGCTAGTGTAGCTAGTATTGTATTTGTAGAGCTGTAGAGAGTTAATTCGTACATGATGTTCACGTGAATCGTCCATACCAAAAGCGTAGATATGCAATTTATTTTCTGTAATTAGGTTGCCTAAAGCCTTCTTATTCCTCCATGCCTAAAGACACATTAACTTTTAATAACCCATGACGATCTGTAGTTCCAGACACAAGGAAAACATAAGCGAGATTTTGGCTTTCTTCATCAGGTAAAAATATGCCTATGGCAGGATACACCCTGGCCTGGTGGACGTCATCAGTCGTATCGTAATGCAATGAAGAACTTCGTCCAACCCTGGGCTAGGTCCTTCTCGGACTAAAGCATAGTCTAGTTTCACTAACCATATGTTTTTGTTTTTTTAAGGAACTCGACAAAATTCATTCCAGGCTGTAGAGACAACACGATTACTATATTATTACGATTGAAAATGTGACTTACTCAAGTTATTGCTGTTCCATCCACCTGGCAGAACCTAGCCCGCGATTCAACACGCGATTCAGCCTTCGATTCAACCCGCGATTCGGCTGGCCGCAGCCGTTTATAGAAAATTAGAATCCATGCGACAAAAGGAGGTGCTGATTTGAAACTAGATTGACAGATTAATTCAACGAATTTTTGAAAAAGGTACGGAAATTAATCCCCAATTATAGATTAACTTAAACAATAACTACCAGAAAGACTATAAATAGTATTCTTAACATTTTTACTTCTCAAAAATTGCCATTATATTAGTCGATTCAGGAGAACCTAATTTTTAAGCGTTCCTCGCAACATAATCTTTCGAATCAATAAAATGTCGTTTAAAAAAAATATGTACCGCACATGTTTTGTAAAATTTATGTTTTTACTTCATAATCGTAACTGTCACCTTCCTGGACACACTTAATTTCAGCAAGGGCGTATTCCAATAAGCCGATCCGTTCCAAACGGCCTCTTAAAAAAGCAACGTTTTCGATAACATCTGAAAAATGCAATATTTGATGTTTCTAGTAAAAACACCGTCTTAAAAAAAAGTGTACCGCACATGTTTTGGAAAATTCACGTTTTTACTTCATTATCGTAATTGTCACCTTCCTGGGCAAACTTAATTTCAGCAAGGGCGTATTCCAATAAGCCGATCCGTTCCAAACGGCTTCTTAAAGAGGCAACGTTTTCGATAACCTTCCTGGGCAAACTTAATTTCAGCAAGGAGGAAAATATATCATCCGCCTCAAAATCTGCCATGAATACTTCTGAAACAGGTGACGTAAAAAATAAATCGGTGAAAAAGATATCGTCTTCCTCAAATTCTAACATGAATACTTCTAAAACTGATGGCGACGTACGAACTCAATCGAGGGAAAATATATCATCCACCTCAAAATCTGCCCTGAATACTTCTGAAAAGGGTGACGTACGTACGAAATAAATCGGCCCAAAATATATCATCTTCCTCAAATTCTAACATGAATACCTCTAAAACTGATGACGACGTACGAACTCAATCAGAAGAAAATATATTATCCGCTCCTAAATCTGCCATGAATAGGCCTACTTCTGAAAAGGGTGACTTATTAAATAAATCGGTTAAAAAGATATCATCTTCACTAAATTCTAACATGAATACTTCTAAAACTGATAGTGAGTACGAACAAAATATTTGTTGACAAATTAATAATCTTCCCCAAAATCTACTATGAATACGTCTGAAAATGCTTACGAGTACAATGAATCGGTGGATGATTCCATAACGTCAGAGAAATCCAATAAACTAGCAGAAGATTCAAATCAACTTTACTGCATAGGCTATGTCAACAACCACACAACCAATCGCGAAGTATGATAGAATGTGACCAATGCGATGCTTGGTATCACTAGCAATGTATAAATTTGCAGCCCATATCAAGGAACAAATCTTATTTAAATAATGCCAAATTCATTTGCGGCACGGAATGTGTGCAACGATGGTGAGATGGTGTTTGTGCCCGAGTCTGTATTTGGGCACAAACACTCCTCTTCTCCTGAAGAAGTGGGTCATTCAGACCACGGGGAGAGACCAACAGACAATTTTGAAAAAGTGTCAGACTGGATTAATGCAAATAAGAAAGAAACAGAAAAACCTACAAATATTTTGTTGTCAGCTGATGAACATTTAACTCCAAATCTGTCGCCAATTGAAATGTCCGTATATAGATGGGGAGGGATGTGGCTACAACACTGGTTTTGCCGATAATGAGAGCGAAGCGAACGTACCTTCCATTGCCGATACATTTATGAAGTCGCCATTACAGAAAAGCGAAGTTAACGTTGATGAACAGTCGGGATCGTTATATTCTTTTGAATTAGGTTTAGACAACAATTTTACCTGCCAATGGGATGATGGATATGTGCCTTGAAATAGGCAATGTATCTGAGCATGGCGAGTATTGGACGACGGAGTTGCCCTTGTCCAGAAAGTGTTTTTTTTTCACGTTGACCGGTCGGACTGGAAGCAGCTCAAAAACAAGCAACGTGGGCACACATTACCCCAAAATTGGGTACACACATTCTTAAAAGGCCTGAAAACCCGACACCCGTATTGCGCATTCCAGTTTCGCCGACACTCTGTGGCATTTAAATCGAGCAGAAAGCAATCAAAACATGCCTTTACTGCAAGTGGATATTGCAACTTTAACAATTGCAGCGTACAGTTTAAAATAATGATGAAATCAGAGAGTAATCTGAAGGTACACATTGGGAAGGTAAAGTGGGAAGGTAAAGCATAGGCTTAGTGAACGACGGGCAAGATACGCTCGAAATACACTGAGGGACGACATGAAAGACAAATTAAAGTATAAGAAAGTTCGTCGTGAATATCCTGATAACATGAAATCATTAACCGAGGAAGAATTCCTGTCAGGCTGTCAAGACCGTGCGCCAAACAAAGTAGTTTTGCATAAAATATCAAGTGAGGCTAAGCGTTTGGACAATGAGAAAGAAAGTGAGATACAAAATCTGCTGAATGTAATAAACAGGTAAGCTGACTCCAGTAAAAGTATTCCGGGAATTTTACGCCAAGTTTGTCTCCAACCAGCATATGTTATGCAGCTATATTCGGAAGACAGTGTTCGAATTTATCATAACATATCCTGTAAAGACATAATATATTTTGATGCCACAGGTTCCATTATCAAAAATAACTCCAGGTTTTCTGATTCAAAGAAGTATCAACTGTACGACATTGTCACACGGCATCCACTCAAGGGTTCCCCGCCTTTTGTAGTAGCGTCTTTGTTGACAACGGAACACAACGCAGTATTAATAGGTTATTTGTTGCAATGCTTTATTCATTCGGAACAGAAACTGTATGGCCATAACGATGTAAAGCCACCGCTCATGATAATGATTGATGGAAGTCCCACTCTTCTTCTCGCCACACTAAAATCCTTTAGCAATGAATCTGTATCCGAATACAACGACAGATGTTATCGAATTGTTACTGGTAAAGCTCGAGAAAACGATCTTAAGAAAACACACGTTCATTTATGCGCAAGTCACTTCGTACAAAACAGTGCCAAAATGTGTATTACCAGTCTAACTTCCGCGATGCTATGTATTGGTTGGGTCGCAAGCAACCTTGCCAAAATAGATGAAATTATATTTTCTGTTGCAATAATAACAAGTTCGGAGTTTGCTACTGATCTCGTTAGAGCAAACATGATCTCGTTAGAGCAAACTATAATAAACTGAAATATAAAATCGAACATCAGAGTTCAACCCAAACTGATCACTTGGAAGATAATATATTCGAACACCTCGATGAAGAAGAGGGTCCTGACACACCAGACTTAGAAAACTTGTCTGAGAACGAAACTAGCCGCCTGGACATTTCAGAAAACGAATATATTCTAAAGGGACACAACTCGCCATTCAAGATTCGTTTTAAAAGTATTCTGGAACAGGCAAAAAACGAAATTGACAAATTTGGCAAAGACATAAATACTTCCGCACAACTGCCCAAAAATCCATACATAGGAAAAGAGCTGTTGAACTATCTATTGGAATGTCCCCTCTCAAACATAGCTATAGCTGGTCAGCACTGTTATTGCATGATCTTGGAAGGCATGGTACATCACCAACATATGAAGTCTACTCAAGGATGTACAGAGTACTGGAAAAGTCAAATTTTCAGAACCTTTCAAAGGATAATCGGACACAAGGGATAGTAGAAAAATCCATGCAAGAAACGAAAAGAGCGAAATTAATGTACAATAGGTGCTCTAAATGAATTAATTTCATTCTCATTTACGAAAGAGACATGCTCCCATTGCAAAGAGAATTCGTTGAAGCTTTTTGTACCTTTTTGTACCTAAACGAACTGTATATAAACGATCTTTGAATCTGTCAAATGAGAAATGGTCCAAACGTCCTAAAACAAGCACACCGACCAAAAAGGGTGTTTACCTTACACCCCCAACTAAGGAGTTGCAACAAACAAAAAATAAAGCAAGAAAGCCAACAAACCGAAAGTAACAATAAAAAAACAATAAAAAACATAAAAACAACTCAACCAAACACAAGAAAGGTGCAGTCACAGACACTAGAAACCAGACAACATCGTCCTTATCTAGGGGGATTACAAATAATCAAGTGTCTTGTTGATGGATCTCAACCATCCAAGCTGTTAATGCTGTTTCGTTAATGCAACAAAAACCGATGTTGCCAAATTTCAGAGAACCCAAGTATTTCTTTGGCGAAACCTGATGAAGCTTTTTGTGTCATTAAAGAATGGAAATCCCGCTCCTGTTCCATTCCATGAAGTGAAACCATTAGTACAAGAGAGTGCATTGCAAATGTGGATCAACCCCAAACACCAACAGGATGCTGCATAATTCTATTCCCAACTGATTGTGCCTTTTGTGGGCGAGTCTTGTCTCACTAACGAAATAGAAATTGTTAAATCAGTGATGTGCCTAAATTGTGACGAAAGCGAACCGATAGAAAATTCGACTTCTGGAGTGTTGCCGGTTCCTGTGAGTAATTTAAACTTAGACAAATGCATTCAACAGGTTTTTGAGGATGAAATTATTTCGGATGTCAACTTTTGCGAAGAGACGCAGTGTAAACAAATCATGACGACGCGCATTGTCAATTGTCCGTTTGTGTTAGTTGCGCAACTTCTACGATCCCGTGTCGCAGACAACAAACTAGAACAAATCACGACAGAAGTTGTCCCTAGTGTACATATAGATTTACGCCGATTCTGCATGAACAAAACACCTGCCGTTTATAGACTAAGATCTGTGATAACCCACGAGGGTCAATCCCTACAGAGTGGGCATTATAAAGCATTCATAAAAGACCATTTGTATGGTACTACCTCAACGAAATTCGACTCACGTGTAGACCAGATAGACACTTTTGCTTTCAACACCCAGGTATCAGAATCAGGTTATTTATTTCTCTATGAAAGAACCAACATAGGCCTACATAGTGAAGACAAAAACACTGGCTCATGCACTTCAGATGACCATTTCGTAGTCAACAAGAAAGAGAGAGAATTTATGAAAATTCTCTGGTGTTCGCTCAATGAGAAAAACCTCCCCAGCGTTGCAGTCAAAAACGCAACAAACACCGATTTTTTTTCATTTTTGCAGTTAGCAACAATAAGTTCGTCTCCATCTACTGCTATTGTGAAGCACCTTAAACGCACATATATAAATTACGAACTAGGATGGTTAGAAGAAGGAGTAATAGACTTTTACATTAATCAACTGTGTAAACTGTCACATACGGATACCCATCAACAAATTAAATTTGGGTCAGTGCAGTGCTTTGTCACTGACAAGATACTAAACAATAAAATAACCCAAGAAACATATTAGATCGGTGGGCAAAAACTGCATTGCAGGTTTGCATTTCAGCGAGGTGTTGCTATTTCCATTATTAGAAAATAGGCACTTCACCCTGTACGTCATTGACACTAAAAGTAGCATGATAGATCGTTTCGATTCCATGAGTGATAAGAAAGACACTAGACAGAAACGTTTAGTTCATGGACATGCATTTAGAGAGTTTTTCAGAACGGTCTAATCAAGAGGTATTGGAATAAAACTCACGGAATTCTTCAGTGTGAAAAAAATGGTTAATATTAGACAGGCACCGTGTCCGCAGCAAACAGATTTGGCAAGTTGCGGTGTCTATTGCTGCTTGTTTGCAAAAGAAATGTGCCTAGGATCGAGAAAACTTCAGACAGACAGTAACACTGAAGAACTCCGGATGTATCCGATTCAGCTTATACGACGATCTAACATTGTAGACCCCAACTTCGACAATAATATTCAAGTCAACTCACTTGACTTTAAATGGTGGGCAGGTGTTTCAGCCAGGCAAAATAGAAAATACAACGTTTAACAGAGGGTGGTGATTAATCATTAATAGTGTAATGTGGCAAAAAAAACGATCCCTAGTAAGGCGTATTCGTATACAGTTCAGTTTACGAATGATTTTTTGTTTTGTAATTTCCCTGTCCACCCTTGATTTTAATCCCATATGTTGGAGTACATGCAGCTACTCTAAACTAAATTATTGTGTGGCCTGGTAAACTGATACATGCTCCTGTATGTATATTGTATCTTGTTTTCTTAAAAGCGTCTAAATCCATTAATCTGCGATACAGTTGAAACAGGGTATCCCCTGAAAAATTATGAAAGAACGCAGGAAAACCCCCAAATAATGAAAAACAAGTTTTCAGATGTAATAGAAACGTTGCTTATTTAAAAGGCCATTTGGAAAGGATCAGCTTATTGGAATACGCCCTTGCTGAAATTAAGTGTGCCCATGAAGGTGACAATTACGATAATGAAGTAAAAACGTGATTTTTCCAAAACATGTGCGGTACACTTTTTTTTTTAAGACGGCGTTTTACTAGAAACATCAAATACCGCCTTTTTCAGATGTTATCGAAAACGTTGCTTCTTTAAGAGGCCGTTTGGAACGGATCGGCTTATTGGAATACGCCCTTGCTGAAATTAAGTGTGTCCAGGAAGGTGACAATTACGATTATGAAGTAAAAACATGAATTTTACAAAACATGTGCGGTACACTTTTTATTGATTCGAAAGATTATGTTGCGAGAAACGCTTAAAAATGAGGTTCTCTGGAATCGACTAATATAATGGCAATTTTGGAGAAGTAAAATTGTTAAGAATACTATTTATAGTCTTTCTGGCAGTTATTGTTCAAATCAGCACCTCCTTTTGTCGCATGGATTCAAAATTTCTAAAAACGGCTGTGGCCAGCCGAATCGCGGGCTGAATCGCGGTTGAATCGAAGGCTGAATCGCGGGCTGAATCGCGTGTTGAATCGCGGGCTAGGTACGGTTGCTGTTCCTTGCTCTGTCAAAAGCATGTTGTGCACACCCAGACGTCTGACGTGGACCATGTTGCGGTTTAGATTTCACTTGATGTGGGCCTGACTGTTAATATGTGTATACACGGTTTCAACCTTGTTACCAGGGCTACGATTTTGCTGCGCCATGTTTTGCCATTGTGCCTTGCGCCTACCTCGTACCCATGGCTACTATCTTACTGCGCCATGTTTTCCCATCATGCTTGCGCGATCTTAACCCCTGGAATTGTCTAATTTAAATGTGCCATATATTGGCACATTTAAATTAGTGCTGCAGTTAGCCTTGGTCAAGGCGCGTTCGTCGTATCCGTCTGTCGTTATCCGCCCAGAAATACACGCCACGCGCGCGCCCCGGCGCATAATACGCTCGCGCTCCCCGTGCAAAGATACAGCGCGAACAGCGACCTCATACGGCCACTATTTATGCAAATTAACTGAAGCTACTTTTTCGCCTTGAATCAACGGCAGTTTGAAATCTTATGTTTTTCCTATTTTTGCGCCACATTTCTAGCGCATGACCCCGTATGTGAATACAGATAAGTATAGGCGGGGCAAGATGTGGAGAGTCCAATCACAACGCGGTTGAATCCCGACGTCATCAAATTTGATGCAGTTACTTTTGATGTGCGTTATCGCCACATTGTCCAAGCATGGTCCAACGCTGTGGGGAGGGGGCATGTTTACGGCTGCAGAACCAACCTTCAAAATGATCGCAATATCGTAATTTAAACAGGGACAAGTGTCTTATAATTATCCTCAATAACTGCTCTAATTATTTTCTTGGCAAAATTCCGCCGGCAAGGCATTTAATTATCAGAGTTCCGCGTTTTTCAGATCAGCTGGATTAGATGCGTGCAATATAACGTAGGGCCGAGTTCGACACGTTTCAATAAAGTCACGGCCTTCTCCAGTCGCCGCGGTTAAAAACGCAAAACTAAGCAGCTAAACACAACTAGTTTGGACCATAACATTGTCAACATTCAAGAAAATACCCAGCAAAACTAGCGAAAATAACTGCAACCCTCACCAATCAAGCAAGATCAGTTCAAATCTTCAATTCATACAAGCCTTCGTAAAAATCACTTAACTTTCTCCGATAAAAATAATGTCAACGATGGCGGTGTTCGTAAACACTTGCGAGCTGTAGCTATGACCTTTCACCGCTAGCTCAAATTATGCAGTTTCTACGCAACGATCGACCAATAAGAAAACGACTATAAAGGTCAACATAATCTATTAACACAATGAGCACCGCCCCAAAAACCTCAACTTAACCATAGAGAAAGGACCACAGAAGGAGTTTGAACTTACCGGGCTTCAAAGCGCCTCACGTTCGTCGCCGCACTGATAAAGATCTGCGGTTTTACGACCGCAATTAGGCTAGTGTAAACATTGTCGGTCACTCAGCGAGTGCTGCACTCTGACCTTCACTTTCGCTTAGTCAGCTTTATAGGTACTGCGCATGCGTAATTATTACAACTCTCTCGCGTCCTCGACTCGTCGTCTTGACGACAACAACAAAATGGCTTCCACTAGCGTGACTCCGGTCTGTGAAGACATCGACTCCAGCGATTTAAGTGATTTAACACACTGCAAGTGCTGGCTCAGGACGACGAGATTTAATTCTTCAGATTACAATAAGTTATCTAATTATTGTTGATTGATCAAACGAAATTATTGCAAGACTTGGAAATTGAGCATTTTACAACAGTCCATGTGTATCAAAAATGTTATTTTGTAATCCATCAAGGGATCAAATTAAACGTAACTTTTTGTTCCATCAATAGATTGTCCTTTAACATGTTTAAGTTAACAATACTATAGTAAATACGTTAAAATGTTAATTTGAATTAAAATTTCCATACCTCTTGGAAATCGTAACAAATTATACTATTTTCGACATGGACAAAATCATTTCAAAGTTGCTTTGTATACAGTAGGAATGGTCATGCTGATTTGTGCCTTGTTTACAAAAAAAAATCGTTAAAACTTAAAATATTCTCGATTTTCAAGTTTTTGGTTTACAGTTGGGTAACACTGGGGAACGTAATGGCATACATCACAAGAAAGCCCATTTCATGACAAAGAACATGCACTATTTCGTAAGCATGCAGGGTCATGCATTTTAATGAAAATATCATATTTAATAACCTATCCCCTAGGATTTATTTTTTTCATAAATGGACCATTATTTACTGAAAACTTGGCCGATTTTCGCCGAACAAACGTTGAAATATACTGCTTCGAATATAGAAACTGCACATCGGTACTTCACGTGGTATGAGTCACCAATAAACACTGTGCATGCGTTAAAGCTTCGCTTGTTCACACTTTTTTCTCTCCAGAAAGTGGGAAATCGCTGCAGTGAAGTGACGTCAGCGTTGAGTTTTTCACCGTACAACGCATAGGAGGTTACCGATTACCAGCTAAAATGTCGGCGACGAACGTATCGCGTCAAAGGAGGCTTGCGGTCAGTGGTCCAGCTTGCGGTCGTAGTGCTTTAGCAATGGGCATACCAGGGGGTCTGATAACAGTAATTGGCTTAGATTTTATCGCCCGGGAAGTTCAAACTCCTTCTGTGGTCCTTTCTCTATGACTTAATTAACCATTGATCCAAGGCGTTCAAGTATCTTCAGTTAATTTGCGTATAATAGTGCCGTGAGGTCGTTGTTTGAGCTTCGATTACCGCTGCGCTGTACGTACGAACGGGTAACGATGAACGCCTTGATCAAGGCTAGGCTGCAGTCGATGCGTTTAACGCGCGACGCAATCTTTAACATGTTGTAATTGTTCTTTTGCAGAATCAATCCTTTCAAACATGATATTTTGACCTCGCGATATTAGCAAGGATTTATATTAAATGTACGTACCTCTGTCGTTCATCTCACGTTAAATCCAGGTTTTGGACAAAAAAAACGAGGCTTCCAAAATCCATATTGTACAGGTAAGGCGCAGATTTGAATAAACAATTCGTACGTGGTGTGCGTTCATCAGGAGCACGCGCGCGCATTACATTCAGGGCGTGCAGTTTACGAAATACGCGCGCAGTACGCACTGAATAGCCAGTCAGCGTCGTTTACGCATTCCTAGACCTCACGGCCAGGGGTTAGTGAAGGAACGCGCACGCGCCCATGGAGTCGAGGCTGACACGGTTTTGATCCAACTCGGACCCATGCCAACTCGGACCCACTACCAACTCAGACCCACTACCAACTCGGGCCCACTACCAACTCGGCCCCACTACCAACTCGAACCCATGCCAACTCGAACCCACTGCCAACTCGGACCCAAAACCATTTTGGACCTAAAACCAACTCGGACCTAAAACCAACTCGGACCCAAAACCAACTCGGACCCAACCACTACCAATTCGGACCCGTCATTCCATTTGACAATGTTTGGCAAATTATTTATGTACCGAGCTTCATTTGTTCATTAAAAAGATATTGACTATAAATTTATTTTGTCTGTCGCATTTGGAATTATTGTACAGAACTGAAAAATGTGAATGCTTGTACTATTAACAATTACCCTTTAAAACTAAATGATGTTTTTTATTTTAGCCTTTTAATTTTTTTTCTTCTTTTAACTTGCTTTTTTATTTTTTGTTTGCCTCCGTTTTATGTCAGCCTCGACTCAGCCTCGTATGCGTTCCTTCACTAACCCCTGGCCGTGAGGAATGCGTAAACGACGCTGATTGGCTATTTAGTGCGTACTGCGCGCGTATATTTAGTAAACTGCACGCCTCGAATGTAATGCGCGCGCGTGTTCCTGAACGTACGCCAGGTACGATTTATTTTTTTCAATTGACCTCTACACCTGGACGGACCATTGTCCATATTCTGCTGTGCTTATAACGCTTGAAGTGCAACATGGCGGACCCAAGACGTCACTTCTGTGAGCCAATGAAATGTCCAGGTGTAGAGATCAGTGGATTTACTCTATACATTTTTTTATTTATAAACATTACGTCATTCGTACCGTACCCATGAACCTTACACCTGGACATTTCATTGGCTCACAGAGTGATGTCGAGGGTCCGCAATATTGCACTTCCAGCTCGCGCCGACTTCAATCGTGAATGGACAATGATCCGTCCATGTGCAGAGGTCAGTGGTCAGTCATTTGGTTATTTGGTTACAAATAACCAAATTAAAGGTAATACTCTGGACATTCTTTGATTCGAATGGGCGAGGACGCGCCGCGTCCGTGCCCAATTTGAATAAAAAAATGTCCACCTTTTGAGTCGTTTCTCCGACTTCAACTACGTCCTTTTTACACCCATTGTCAACATGTAAAAAGAACAACAAGTGTCAATTCTTACTAATGCTTTAAAGTATGAAATGAATTAAGTCCATTGTTCAGTGGTAGCTACTAAGGAATGTGAAAGCTTTGTCCTGTCTGGTCTCCGTGTTGCGTAACCAAACAATTGAATAAAGGTTGGGGTAAATAAGTGTGTTTAAAATGCCCAGTACATTTTGACATCGAAGTCAGTTGATGCCATACATTCTTGTGCGTCGGGTGTGTCTTCCAGTGATGATCCGTACATTTTTTTGAGTAGGAATACGTTGGGAGATATGTTGTGTCACCTCAAGAACTGACTCGCCAATTTATTTTGATGGTGATTCAAACCAGTATTTTGGGAAATATTCGATGAGGATTTATACTTCAATGAAGATTTATACTAAAGCGGCAGATTCAGAGGTGAAGAAACTTCCTACACTCGTGGCTGATTCGTACCCCTTGTAAAAGATCAGGAAATGATGGAAAATAAGCAAGAAAAGGTAACCAGAACTTTTTATTCCCAACATTTGGCTTAGCTCTCAGCAGCTCATTTTGGCTTATTATTTTTAGCCCTTGGTGTAACTTAGCGTCAGTAGTCATTATTCCGTGTCGAAAGTATACCAGCCTTTTGTTAAACCCTGAACGGTTTTATTATCACATGTCAAACCAGACTCAAAACAAAACAAATTTCTGTTTGTTTTTTCTGCCGTTTTTGCCACACGGGTATACGACAGGGCAGCATGGGCGAGTTAGCGAATGTAAAGTACATGTACGTGTTGTACGTATACCAGCCCTTTTAAAGTTGTGCATAGTACATGTAGTACTTTTTAGGACCTTCGAACGTATGACATAACTATGGCCTATCTCAAATATTATTCCCATTTACAAGCAATCCATTCCTATTACATGTACATATTTTAAATCGCAAACCATCGTTTCGACCTTGCTAATAAAAAGGTTTATCCTACCCATTTTGTTTTCTTAGTCGTAATAAGTTCTTGGGCCATTTTCATTTTCGAATGTTTTAGACAAACCTTGATGCAATTTGTTACAATGCGGGTTGGCGCATCCATTTTATTTGATTTTTGTTATTGTTGATATCCCAGGTTGTGGCAAATCTGTGCAACAAGGCTCCATACGATCGAGCATGTAATGGCAGCATCTCGCCTGTACAACAATGGCTTCGGTGGCCAAAACCAGTGAGGCCCATAGGAGAGCAGTCAGCCGGGCTGAAAACGCATAAGCGCGTCGACACAGCAAAGAGACCTCTAAGACAACTGTTGAGAGCTCTAGATCAACATAGCTCTTACTAAGTTGTAATAAATATAACAATAGCAATTTATGTGTCCATTGAGTCGTTCTTTTTCTGTTAATTCTTAAAAGAATGTACAGTTAACTGTACATTCTTTAAAATAATCGACACTTTTCTGAATATTAAAAGTGACGTCACAAGAGTAGTTTAATCACAAAATTAAACGAAACTATCAGTTGAAGTTTGATTGAGATTCTATGTAGTCATCATGAACACGAAGGGATCACATGAGATTGCACCACGTACCAGTAGCTTCAGTCTTTAAAGCCGAACGAACACATCTTAATAAAACCAAACAAACTCCACTCTGGGAGGGAAAAGGGGGGCATGTGATCCCTTCGTGTTCATGATGACTACATAGAATCTCAATCAAACTTCAACTGATAGTTTCGTTTAATTTTGTGATTCTATTACGTCATCATTCCACACTTCAGTGACCACATGAGACTTTAAAGCAAAGATGTGTGAGAGAGTTCAGTGTTCAGTATGCAATGTTATTTATTACAAGAAATTGCATGGAAGTACATGAACATCAACCAAAATTAGGATCTTAAACTCTCTAGTAAATTAGTTCAACCTTTTAACACCTCTTCAGCAAAGGAAACATCTTTGAGTATGGTCCTGTCGTAGAACTTGGCAAACGTACTTTGAGATGACCATCCTGCTGTCTTCAGAATGTGATCAATGGTTACTAAGCTTTGTTTAGCTTTTAAAGTAGTTGCTGCTCGCACACTATGGTTTAAACTGATCAGTGTCAACACCGGACTGCCTCATAACTTTAATATCTTTAATCCATCTACTGATAGTTGATGTAGATACTGCTTTGTATGGTTTAATATAGCTAATTAGTAATTGATATACTTTCCCTCGCAAAGGTTTAGTGCGAGCTAAATATTCTGTCAAAGTAACACATACACACAATTGAATGTCTGGCGTGTAAGTCTTAAAGTTAATAGCTGGAGTAACATACCCAGGTCTGCTTTGCTTAAGCAGTTGATCAAATTCAAATTTGAATCCATCATCAGTTACAGTCATGTTTGACCAACTGAGTAAACTCAAAGTTTGGCTTCTTGCCGCTGTAGTTAACGCAATTAACATAGCCAATTTTAAAGTTAATTCTTTCAAAGGTAGCACTTCTACCGGTAAAGACGACCGAAGGTAGTCTAGAACCTTGTTGACATCCCATGTCACGCTGTAGCGAGGTTTTGTTGGTCTTAAATTAAACACACCCTTCATGAAACGTCGTACGAGGGGGTGAGCACCTATAGCTAAACAGTCATTTGTTGAGCATAATGCTGACACTGCAGATCGAGCTGTGTTCAGTGCACTGTATCCAATTCCTGTGTGATACAGTTTAGTGAGGAAATGAAGCACCTGGCTTATATCTGGATGCATTGGATCCGCTTTGACTTCAGAACAAAACTGCAACCTTCTTCCGGCATATGAACGGTACTGTTTGTGAGTGCTTTCCCTCCATGATGACATGATAATGTCTGCCGTTGCTCCAGAAATGTTTTGCTTTTCAAGCGATTGCCTGAAACCAGGCAAGCCATCAATCTGAGTTTTTTCCTGAGTGGATGTAGTTGGGCCGTCACTGGAAGTTGAAGCAACGTGTCTTTCATTGGCAGTAAAATTGGGTGGCTTACCAACATTTGCAATATTAGTGCAAACCATGACTGTGTTGTCCAGACTGGGGCTATTATGATGCCTGTTGCTTGGTCCAATGCCACCTTCTGAAGTGTCTTCCCAAGAACACTAAATGGAGGAAAAGCATAAAAATACCATGAGTGCCAATCTAATGTAAAGGCATCTATATATATAGCATCAGGATCAGGCTGCCATGAGACAAATTTAGTTACTTGTCTATTCAATCTTGTGGCAAAAAGATCAATGTCTGGGAATCCAAACATATCAGTGATCATTGAAAAAACAGCTTTATCCAATTGCCATTCAGTACGATCATTAAATACCCTTGATTCATGATCAGCTTCAATGTTCAGTGATCCTGGCAAATGACTTGCTGTTAACCAAATTCCTTTTGTTCTTGCCCAAAGCCACATGAATCTGGCAATTTCGTTACATGTTTTGGATTTGACACCACCCATGTGATTTATATATGTCACTGCTGTGCTATTATCAGTAAGCAATTTCACATGTTTAACCTTTTTCTGAGTAGTCAATGATTTTAATGCAAAGAAAGCTGCTTTAAGTTCTAGTGCGTTAATATGTAGACTAGCTTCCATAGCTGTCCATCTTCCCCCGCACTTCAAGTTTTTACAAATGCCTCCCCAACCTTTGTTTGAGATAACCATCTCTGCATTTCCTTTTGTTATGGCTCGTTTTTGCTGAGGAATATTTTCAATCCACCAACTTAAATCCTCTTTCATTTCTGGTGTAATTGTCATGTATGCGTCATAATTCCCATTATGTACTTTCAATGCATCCACTTTTTCCTTTTCAAGAGACCTATAATACAAAGGTCCGTATTCTACAGCAGGTAGGCTGGATATCAATAGTCCAATGACTTTAGCCACTGATCTTATTTGCATCAAATCTGATCGATGTAATGCCTTGCATTCCTGAAGCAGTTTCTCAATTTTGTTCGAGGTTAGAGTAACTGTCATCGCGACAGAATCTATCGTAAACCCTAGAAAAGTGATCCTTTGGCAAGGTTGCAAGACTGATTTTACTGGATGGTGTATAAATCCAAGTCTATTAATTAATGTTAATGTCTCATTAACATTTATGACACAGTCATCTTTAGTGTTACCTAGTAAAAGGCAATCATCAATATAGCCTAAAATGATATGTCCTTGTCCACGTAACGTGGCAAACATAGGCTTCAATAGTTTTGTAAACATTCTTGGGGCCGAGGCTAGCCCATTTGGTAAGCAGGTGTACTGAAACAGAGTATTATCCCACTTAAACTTGAGATACTTTTGATGCTCCTCTGCTATAGGAACTGTGTAATAAGCGTCTTTTAGATCCACTGATGCCATGAAACAATTTGGTGTAATAAGTCTTACAGCCGTTTCAAACGTATCCATCTTAAAATGGTGATATTCAACATGCTCATTAAGACCTTTGAGGTTAAGTATCATTCGGGATGTGCCATCCTTTTTTGGTCGTGTAAATATTGGAGATATATACTCCCCTGAGCAATGTTGCGACTTAACAATCGCCTTTTTATTCAGTAATTTTGTTATTTCCAAATTAATAACATTTTGTTCTGGAATACTACCAATATTTTGCCAAGGTATTTTACTTTGCTGTGGTTTATCAATAAACTCAATATGGGCATGTGACACTATGTCAATAATATTGGCATCTGACGTTATTTCGCCAATTGCTAACAAATTGTTTCAGTATACCTGCTTCAAATGCCTCCATTTGAACTGTACTTACATCATCGCTGTAGACTGCAGTTTGTGCTACTTCTGGTGACTTTTTGGCTGTGTTCTGGGGTACTTCTGGAAATACTTTGCACCATCTGCCATAGTAGGTACAGCTTGATACGGCTTACGAAAATAGCCGCGACCTCGTCCCCTGTATCTCATGCCACGGGCTCGACTTCTGCTACGGGTACCACCGCGTGACCACGATGTACTGATTTTCTGACCTGCCCTGTTTACTTCTTGAATATCTTTAACTGTTTTGGAGACATCGTCTCCGAACAGATAGTCAGTAAAAGGCACAGTATTGGAACATAAATGCAAGTTATCTTGCTTTAAATCTGACTTCATGCAGTCACGCCTTCTTAAATTTAGAAGTCGATTTGCATTTCCGAACAATGCCAATGCGTCAGTACTCAAATCGAGTAGCTTTTGTTTGTTCACTGCTTCAGGTTTATCTTTTGTCAAATGGGCTAGTTGTTCAACCAGTTGCGTAATAGCTACAGACCCTTTCACGAGGGATGCCTGGATTGCTTGAAATTTAACATCCAAAGACCTAGATTCCGGTCGGATAATATCCCATACCAACTGGTTTACACGCACACTGGAAAGCCCAACACAATTTTCTGGTTTATTGTATTTTTTGACGAGCTCATTGTACTTGTCATCAGGGATTGCATCTCTGAACAAACTATTCACCATGTCAGCCAAATCTTCGTTAACAGCTTTGTCACAGCGTTCTTTATTAGTGAATTTCTCAGTCAAACTTTTGAAAATGTTCACGGTCTCAGATTGAACAGAGTCATTGTCAATTGCATCAGGTTTATCCGATTTCTCTGCGCTGGTTGATGGTTTATCATCATTATTCACATGCATGTGCAACTCTTGTTCTGGAACCTCCACGGGTTCATCATAATATTCATAACTCACTTCTAGTTGCCCTACCCGAGCACCGAGTTTTTCCTGATTATCTTTAATTTCAACCAACATGTTCAAACTGGTTGCCATTTGAGACTGCTTCCCTTGTGGAGCGGTTACACCGCTACTGGGATTCACGTCTGTTGTTTTTTGTCGTTTTGATGGTGTAAACTCACCACTGCTACCAGTTTTGGGTTCTTTTTGGCGTTTTTTTTCCATAGCTCGTATGGGTGTACTCTTGTCCGAGGACGTGCCTTGTGGACATTCCGCCATTGCTTCACACTACGTGCAAACAACATGTTTGCTCGTATCATGTCCGCATTACGTATTGGACCTAATGATGTATGGCGACAACCAAAATGAGCCCCTTTTGAAAAATAGACCGAAACCAAAAGAGCAACTTATTATTAAGGGCATGGTGTATAAAATCCCAGCCGATGTAGATACATTGACCGGGGGTTGGGACATGGGATCACGCACAAATTGTTGTGGTAAGTTGGATGAAAATTTAAATAAAATGCCGATGTTGAGGTATCTCGTATAACTTTCAACCGCTAAAATTAATGTATTAAAATTGGAGAGGTCTCTTTCTTCTCAATGATGTAGCCAGTGATTGGACTACCACCGTCAGATTCTGGAGGTGACAAGGAGATGGTAATCTGTGTTCTGTCGACAGTTGCTAAATAAATAATCTCTAATAAAAAACATGCTCTTTTTCGGAGCTGTCCTTCATAATGCTATTCGAAGGAGTGAATGTTCACTCTTTTTGATTGGTTTTTACTCATTGGCTTTTTCGCAAGTGCGAAAAAGCCTTTGTTTTTGTTCTGATTTTAGTTTTTCTTTTATTTCTTTTTTCTTTTAGTAACCTAAACCCCATAGACTTTGTACACGTTTTTTTGCACAAGTACTTTGACCAGAAAACAAAGTCGTATTTCTATAAAACTTAACCCAGGTGAAGACCCTATATCGAACTCGTGTCACGCAGAAAAAACGTAATGGTGACGTCATCAGGGGTCACGTGACGTCATCTTAAAGGTGGAATTGATTTAATCTTTGAAAATCAATAACAAATCAACCGCAAATGACCGAAACTTGATTGTTGTGGTAATAGATAGAATAATCAAGGATCTTTATTTTATCCCACGTGCGTGAAATCACGTGACCCTTCCTTCCGGTCTAAACCGAAAGTGCCTTATAATTTAAAAGTGAAAAATGATATGAACTTACTTTCAACGATGTTAGTGTCTGGCTAGATTGTATTTACCCAACAAAATACCGGCGACGTCATAACATGTTATAGCGCCCTCTAGCGGCAGGTTGAAAAATTGTTAAAATGAATAATATGTTGATGTCTGTGGCGAAGTTTGCTGAAATCACTTTATAACCGGTGTATTTAATCAGCTTCATGCTAGGAACAAATCGACGGGAAGAAAAAAGTATGACGTCACCAGACCGGAAGTTAGAATGAAAAGACTTCTTTTCCTTTGAATATTCCTAAAAAATTAAACCTGACAGATATAATCTTGATTTTTGCTCTAAAGGTTAGTGTAAAAGTGGTTCTCGAACTTCGCTGTGTTTTTTGGAAAAAAACGAACTTGGACATACCCTGCGGCACCCTTGAAATTTAATAGTTTTGGCGAGGTGCATAAAGCATTGCCACCTTATGTGTGCATGGCACACGTATACTATACATGTTTGTACGTACATATACAGTGATAGTGTATTATGTATTGAGCGAATGTATCACTACTGACATTGTACCTACATGAACATGTACATGTACGCTCACTAGAGAGGACACTAGCCACCAACCTGTGAAACGGGATGACGTTATCAAATTGCCTATGGGGAAGGGCGCCGCGTGCGACAGGTAGGTAAACACGCTTTCGGCTACGCAGAATCCAATCCCATAGACTTTGTAAACGTTGTTTGCACAATTCCAAGCACTTTTAACGAAAAAACAAAGTCGTATTCCCATAAAACTTGACCCAGGTGAAGACCCTATAGTGAACTCCAGTCTCGCCGACAGACGCCATGATGAAGACGTCATTAGGGTCACGTGACGTTATCTTAAAGGTGGAATTGATTTAATCTTTGAAAATCAATAAAAAATCAACCGCAAAAGACCGAGACTTGATTTTTGTGGCAACAGATAGAATAACCCAGGATCTTCATTTTATCTCATGTGCGTGAAATCACGTGACCCTTCCTTCCGGTCTAAACCAGAAGTGCCTTATAATTTAAAAGTGATAAATGATATGAACTTACTTTCAATGATGTTAGTGTCTGGCTAGAATAAACTTTTTAAAAAAATTCCTGCGACGTCATAACATGTTATAGCGCCCTCTAGCGGCAGGTTGAAAATTGGTTAAAATGAATAATCTGTTGATGTGTGTGGCGAAGTTTGCTGAAATCACTTTATAACCGGTGTATATAATCAGCTTCGTGCTAAGAACATATTGAGAAAGAGATTTATTGATGACGTCACCAAACCGGAAAGTACAATGAAAATACCTTAAAACCTTAAAACGTCGCTTAAAAATCAACCGCGATAGATATAATCCAGATTTTTGCTTTAAATAGCAAAGTTAAGACAGCTCTCGAGCTTTCTGTTAATTACGTCACGATGACGTCATCAAGTGTCAGATTACAAGCAACCAAATATTTCTAAATTTAATCTTTGAAAATCAATATAAAATCAACTGTAAGAGATCTGATTTAGATTTTTAGGGGAATTGGTAGATTAATCCATGGTCTTCATAATTTGTATTACATGCAAAAAGACCTGACACTTTCTTCCGGTCCAAACCGGAAGTTCCTTATAATTTAAAAGTAAAAAACGATGTGAACTTACTTTCAACGATGTTAGGAGCTGGCTAGGTTGTAAGTAACACAAATGTTAACAGTGACTTCATAAAATGTTAAAGCGCCCTCTAGCGTCATGTTGACAAATGTTACGTCATATTACGATTATATTTGAATTATTACGTTTTTAGACGTTGAAGGCATATCTCAGCAAAGGATCGTGTTAACATAACACCTCATTTTGTGTTGTTAGGTGATAGATAGTTGCACAAAAAGTTCAGAAACGTGTGAAGTCATCGTTTTAATCAGTTTGAATTTATTTTAATAAAAATACTCAAAAAAAATGCGAAAGCGAAAAAGCCCTATGTTCTGTTCCTTGAACAGACGTAGTTCTAGTTTGTGAGTTGTTTTCACTCTTAAGAACTCCAAAGTGGTTTTATAAGAGATTCATTCAAGCCCACTCTTTTACATTTTAAGAGAGCATCGCTTTCACACGCCAATTTTCCTATTCGAGGGGTCCGGAAGCGCGCCACCAGGAGTCAACTGTCAGGATCTTATAGGATACATCAGCCTCGTACGCAACAGTTCAATCGCTTTAAAACGCTCACTAAACGCAACGACTTCGTTGGTCCGCAGCTCTGATATAAGTCGAGAAAATTATAATCATTCACAGCCATGTCTTCTTCTGTGTATGTATGTACACGTGTATTGCTGTATAGGCCTATGCCGCTAGAGACCTGACGCATGAGTCTCTAAGTTTGGGTCCCTTCCAGTGAGAATGTCGTCGATATCTTAGCTCAGATGATAGGTTGATGAGTGTCTCTTCATTCTCCAACAACGTTGAGGTTCGCAGCTCAGATATAAGTCGGAAAAATTAAACTCATTCCCAGCCAAGATTTCTTCTGTGTATACATGTACATTGTATATGTGTATTGCTACATATAGGCCTATGCCGACGGTGACCTGCCGCATAAGTTTCAACCTTTTGCTCCCTTCCAGTGAGAATTTCATCGATATTTTAGCTCAGATGATAGGCTGGTGGGTGTCTCTTCATTCCCCAACAACGTTGAGGTTCGCAGCTCAGATGAAAGTCGAGAAAATTAAGCTCATTCCCAGCTCAGATATAAGTTGAGAAACGTATCCTCATTCCCAGCCATGTTTTCTTTTGTGGATGTAAACGTGTATTGCTGCATATAGGCCTATGCCGCCGGTGACCTGACGCATGAGTCTCGGAGTTTGGGTCCTTTCCAGTGAAAGTTTCGGCGATAAATTGGCTCAGATGTGGAGCTGGTGAGTGTCTCTTCATTCTCCAGAAGCTTGGAGGTTCGCAGCTGAGATATAAGTCGAGAAAAAAAACCTCATTCTTATCTATGTTTTCTTCTGTGTATGTATGTACACATGTATGTGTGTGTGTACATGTGTATTGCGGCACAGTGACCTGACGCATGAGTCTCAAAGTTTGGGTCTCTTCCGGTGGGAATTGTGGCGATATATTGGCTCAGATGTGGAACTGGTGAGTGTCTCTTCAATCTCGAACAACGTTGAGGTTCGCAGCTGAGATATGTGTCGAGAAAATTATCCTCATTCGCAGCCATGTTTTCTTATGTGTATGTATGTACACGTGTATTGCCGCATAGGTCTTTGCCGCCAGTGTCCTGACGGATGAGTCTCTCAGTTTGGGATTTTTCCAGTGGAAAATTTGGCAATATGTTGGCTCAGATGTCGAGCTGGTGAGTTTCTCTTCATCCTCAAACAACGTTGAGGCTCGCAGCTCAGATATAAGTCGAGAAAATTATCCTCATTCGCAGCCATGTTTTCTTATGTGTATGTATGTACACGTGTATTGTCGAATAGGCCTATGCCGCCAGTGTCCTGACGCATGAGTCTCTCTGATTGTTTTTTTTTTTCATTGAGAAATTTGGCAATATTTTGGCTCAGACGTCGAGCTGGTGAGTGTCTCTTCATTCTCGAACAACGTTGAGGTTCGCTGCTCAGATATAAGTCGAGAAAATTATGCTCATTCGCAGCCATGTTTACTTCTGTTGATGTGTGTACATGTTTATTGCGGCACAGGCCAATGCCGCCAGTGACCTGACGCATGAGTCTCAAAGTTTGGGTCTCTTCCGGCGGGAATTGTGGCGATATATTGGCTCAGATGTGGAACTGGTGAGTGTCTCTTCATTCTCCAACAACGTTGAGGTTCGCAGCTCAGATATAAGTCGAAAAATTATGCTCATTCGCAGCCATGTTTACTTCTGTTGATGTGTGTACATGTGTATTGCGGCACAGGCCTATGACGCCAGTGTCCTGACGCATGAGTCCCGATGCATGAGTCTCACAGTTTGGGTTCTTTCCAGTTAGAAATTTGGCAATATTTTGGCTCAGACGTCGATCTGGTGAGTGTCTCTTCATTCTCAAACAACGTTGAGGTTCGCAGCTCAGATATAAGTCGAGAAAATTATGCTCATTCGCAGCCATGTTTACTTCTGTTGATGTGTGTACATGTGTATTGCGGCACAGGCCTATTTCGCCAGTGACCTGACGCATGAGTCTCCAAGTTTGGGTCTCTTCCGGTGGGAATTGTGGCGATATGTTGGCTCAGATGTGGAACTGGTGAGTGTCTCTTCATTCTGGAACAACGTTGAGGTTCGCAGCTCAGATATAAGTCGATAAAATTATCCTCATTCGCAGCCATGTTTTCTTATGTGTATGTATGTACACTTGTATTGCCGCATAGGCCTATGCCGACAGTGTCCTGACGCATGAGTCTCACAGTTTGGGTTCTTTCTAGTGAGAAATTTGGCAATATTTTGTCTCAGATGTTGAGCTGGTGAGTGTCTCTTCATCTCGAACAACGCTGAGGTTCGCAGCTCAGATATATGTCCAGACAATTATCCTCATTCGCAGCCATGTTTACTTCTGTTGATGTGTCTACGCGTGTATTGCGGCATAGGCCTATGCCGCCAGTGACCTGACGTATGAGTCTCAAACTTTGGGTCTCTTCCGGTGAGAATTGTGGCGATATGTAAGCTCAGATGTGGAGCTGGTGAGTGTTTCTTCATTCTCCAACAACGTTGAGTTTGCAGCTCAGATATAAGTCGAGAAAATTATCCTCATTCGCAGCCATGTTTTTTTATGTGTATGTATGTACACGTGTATTGTCGAATAGGCCTATGCCGCCAGTGTCCTGACGCATGAGTCTCTCAGTTTTTTGGTTTTTTTCATTGAGCAATTTGGCAATATTTTGGCTCAGACGTCGAGCTGGTGAGTGTCTCTTCATTCTCGAACAACGTTGAGGTTCGCAGCTCAGATATAAGTCGAGAAAATTATCCTCATTCGCAGACATGTTTACTTCTGTTGATGTGTGTACACGTGTATTGCGGCATAGGCCTATTTCGCCAGTGACCTGACGCATGAGTCTCAAAGTTTGGGTTCTTTCCAGTGAGAAATTTGACAATATTTTGGATCAGATGTCGAGCTGGTGAGTGTCTCTTCAATCTCGAACAACGTTGAGGTTCGCAGCTCAGATATGTGTCGAGAAAATTATCCTCATTCGCAGCCATGTGTTTTCTTATGCGTATGTGTGTACACGTGTATTGTCGCATAGGCCTATGACGCCAGTGTCCGGACGCATGAGTCTCACAGTTTGGGTTCTTTCCAGCGACGAAACATTTGGCAATATTTTGGCTCAAATGTCAAGCTGGTGAGTGTCTCTTCATTCTCGAACAACGTTGAGGTTCGCAGCTCAGATATATGTCGAGAAAAGTATCCTCATTCGCAGCCATGTTTTCTTATGTGTATGTATGTACACGTGTATTGTCGCATAGGCCTATGACGCCAGTGTCCTGACGCATGAGTCTCGACGCATGAGTCTCACAGTTTGGGTTCTTTCCAGTGAGAAGTTTGGCAATGTTTTGGCTCAGATGTCGAGCTAGTGAGTGTCTCTTCATTCTCGAACAACGTTGAGGTTCGCAGCTCAGATATATGTCGAGAAAAGTATCCTCATTCGCAGCCATGTTTACTTCTGTTGATGTGTGTACACGTGTATTGCGGAATAGGCCTATGACGCCAGTGACCTGACGCATGAGACTCACAGTTTGGAGTCTTTCCAGTGAGAAATTTGACAATATTTTGGCTCAGATGTCGAGCTGGTTAGTGTCTCTTCTTTCTGGAACAACGTTGAGGTTCGCAGCTCAGATATAAGTCGATACAATTATCCTCATTCGCAGCCATGTTTTCTTATGTGTATGTATGTACACGTGTATTACCGCATAGGCCTATTCCGCCAATGTCCTGACGCATGAGTCTCATAGTTTGGGTTCTTTCTAGTGAGAAAATTGGCAATATTTTGGCTTAAATGTCGAGCTAATGAGTGTCTCTTCATTCTCGAACAACGTTGAGGTTCGCAGCTCAGATATAAGTCGAGAAAAATATCCTCATTCGCAGCCATGTTTTCTTATGTGTATGTATGTACACTTCTATTGCCGCATAGGCCTATGCCGCCAGTGTCCTGACGCATGTGTCTCACAGTTTGGGTTCTTTCTAGTGAGAAATTTGGCAATATTTTGGCTCAGACGTCGATCTGGTGAGTGTCTCTTCATTCTCGAACAACGTTGAGGTTCGCAGCTCAGATATAAGTCGAGAAAATTATGCTCATTCGCAGCCATGTTTACTTCTGTTGATGTGTGTACATGTGTATTGCGGCACAGGCCAATGCCGCCAGTGACCTGACGCATGAGTCTCCAAGTTTGGGTCTCTTCCGGTGGGAATTGTGGCGATATGTTGGCTCAGATGTGGAACTGGTGAGTGTCTCTTCATTCTCCAACAACATTGAGGTTCGCAGCTCAGATATAAGTCGAGAAAATTATCCTCATTCGCAGCCATGTTTTCTTATGTGTATGTATGTACACGTGAATTGTCGCATAGGCCTATGACGCCAGTGTCCTGACCCATGAGTCTCACAGTTTGGGTTCTTTCCAGCGAAAAAATTGGCAATATTTTGGCTCAGATGTCAAGCTGGTGAGTGTCTCTTCTTTTTCGAACAACGTTGAGGTTCGCAGCTCAGATATATGTCGAGAAAATTATCCTCATTCGCAGCCATGTTTTGTTATGTGTATGTATGTACACGTGTATTGTCGCATAGGCCTATGACGCCAGTGTCCTGACGCATGAGTCCCGATGCATGAGTCTCACAGTTTGGGTTCTTTCCAGTTAGAAATTTGGCAATATTTTGGCTCAGATGTCGAGCTAGTGAGTGTCTCTTCATTCTCCAACAACATTGAGGTTCGCAGCTCAGATATATGTCGAGAAAATTATCCTCATTCGCAGCCATGTTTACTTCTGTTGATGTGTGTACACGTGTATTGCGGCATAGGCCTATTTCGCCAGTGACCTGACGCATGAGTCTCAAAGTTTGGGTTCTTTCCACTGAGAAATTTGACAATATTTTGGATCAGATGTCAAGCTGGTGAGTGTCTCTTCATCCTCAAACAACGTTGAGGCTCGCAGCTCAGATATAAGTCGAGAAAATTATCCTCATTCGCAGCCATGTTTTCTTATGTGTATGTATGTACACGTGTATTGTCGAATAGGCCTAGGCCGCCAGTGTCCTGACGCATGAGTCTCTCTGTTTGGTTTTTTTTTCCATTGAGAAATTTGGCAATATTTTGGCTCAGACGTCGAGCTGGTGAGTGTCTCTTCATTCTCGAACAACGTTGAGGTTCGCTGCTCAGATATAAGTCGAGAAAATTATGCTCATTCGCAGCCATGTTTACTTCTGTTGATGTGTGTACATGTGTATTGCGGCACAGGCCGATGCCGCCAGTGACCTGACGCATGAGTCTCAAAGTTTGGGTCTCTTCCGGTGGGAATTGTGGCGATATATTGGCTCAGATGTGGAACTGGTGAGTGTCTCTTCATTCTCCAACAACATTGAGGTTCGCAGCTCAGATATAAGTCGAGAAAATTATCCTCATTCGCAGCCATGTTTTCTTATGTGTATGTATGTACACGTGAATTGTCGCATAGGCCTATGACGCCAGTGTACTGACCCATGAGTCTCACAGTTTGGGTTCTTTCCAGCGAAACATTTGGCAATATTTTGGCTCAGATGTCAAGCTGGTGAGTGTCTCTTCTTTTTCGAACAACGTTGAGGTTCGCAGCTCAGATATATGTCGAGAAAATTATCCTCATTCGCAGCCATGTTTTGTTATGTGTATGTATGTACACGTGTATTGTCGCATAGGCCTATGACGCCAGTGTCCTGACGCATGAGTCTCGACGCATTAGTCTCACAGTTTGGGTTTTTTCCAGTGAGAAATTTGGCAATATTTTGGCTCAGATGTCTAGATAGTGAGTGTCTCTTCATTCTCGAACAACGTTGAGGTTCGCAGCTCAGATATATGTCGAGAAAAGTATCCTCATTCGCAGCCATGTTTACTTCTGTTGATGTGTGTACACGTGTATTGCGGAATAGGCCTATGACGCCAGTGACCTGACGCATGAGACGCACAGTTTGGATTCTTTCCAGTGAGAAATTTGACAATATTTTGGCTCAGATGTCGAGCTGGTGAGTGTCTCTTCTTTCTGGAACAACGTTGAGGTTCGCAGCTCAGATATAAGTCGATAAAATTATCCTTATTCGCAGCCATGTTTTCTTATGTGTATGTATGTACACGTGTATTACCGCATAGGCGTATTCCGCCAATGTCCTGACGCATGAGTCTCATAGTTTGGGTTCTTTCTAGTGAGAAAATTGGCAATATTTTGGCTTAAATGTCGAGCTAATGAGTGTCTCTTCATTCTCGAACAACTTTGAGGTTCGCAGCTCAGATATAAGTCGAGAAAAATATCCTCATTCGCAGCCATGTTTTCTTATGTGTATGTATGTACACTTCTATTGCCGCATAGGCCTATGCCGCCAATGTCCTGACGCATGTGTCTCACAGTTTGGGTTTTTTCTAGTGAGAAATTTGGCAATATTTTGGCTCAGACGTCGATCTGGTGAGTGTCTCTTCATTCTCGAACAACGTTGAGGTTCGCAGCTCAGATATAAGTCGAGAAAATTATGCTCATTCGCAGCCATGTTTACTTCTGTTGATGTGTGTACATGTGTATTGCGGCACAGGCCAATGCCGCCAGTGACCTGACGCATGAGTCTCAAAGTTTGGGTCTCTTCCGGTGGGAATTGTGGCGATATGTTGGCTCAGATGTGGAACTGGTGAGTGTCTCTTCATTCTCCAACAACATTGAGGTTCGCAGCTCAGATATAAGTCGAGAAAATTATCCTCATTCGCAGCCATGTTTTCTTATGTGTATGTATGTACACGTGAATTGTCGCATAGGCCTATGACGCCAGTGTCCTGACCCATGAGTCTCACAGTTTGGGTTCTTTCCAGCGAGAAATGTGGCAATATTTTGGCTCAGATGTCAAGCTGGTGAGTGTCTCTTCTTTTTCGAACAACGTTGAGGTTCGCAGCTCAGATATATGTCGAGAAAATTATCCTCATTCGCAGCCATGTTTTGTTATGTGTATGTATGTACACGTGTATTGTCGCATAGGCCTATGACGCCAGTGTCCTGACGCATGAGTCTCGACGCATTAGTCTCACAGATTGGGTTCTTTCCAGTGAGAAATTTGGCAATATTTTGGCTCAGATGTCGAGATAGTGAGTGTCTCTTCATTCTCGAACAACGTTGAGGTTCGCAGCTCAGATATATGTCGAGAAAATTATCCTCATTCGCAGCCATGTTTACTTCTGTTGATGTGTGTACACGTGTATTGCGGCATAGGCCTATTTCGCCAGTGACCTGACGCATGAGTCTCAAAGTTTGGTTTTTTTCCAGCGAGAAATTTGACAATATTTTGGATCAGATGTCGAGCTGGTGAGTGTCTCTTCAATCTCGAACAACGTTGAGGTTCGCAGCTCAGATATGTGTCGAGGAAATTATCCTCATTCGCAGCCATGTTTTCTTATGTGTATGTATGTACACGTGTATTGCCGCATAGGCCTATGCCGCCAGTGTCCTGACGCATGAGTCTCTCAGTTTGGTTTTTTTCCAGTGGAAAATTTGGCAATATGTTGGCTCAGATGTCGAGCTGGTGAGTGTCTCTTCATCCTCAAACAACGTTGAGGCTCGCAGCTCAGATATAAGTCGAGAAAATTATCCTCATTCGCAGCCATGTTTTCTTATGTGTATGTATGTACACGTGTATTGTCGAATAGGCCTATGCCGCCAGTGTCCTGACGCATGAGTCTCTCTGTTTGGTTTTTTTTTCCATTGAGAAATTTGGCAATATTTTGGCTCAGACGTCGAGCTGGTGAGTGTCTCTTCATTCTCGAACAACGTTGAGGTTCGCAGGTCAGATATAAGTCGAGAAAATTATGCTCATTCGCAGCCATGTTTACTTCTGTTGATGTGTGTACATGTGTATTGCGACACAGGCCAATGCCGCCAGTTACCTGACGCATGAGTCTCAAAGTTTGGGTCTCTTCCGGTGGGAATTGTGGCGATATGTTGGCTCAGATGTGGAACTGGTGAGTGTCTCTTCAATCTCGAACAACGTTGAGGTTCGCAGCTCAGATATGTGTCGAGAAAATTATCCTCATTCGCAGCCATGTTTTCTTCTGTGTATGTATGTACACGTGTATTGCCGCATAGGCCTATGCCGCCAGTGTCATGACGCATGAGTCTCTCAGTTTGGGTTTTTTCCAGTGGGAAATTTGGCAATATGTTGGCTCAGATGTCGAGCTGGTGAGTGTCTCTTCATTCTCGAACAACGTTGAGGTTCGCAGCTCAGATATAAGTCGAGAAAATTATCCTCACCTGACGCATGAGTCTCAAACTTTGGGTCTCTTCCGGTGAGAATTGTGGCGATATGTTAGCTCAGATGTAGAGCTGGTGAGTGTCTCTTCTTTCTGGAACAACGTTGAGGTTCGCAGCTCAGATATAAGTCGATAAAATTATCCTCATTCGCAGCCATGTTTTCTTATGTGTATGTATGTACACGTGTATTACCGCATAGGCCTATTCCGCCAATGTCCTGACGCATGAGTCTCATAGTTTGGGTTCTTTCTAGTGAGAAATTTCGCAATATTTTGGCTTAAATGTCGAGCTAATGAGTGTCTCTTCATTCTCGAACAACGTTGAGGTTCGCAGCTCAGATATGAGTCGAGAAAAATATCCTCATTCGCAGCCATGTTTTCTTATGTGTATGTATGTACACTTCCATTGCCGCATAGGCCTATGCCGCCAGTGTCCTGACGCATGAGTCTCACATTTTGTATGTACACGTGTATTAGGCACATCGATTTGAAACAATCTTAACTCGTGTTCGAATGGCCGAGTGGTTAAGAACCTCGACCGCGGTCTCCATCGCCCGGGTTCGATTCCCGGTCTCGACCGAGTCCTTTCGTTTTGTTCCAGTTTCAACGCACGCTGTTTCGCAATCTTTTCCTTAAGATAATTAATTTCTCGTCCTCAAACACCAACCGAGTTTAGCTCACCGGCTTAACTCGTCAGGTTGGGACTGTCCGCGGAGGTTCAGGGTCGAACCTGCGTATAGGTACGGAGTATCGTTTTTCCGCTAGGCGGCAAGGCCTAGGGTGTCGCCCCGTTCACCTCCCTTACATGGTGCGAGGCCGTCGGGTCAGATGAACATGGGCAGGAAAGGAAGTGTGGTGGTCCGGGATCCTATTGCCCCGAAGAGTCCTATATGGTAGCCGGTATAGGCTCATTGAGTTGAGTCGTAAGTCCGTACAGCTGAATGCTTGGTCACATACACCGCATAACTTTTTGTTTTGGTTCTTATCCCCTCACCGCAACATTTTTCTCGATTCCTCATATAAATACGCTTTGAGGAAAAATTAATAATCGTAATAAATAAATTAACAGAGACAAAACATTTTTTTTTTATAATAAGTTATATACAAGTTACCACAGACTGAAGCTCCGCCTACGATCGGCGTTAATATTTTAATTATGCCATCACGGTTGGGGCAAGTTTATTGGGCAGTAACATTGGCATAATGTTGGTTGGCATTAACCACAGGACGCGCCTCTGGCCAAAGTGGTGAACACAGAGCCATGTGGGTGCATTTGTTTTATTGTTGTTTAAGAACAATTAAATTTCCGCCAATTTTAATAGAGATGCAAGGCTAACCCCTTGTTTCCCCTTACAATTGTTCGTTTTTCTCAACAACAAAAAGTCGACAATTTTTGGGCCAATTTTGATAAGAATGCAAGGTTATCCGCTGACAACTTCCAATAATAAGATATACGATCTAACATTATAGGCCTATGCGGTCGGTGACCTGACGCATGATTCTCAAAGTTTAGGTTCCTTTCAGTGAGAATGTCGGCGATATTTTTGCTCAGGTGTGGAGCTGGTGAGTTTCTCTTCTTTCTCCAACAACGTTTAGGTTCGCAGCTCAGATATAAGTCCAGAAGAATGTACTCATTCCCATCCATGTTTTCTTCTGTGTATATATGTACACGTATATTGCTGCATAAATGCCTATGCCGCCAGTGACCTCACGCATGAGTCTCGGAGTTTGTGTCTCTTCCAGTGAGAATGTTGGCGATACTTTGGCTCAGATGTGGAGCTGGTGAGTGTCTCCTCATTCTCCAAAAACGTTGAGGTTAGCAACTTAGATATAAATCCAGAATATTATCCTCATTGGCAGCCATGTTTTCTTCTGTTTATGTATGTCCACGTGTATTGCTACATATAAGCCTATGCCGCCAGTGACCTGACGCATGAGTCTCAAAGTTTTGGTCCCTCAAGAATTTTTGGCAATATTTTGGCTTAGATGTGGAGCTAGTGAGTGTCTCTTCCTTCTCCAACAACCCTGAGGTTCGCAGCTTAGATTTAAGTCGAGAATATTACCTCATTCGCAGCCATGTTTTCTTCTGTGTATGTACATTGTACGTATACGTGTTTTGCTGCATAGGCCTATGCCGCCAGAAACCTGTCGCATGAGTCTCAAAGTTTTGGTCCCTTACAGTGAAAATGTTGGCGATACTTTGGCTCAGATGTGGAGCTGGTGAGTGTCTCCTCATTCTCCAAGAACGTTGAGGTTCGCAGCTTAAATATAAGTCGAGAATATTATCCTCATTCGCAGCCATGTTTTCTTCTGTGTATGTATGTCCACGTGTATTGCTGCATAGGCCTATGCCGCCAGAAACCTGTCGCATGAGTCTCAAAGTTTTGGTCCCTTACATACAGTGAAAATGTTGGCGATACTTTGGCACAGATGTGGCGCTGGTGAGTGTCTCCTCATTCTCCAACAACGTTGAGGTTCGCAGCTTAGATAGAAGTCGAGAATATTATCCTCATTCTCAGCCATGTTTTCTTCTGTGTGTGTATGTCCACGTGTATTGCTACTTATAAGCCTATGCCGCCAGTGACCTGATGCATGAGTCTCAGAGTTTGTGTCTCTTCCATTTAGAATTTTGGCGATAATTTTTGCTCAGATGTGGAGCTGGTGAGTGTCTCTTCATTCTCCTACAACGTTGGACCTATGTCGCCAGTGTCCTGACGCATGAGTCTGAAATTGTAGGTTCCTTCCAGTGAGTATCTCGTTAATATGTTGGCTAGGATGTTGAGCTGGTTAGTGTCTCGTCATTCTCCAACCACTTTGAGGTTTGGTGCTCAGATATAAGTTGAAAAAAGTATCCTTCTTACCAGCCATGATTTTTTTCTTCAAAATTCAGTGTTAAGTTTTAACGCTGATATAGCTGTAAACATCGAGATTATGCCTGAAATGACATCACACTTTTGCTGATAAATATGGAGATTTTCATTAGTCTAAAAACAAAAGAAAAGCACCGAAACCCCCTTGTAAATAGCAATACGAAAATAAAGATTTAATTTCAAGTACTATACAATAGCACAAAAATACATTTTAGGAGCCTTTAATTCTTGTAGTTGTTCTGGTGGTCACCATTGTCTTTTCAGAAACTTGCTAAACCGTACAGTTAAACAGATAACAAGGCTTTAACAAATGTTAAGGCACAAATATATACATACGACGCTCAATTTACTTATGCATATAGTTAAAATACATATATCGCATATTTACACGGGATAAATAGTTTCATCCAAATACTCTAAAAACGTTTAACGAAAAATATTCATGCACTATACTCAGTATTAAAATTATTTACGAATCGAAAATGAGTTTATAGAGATTTAACAAACCTAGTCTTATTAATTAAGCTAACACCGCGCGTTAAACTAAAACTCGATTTTGAGGAATAAACACTTTGTATCAGTGCACGAAGCTCAAGCGAAATCACGGATGAAGCTTAATAATGGGACGGTTCATCCGGAAACGCTTGACGAGTGTGTAACGTTTTAACACTTCAGTGTACATTTCATAGACCTGCTTAGCACAAACTAATGCTTAGTGTGACAATTCTTCCTTGGAAAAATCAGGGTTACAAACCAAATTTGCAGGTGATGTATTGTATATGTATTGTTTGTAACTGGTATTTAGCTGTTTCTACTGAGAAAGACTTTTTTGTGCTAGGCAAGTTTTTGTGAAAAAGTTCACTGAATTGAAGTGGCCCCTATAATCACCAAAACTCATGCAGTGTATAATACGCAGGGTGCGTTCATCATAAACGTTTGAAACACTCAACAAAGTGGGGCGAATATGTTGATATTTGTCCAACGTTGGTCAACATACGAACTGTTTACATTCTGACTTAATCGAACTATTGTTAACACTTGGTCAAATTGTACCTGAATTAACCAACGATAGGGTTCATAGGGTGAGGCAAAAAAAATCATGCCAAACAGTCAGTGTGTTTTATTCATTATCAGTGTATTTTACACTTAAATGTAACCGACGTTAGTAGTCCACACAGTCTTTGGTTATAGCGCCCTAGAGCGACTGGACGTTTTTCGCCCGCCAAAACACACTTCGAGCGCTGGGAATTATGGTTAGGGAACAAGAGCTTTTGCTTCACCCTATACTACATAACGTTGTTGTTTAATTACGTATTTTGATAAATTACACTTAGTGGATTAGTTACCTATGTTGGTAGATATCACCAAAATAGACTTAGGAAACTAGTGTAGTGTAAGAATCACTGTGTAAGAAACAACGTTTAATCAATGTGAATTGAATTGAATTGAATTGAATTAAATTAAGTCTGAGCAGTCTGTTTCGTAAAACCCTTGCAATCCTGTTATTTCTAAACGAAACAATTTATTTCTAATTTCGAAACAACGAGGCACGAAGGAATGGATAATTGTTAATTAAAGATTGTCTTTATGTATAACAGAAATATTAGGCAGTTTTGTATGATTTAAGAGGTTATATGTTTTCTGTTATAAGAAACAAAACAAACGTGCACGTGTGTATTCTAGATTCAGCACAGCGTTTCTTGTTATTGTACTTGTGACATTTACATGTGAATCCGTAAGTTTGTTTAGACCAATTTATTTAATTAATGAAGTGCTGATTTAAGAATTAATTAATCATTTTAGGTTTCAATAATTGTTAGTGATTATTTAAGGACAGGATACATGCTACCATTCCTTTCACATGTAGACACGTACACATGAATGTCCCTGTCACTAGTGATGGACTAGTCTTTGGGCAAGACGTTGCTTAATTCGCAGCCACGAGAGGGCGCTATTGCGACAAACCATCTTCACTCACCATCCTGTCCGTAACAACGTCTTTGGAATTACGTAAAATTTTTTACCGAAAACTTAAAAAAGCTAGTGCGCATGCGCTATTTATGTATGTTAATGAAGGAATTTTTTTCTTCGCGCACGCGCACATACGACAGCTAGTGTAGAATAGGTCAGGTAGCAAGTACCGAAAGATACTCACACGAGTCATCAGAAAGTCGCCGGCACGGTTTTCTCCGTGTGCACGGTGGGCTCCGAGATGGCAGAAGGAGCGGACAGGAAACCTAGGCGATGGTGTTTAATTTATGGACATCATGTTTATTTCTAGTGATTTGGATAAATTTAACCTTTATTATAAGTGCATTGAGGTAGGAATACATTCCTAATCTTACATGTACCTCAATTGCAAGTGTTATCAAAGAATTAAATTTTGAAAATGATTCACATGTATTTTGAATTTCATTGAGGCCAAAAAAAATTAACGAACGGCACTCTAAATGTCGCTGTTTGCTGCTTTGTATTAATAACTGAAACTCAATTAGAATGACTAAATTGGCAACTGCAGTGTAAAGATAAAATGTGTCTAATACTAATTATAGTTTTCCCCTCTGAAAAATAGGCCATGTCCGAATTCCTTGGCTGCAGCTTAATTGCATAAAAGTCTGTGGGAATATTTTAGTAAGAATTAATTGATGATTACCCTGAAGCTTGCTTAGCCCAGTAATATACCCAGCACGATATGATGAGACCAAGGGACTACCCCCTTAGACCACCATATACCACCATATGTATACACTCTCTAGTACTTAGCTAACGCCCCCCCCCCCCCCTATTCCCTAAAAACCTACAAAGAATCAGGAAAAAAACAGAATATTCCGCAAGCACAATGGCGACCACAAAGGAGGGAGGGAGGGGGGGGGGGGGGGGGGGGGGCAATTTTAAAATTATATGAAAAGGCACATAATTATATACGTAAGCAAAATTGTTTCCTTTGAGAAGTTGGGTTACTGATACCCCCTTCACATACACGGATTTTTCTTACGAGTCTTTACGGATCGCACAGATTCACAGATCGTTCCTGGATCCTTACGATTTGGCCAGTTTTACGACTGATTTAAGTGTTGTTACGAGTTATTACGGGCTATTTACGGTTTATTACGGATTATTACGAGTTATTGCCATGTATTTACGTCACAATTCCACGATTTGTTACGAGTTGTCACGGATAACTACGAGCAACTTACGAGCATTTTACGACCTGTTTACGTGTTGTTACGAATAGTATTTACAAGTATTTACGAGTCCTCAGGATTTGTTGCCAAAAAATATATAAATCCTGCAAATCTCAATGTACATGTATCATCATTCGTAAAGTATACGTATTTATTATTAAAGTACTCGAACTACACGTAAAGTGCTCGTAATAACTCGTAACAATCCGTAAAGCCATCGTAACACGACCCGAATAAAATCGTTAACAACACGTAAGCACTCGTAATAATCCGTAAATAATCCGTAAACAAATCGTAAACTAACCGTAAACTAACCGTAACAAATTGTTTAAAAAACTGTTACTAGTCATTTACGGATTTTTGCGAGCAGTTTACCGTGTTTACGGATGGTTACGTGTTGTTGCGAGTGGTTTACGATACTTACGGATTGTTACAAGCTTTTTACGAGTTATTTAAGGAAAACTCAAACCGTGGACAATCGTAAGATTTTTTTGACATGTCAACAAATTTGCCTCTCCTTTCACGGATCCCTAAGAGTGTCTGCGAGTTGTTGCGAGTTGTGACGAATTATTTACGGATACCAGCGAGTTATTTACGGATGCTTGCGATTGACTACGAGTTGGCAATCCGTAAGGACTCATAAGAAAAATCCGTGTATGTGAAGGGTGTATAAAGATCCTAAAAAGAAATTTGAAAAATAAATTGCAAAGGTGAAATTCGTCCTGAATTTATGACCAAAGAAATTCATGAAAATAAATATATTTTAAGGGGATCGTTGTCATTTTCAAAATACCAAACGGATTCTGCCTTTAAAACTAATTGTTGGCAAGAGATGACCCTAATTAATATGTACCGAAAAGTCTTCCATTTTCACGAATAACGTTGAACACGTTTGATGATAAAATGTGTACAGTATGTACATTTAACAATTGTTGCCTGCTGTGACATGGTCCATGGCGTTTTGTACACCCGAGGGGGAAAATGGCACCCGAGGCGAAGCCGAGGGTGCCATTTGCCCCCGAGGGTGTACAAAACGCCATGGACCATATCACAGCAGGCAACAATTGTTTTGTTATACCACGGTAATACTAATAGATTACAGCAGGCAAGAATTGTTTGTTATGGGTCCGTTCCCGTTGCGGTGCAAAATTGCCGAAGTAGTCGCACTGAATGTTCCGTGTTTTTCTTCGTACTGGCGCTGTCCTGCCTAGAAAATCAAATTTCTGATCTCCTCTTTTGAACGAGACAGAAATCGCTTCTTTGGAGGTGACTTAATGCTGTCGTCTGCCGACATTACGGAGAAAATAAGGCAAAATTCGAACAGAACAACAGCAGACGAACAGCATAAACGAAAGCCGGTGTAAACAACAATGGCGGTCGTTAGTCGTTGCCGAAAGTGCTAACTTCACTGTTCCCTGTTTACATCGCACAGGAACATACATCAATTTACGTAGTACCAGCTCATATAACACAGCGTTGCTAGACTCTAATATCAGTCGCTTCCACAGAAATGGCCGGCCAGGCTATGCGCTAGCGTGTAAAAAAAGATTCCGCGGCCTGGAAAAAGAAAGTTCATGTACCCCGTGGGGTACATGAACTCATGTACCACGCGTACTCGGCGTACATCACTCATACCATGCTCATACATCGGCACACTCGGATACATGCGTTTTTGTGGCATGTCACGTGAACGCTTCTCGACCAATAAAAATTCACAATCTATTGCCGTGGTATAACAAGTACATTTGTGTACAATACACGCATACATGTATGCGTGGTGCGAAATACGGTACCCTTTGGAGACATGAACACAATGTGTACAATGGAGACAAAACGTCTCCGGAGGGTAAATTTCTATAGATGAATAGGTCTCCACTGGGAATTTCACGAATTAGATTTTTGGATTTTACTTAAATTACTCAAAAACTAGGATTAGGATGTGGGTTAGGGTTAGTGTTTGGGTTAGGGTATAATATAGGGTATATTGGGTCGAAATTTCAACCCAGGAAAAAAAATATGGTTAAAATGGGAGCATTTTGAAAAACGTGCTCGACTTTCTAACCATTTTGTACACGAGAACAAAGCCATGTAATGTACACACACATGTACACGTACATCCAGATGCAATGAGAAGTTGAGTCAGGGTGTTAGACCTATGCATATGTATGTTTATGCAAAGTACGTAATGTACGCTGCATTCATTAGGCTAAGCAGGTGCGTGCGCATATCTCTACCTCGACGTAATTCCAAAGACGTTGTTACGGACAGGATGGTGAGTGATGATGGTTTGTCGCGATAGCGCCCTCTCGTGGCTGCGAATTAAGCAACGTCTTGCCCGAAGACTAGTGATGGACATGTTGACTCGCATTTTAACATGTTAAAGGTGGAGGGAAATCAAATTATCAAAAAAACCGAGATTAGCATATTATTAATGATAAATACGTACAAAATAAAAGACTGTTTGTGTTTTTGAGTTTATGTAATTATTTTAGACTTGGAAAGGAAAAAAACAAACCACGTTGCCCCGCCCCCAATAATTCCACTTACAGACTGTCCGCCCTTGGTTTAGACGTGACGTCATCTCCGGAACGAATCGAAGCTGGCAAGCAAACCATGCGCGCTATACGTACGTACGCGTTAGTTTTGTATGTACACACACACACGCGCGCCCTGAACTAGATCATGGCAGACACGGTAGAATTGAAGTAGAACAAGTTAATTCAGGATTTTTGTCTTCGGATTCAACATGAAGCTCAGAAAGTGATTTCAATGCAGAGATTTCTGAGGAAGAGCACCGAGATTTTCAGGGTAGAATAGTTCCGTATATGTACGAGGCTACGAGCCAGTGTTGGAGAGCGGTGATGATGATGGCGAACATGAAATTCCCGGCGTCCACAACGACAACGCCGATTTAGAAGAAAGATTTGGAAACCATAATTGGTAAATATACCGAGCTACAAAGCTACAGGAAAAACTGTAAATGACGAGCAAGAAATATACAAATTGCTCTCTTTTTTAAAATTGGGCTAAGTTTTTAGGAAAAGCCTCTCCAAAACCTGTCGGAAATAGATGCTTTATACATGTTATAAGCATGTACATGTACGTTTACTTGTACTTGTATGAACGAAACAGATTCGTTTCGCATTTTTTGTGATTCCTACCTCTATGGTATAATAATGGATAATGACAATCATAAAACCATGTTGGAGTCATGTTTTGTTCAAACATAAATAATGTTTAATGAAATGTACACAGCCTTTTTTACAAAATACAAAATATGTACAGTACAGACATATTTATTACATACACCTACATGACCTATGTATTTTTAATGGACTCTCAACATTTTTAATGCATTGATTGATTAAAATATTTTCTAAAATTTGTATGCAGGTGTTCTTGTGGGATTATGCCAACTCGACGCACCCTCTGCAGAAAAAAAAAGGACCATGCTGGTAATTATTACTAGTTTCAATCCATTGTTTTTGTTCAGGTGGTTTTTATGAGGACAATTATTTTTGGGGGTATTGTAGTAATTTCCGTGGTCACTCACCCTAATCTTTGACCTGGTCGTCCTCCGAAGGGTCGTCAAAGGTTCTTGTGTGCCTCAGGGAATTACTAGCAGTTAATTAAGCACCAAAACTGGTCCCGAAAACAGCTGAGTGTCGGTCAGTTCTTTCATTCAGTTATCACAAGTGTAGAAAGCGCGCGAGTTGAGGGGTCACAGGGCAATAGAGGACTTTAGCGAGCATGCTCTGACTGGGTCGTACCAATTGTATATTAAATACGAGTGCTATGTGAATACCGTTCCGACTACAGTATGGTCACTACGGTGATGTATCTTCAGTTGCCCCCCCCCCCCCCCTCCCCTCCCTATTATTTCTGTGTATGTACCATTAGGCCGACAGTTTATAAATAACTCCATTTTCCTCCACATTTTTCTTTTCTTATTATAGGAAATATAGACACACAGCTTATTGCCAGATGGCAAGGTGGTGCTGGGGTTATTTGAGGAGAAACGTCCGTGTTCCCCTGCCCTCGTGTGTCGCTTTGAAAATTCGAGAAAAATACCCATCTCTATCTGGTACATATAAGGGTTTTCTGGAAATATAAACATATAAAACTGATAATGTTCTTCATGTTGATATGCGTCTTAAAATATAAAGTCGGAAAGTAAGCATAATGTGATTTGAAAAATTTATTTCTAAAAACTCTCAGATGTACCTGTACATGTATAATGTTCTGCTTCCGATTAAATGTACATGCAGCCTTAAAATAGGTACGGTAGCTCGAGTAAAACAAAATTGCACTTTTTGTAAAGAAAATTAGCTTTAGAAATGTGGTATGCAGTCGTTATTGATTTATATACAAAGTAATTAAGTATCAAAGCCATGTTTTGATTAAATGTTAGCCATTTACACATGTACAACTACAAATACAAAACTAAAGTATGCAATAAACTTGAAATATTGTATGGTAAAATTCTAATTTCTATTGAGAGAATTTCTTTTTTCGCATGCATCCTTGGACAGTAATTATGTTTAATTATTTTTCTCTAGTACTGTACAGTCCATTTCAAAACTCAAACTGGGTCCAGGCTTGTCACTAGCCTCTGCATCCATGGACACATCTGCAGAGGAGGGCTCGTTCGTTGACCCTAGCAATACATGTAGTTTCTTCAGATCTGTGTATAAAAACAAAAAACATGTCAACTATTGAGTCTTCGCTAGTAATGAACATGCTGAAGTGAAAACGAATGAGTGTACGGTACAAACAAAATTAATTAATTGTGCTCGTAAAAAAATGCTATCAGTATCAGGTTATTAGTATAATCACAAGATGTAAAACGAAGTTAAATCGAACCCAATCCGGCTCTGCCACAACTTTACTCGGCCGTACACGTGTCCGGAAAATGGGCATTTGTACGCAATTAAGTTATTACATTACTAGTGTCTAGTTTCCGGACACGTTTTAAAATAACACGCTTCAAACTTACCCGTTTCTTTTCCAGTTTCTCTGAAACCATTAACAATACAACGGTCCGGCATTACGGGATATTTAGGACACTCTTGATTTAGTTATTTCGTTTGTCGTTGTTGTGTCTGTTGCAGTACGTACGCACAATGGATGGTGCGACCCCGGCGCTATATAGCTTGCACGCGCCCGGCCGTTCGTTCGTTCCGGGCCTGACGTATTGAGTCACGTGACACATTACATCATCATTTCGGAAATTTTCTGACTCAAAAGTGGGGGGCACATAAAAGAGCACTAAAAGGACGTGAATTTTTAATACAATTGATATTTGGTAAAAACGGTTTATGGTAAAGTTATATTTAGACATACATCGAATTAATTAGGCCTAAAGTATGTTTGATTTCTCTGAACCTTTAAAGGTAAGATGCAAGCATTGGTAATTGCTTGAATTATAATGAATGGGTGGATTTTGGGGTTGTATTTTATAGTATGACCTGTCTGAAAAAAGCAAGAAAAACGGCGTTCGTTTTCAACCGCGCGTCAGGCAGTGGTTTTTATGTTGTTTGGCAATCGGGATTTTTAAAAATAAAATAAAAATAAAAATAAAATGTTTCGGAACAATTACAGAATATCTAGCGGTTTTTTGCCATTATCAACGTAGGCGTATCTTCTTTTAATAAACAAGATATAACTTGATACTTATCGTTTCCCAAAGTGATTTATAAAGACCAAATTCGCTCGGGTGGAAATTATCTCCTGGTTGGTTACTAGCAGTCAAAGTGGTTTGTGTCAATGGTAAAACATACAATGCACCCTACTAAATTAAAATACGATTTTTAGAACATACTTGTTCCACAACACGACATTTCGAGAATGTCCACCTAAGCATGCACTCCCCTGATTGCCATGCGAGTGAGATTTTACTAAAAAATACAGTTAGACCAGCAGAAATGAACATTTTGGTATAAGGTAGTCTTGCAACAGGAGGGTTTAATATACAACTAGTAGGCCAAACCTGTCATTTTTTCTTACACAGTTAATTCACAGTCCTTCACAGTTAATTCACAGTTAATTCACAGCCACGTTTTAATGCCTGTTGTGATTCAGAAACATTCACTCGACTGACGTGAACCCAAAAGTTAGACTATTTATATTTACTTTCATTTCTATTTTTCTTCTCAATGATTCAGAAATCAGAGGCGAAGCCGAAGCCAAAGACGAAGCAAAAGTTTCGAAAAAGCCCATAGTTTGTCAAACGGTTCCAGTATATTCGAGGGTGCCATGCTGGGCTTTTCAAAAAATAAAAGAATTTGGTTTCTTGATTATACTATAATGTTTTTGAAACAAAATACTGTTGTCCATTTGAAAAAAGTTTTAGTTCACTTTTAAATATTCCTTCGTCTTAAAGTAACAAGTTATAATGGTTAGGAACATTCTGTACCATACCCGATTTTCTTGACAAAAGAATGAAGGAAATATTTTTCGAATATCTCAAAATGGCTCTAACCTTGTGACGTGCGATCTTTTTTTTTTTTTACACGAACGCGCGTCCGTACTTTTTTTAAAGTCGCTTGTATTTCGTGTAATACCCCCATGCTGTTCGGTTGTATGGCTTTATATGTCAACACAGCCCTTTCCCAGAGGCCAGACACCCCAAAACCAGCTAGTGTTGTTGAATAAGGCAAGGTAACAATAGCATGATTAATTGCTTGGGTCTGGTGGAAAAATCCACACCTCAAAGACCCTTTATGTACACAATGCAATGGGATACTCGTGGGGCAGCCGTTGCTTTTCAAAAATCTGGGCCACCGGTTCAACCAGGGTTCAAGCGGCACTTACCATGTTGTTCGGCTTGCTTTGAACTAGGAATACCTGTAATATGAGATTTTTTAAACACAGGATGAAATAGTAATTGGTTTTTTTACGGCGAAGCGACTTTGAAAAAAAGTTCGGCGGCACGTCGCAGGGTAAAGCGGTCATCATCCAGATTCTGATAACAATTTGTTGACCGTATAATCGAAAGGCCAGTTGGTGGATACGGGTAATAATTTATTTGCATAGCTTATTTACAATAATTTTGTATCATGTATCTCTAGCTTAACAAAATACAAAAGCTGCGTTGTTTCTGATCGATACTCCCCATTAATTAATTATATTTTTTTGTTAATGTTTTGTTTTAATAATTATATATTTTACAAAATGTTGAATTGGTATACATGGAATAAAATGTATATGTACACATTATAAAAAACTAAACTAGGCCACAATACGGCTATTATACATACAAGGTACAATTGGGATAAACATTTCCAAAGTCCGTTTTTGAAAGGCTTATCTTTCAGACAAAATACACCCAAGGAAAAAAACAGCAACATTATAATTGCGCTATGCGTCATAACCAGAAAAGCCTAAGTTATTTCTGGAAAAAAGGCAACCATTTTCGTGGTCTCCCCTCAAGCCTGACTTTTCGACATCAATGGAGATCCCTTCTTGATCATCGCTCCAGGAATTACTACGCCTCAGTACGTCACTCTGCAATGACGTAATGATAATAGAGTTCCCAGAAGTATGTATGCTAGTCTCCACGCTGGACTCGCTGACAGCCCCCACGCTAGTCTGCGTACTTGCGTCTTTTAAGCACCGCCCGAACTCATCCATGGAGATGGTGAACGTCTCTCCAGAATCGCTGTCGTATCGCCCGTACTTTGCCGTTCGCAGACTGACAGTCAACCGGTTTTCTTTGTTTTGCTTCTTCATTTCTAAGCTGGCGTTGCGGCGTTTGCTCAGCACCCTCCTGGCCACGCCCCTCGTGACAGACTTCATACGCACAGCGTTTTTCCTCTGGTAATGCTGGGTGACCTTAAACGTCAGGGTCAGCACAGCCAGGCCCAAGATCAGATACAGCACCAGACCAACTTTATACAGCGTCCGCGTCACCACGTTCAGATTGGGTCCGTTACCCGCAACATAATCTCCAAAGCCAATGGTGCTGAGCGAGATAAAACTATAGTAGTGCGCCACGCCCCAGGACCAGCCCTCCACAAAGTGGATGACGGTAGAGGGCAGCAGAATGATCAGCAGATACAGCAGCAGCGCCAGGCCGGCGTACACGGCGAGTTTCTGGGCGGTGGCGAACTTGAGGAAGGCCACTGTCTTGTCAAACTTGTCGGTGAAGCTTTTCCAGTGGCGCTCGGAGCACTGGCCGAAGACGGACAGGAACCAGCCGGTGAGCGGGATACCAAAGAACGCAAAGACCACACAGAACGCCATGCCTTCGCTGGTATGCGGCGACATGTTGCCGTAACCTGCAAGCAGGAAACAAGAAAGAAAAGTATATCCTCCATTTAAAACATACATCCTTTGACCAGACTAATAGATCGCTGGTACCCACTCTCGTTTGCCAATAAATATTGCCTTTCGTGATGATTGTGGGCAAGTTGTGATACAATACCGCCCTCGACGGTGTAAAAGAGAAAGAGTTAAGTTTTCCCCTGAATCCTATATTTTGTCTAACAGATTGTTAGACTATAATAATTATTGTCTAACAATTCGTTAGAAAATATATAGGATTCAGGGGAAAACTTAAATCTTTTCTGCTCAAAAGCTAGCTGGCATAGGCCTATACAGAGTCGGTTAGGCACATAAACCCACAAGAACAACTACAGGTACAGGTACTTTTGCCCATAACATTGTCAGCATTCAGGCATTATTAGCCTTGGGCAAGGCGTTCGTCGTAATCCGTCCAAAATCCCCGCGCGCACGCTGTAGTTAGTAGTGCAAAAATACAGCGCGAACAGCGACCTCACGAGGCTACTATTTATGCAAATTAACTGAAGACGACCGAACGCCTTGTTCCAACCATCTATGAAATCTTATGTTTTTCCTTATTGTAGGTTAGATTTCTAGCTCACGACATCGTATGTCAATACAGATAAGTATAGGCGGGGCTTAGATGGGAAGTGTCCAATCACACCTTGGGTAATCCCGACAGGTTGTGGGTAATCCATCATTGTTCAGGTAGCCGGCCCCATTCTGCCCAAAAGCTAGCTGGCATTATACAGAATCGGTTAGGCACATAAACCCACAAGAACAACTACATGTACATGTACAGGTAGTTATGCTTATAACATTGTCAACATTCAACTCATTACTGTTGGACGTATGTAAAGCTTCATTGTCTCATAGCCGTTAGTGGACGTAGTGATCCGTAGGGTAGATTACCGTGGGTCAGACGTGTTGTAAGTACGTTACACTACGTTGAAATACGTGTAAAGGTACGGCATAATTAGGGTGATGAGCCACAGAAGGGTACGAATAAGTACGTTAAAGTAAGGTAAACCACGTTAAAGTAAGATGAACTACTCTAGACTACGCTAGTTCGAGTCCGGCCCGCCCACGGACAATTACGGAGTGGTACGTATGATTACGCCTAAGTACAGTAGACTACGATAACATCTACGATATAATACGCTAGACTACGCTAGACTACACTAACACTGTCAAACTACGTTATATTTAGCTCCCCACGGTCTATAAAATCCTCCACGCGTCGTGGGACGGCCATTGTGCGATTGTTTTTTAAATAGAGCAGGATATCTGACATTTGTCTGTGAAATTGTTCTACATTTGTGGCTGAAACATGCCTGGACCAAACACCTCCCTTTCCGGTGTACAGGTCCAGGACACTCTCCCCGACCAGGACCCTGTGCAGGAGAAGGTGACCAAGGCCAAGACCCCCCGGCGTGTAGGTCTGAAGCTGTCTAAAGACAAGGAGGTGATTGTCTTTGAGTTCATGGAAGCTCACCCGCAGCTGTTCAACAAAAACAACCCTGGTTTTATAAGGAAGGGAGACAAGGAGGCGCTCTGGAAGAAGTGTGTGGAGGATCATGAGATTGTAGAGATTGATGGTGAGTAAAAAATTGGTGCAATTTTATTTCTGTAATTATTGTAATATTTGTTCGTAATTTTTGTGTAATTTTCCCCTTCTTATATTTTCCAGGTAACCCGTCTACTGGGGCTAGACTGTCCGTTTGGTTTACCAACATGAGGAGCACGTTCGGCAAGGCCACTCGGGACGTCAGTGGCAGTGGGAGGAAGAAACACACGCCAAGGGAGGAGTGGATCACTAGGAAGTTGGCGTTTCTGTCTTCCCACGTATACAGGGTGCCAATCAGGAGTGGGGTGAACGTAAGTACAATAACTGACTGACTGACTCACTGAGTCACTCACTCCCTGACTCACTCACTCACTCACTCACTGACCCAGTAACAGAATAATTAAAAAATAATTTAAAAGGTTTAAAACAGTTTAAAACAGTTTAATTTGTGAAATGTTTATTGAACTGAATATTTTTTTTAAATATGTATGTTCTGATATCTGCAGCTTTTGCAGCAGTTGAAGCAGCGCCATCCCAACCGTTTCGACGCTGTGGAGACAAAGGAGACGGGAGAAGTATGTGATGAGGACGAAGAGCCAGTGGGCACTGCCCCCTGTCTGTTCCAAGAGGAGGGAGACCGCTACAGCTACAGCTACCTCCACAGTCATGGAGCGTATCGAGCACTGTATCGCGGCTCAGACACAGGCACAGCAGCAGCTCCTGGAGAAGGTAAACAAACTGAAACATTATAAAACAATATTAACTTCAACCGTGGTGCCGTGGTTACTACGGTCAACTACGGTCCACACTACGATCAAGTAGGGTCAACTAGGGTCAACTAGGGTTAACTACGTATATACTGGGCGCACGGTACGGTACAGGCATCCAAGGTGACCGTAGAAATATGTTCAACATGTTGACAACTTTTGGGCTAACTACGGCCAAATTATGGCTAAGTACGTTCAGAACTACGGTCCACTACGTTTAACTACGTTTAACTTTGACTACTAGGGTCTACTACGTTCAACTACGTTCGTGGCCGTAAGATCTGACCACCGCTTTAGTGGTGGTCGGAACGGTGCACTACGACCGCCCCCTGTGCACAACAATGGACACAAAATATTTTTCACTTGGAGGCACCTTTAGGCCTATTTTCCAAATATCGGTACACGAAGGATCGGCATACGTTATGACATAAGAGATGTGTGATTGTGGACAGTGGAAAAGCCGGCTATTCGAATTGAATTGAGTGACATTAATTGTTGTTATCTCATGAATCGTAGACTATGTATATATAGGCCTAGTTTTACTGCGTTATTTAGTAGTAGTCGAAGAACACACATCGCAGTTTAAATAATAAGTATTTTACATCATAATTATGGCGGAACCAATTGGTAGGGTGGGTGTGGACCTGGAGGAGATAACAATCCTCCGTGAAGGTTATCAACAACACAGAAACAACTATGTCAGGATCCTGGCCCACATCCGCCAGAACATCCGCCGTCTGACTGAACGCGTCAGGGAGCTGTACGGGAGGCGAACCGCCACACAGGGGAGACGAAGAATTAGAGAAAATCATTATTTTCATTGGCCATTTCTAATACGCCCCTATTTACCATTACAATCAATTCAACCTCCGGGATAAGGCTATTTTATTAAGCAGAAAAGCTATTGCCCTTCCAGATTTGCGGTTTATATAGTTCTGCTATCGAATTATATTATCCAGTACAGAGTTCATTGTTATGGCCGACCTCCTATTTAGAACTTGGTATGCAAAATGGAATAATGTGGTATTCAAGTGACATGTATAGGCCTGTCAGATTTACACTCGACTCCTGCACGTTAATTTAGGTTTACGTCCGTCCATTGCGTTGACTTATGAGACAGACCTGATACCTGAGACGTAATGACACTATGGCTTTGTTCTTCCCTATGGGAGCGAAGTCGTGACGCCAGACGACGCAGGGACAGACTCGCTCATAGGAAAGTTCAGATGTAAACAAAGCGTGACGTCGTTACGTCTTAGACTTTATAATAGAACGAGTTACTTGTTAAGGCACCATTCTGCAAAGTTCTTTCATATGGCACACTATTATGGGCTATGTACAATTCGCATCAACATGTTAATTGAGTATATTTGTGGATTTGATTAACTTACCATACAAATAGTGATACAAAAACTAGTTTCACCAAGACCAATGCGTGTCTCGTATATACCCACATCATATCTAAAGGTCCACAATGGGCTTTATTAACGAGTCGGCCATAATAAATTTGAAAGTGTGAGATAGAATCTTCATTTTTAGAACTAGCGGATACAAATGAAAGCAGTGACCGGAGGTTAATTACAAATTAATACCAGTCTTCTATGATCAATAATTCACCTCATACCTTAATGTTGTTAGCCACGTTAAAACAAAATATGACACAATCAAGCCGAATCAGTCGGATGTCGGCGAATCCTAAAAATGCACTGTATTCTTCGTTGGTATTTAAACAAATTTACATAACTCGACAACAAAACACTGTATCAACATGGGGTTTTCAGTTTTAAAACGTACAGATGCCCTCTTTGAAACTACATGAACAATCATTTTTTTGACCAGGTCCGACATCCGACTGATTTTGCTTGATCGTGTCACAAATATTGAAAGTGAGGCTAGAATGCAAAAATAGTTTGGCACCATTCCATTCAATACTTTATATTTATATAATACGTTCAGGGAACACGACCAACACAATGGCTTTCTCGTGAATAAGGCCCAGTTTTTAAAGAATGGTTTATGAATGTTTAGATCTTACAGTATTTGCTATAACATACTAACCCCCCAAAACCATCCATTTCTGAAAATTACAGCAAAAGCGAATGACGTACATGTTCTTTAATGGAAGAAAGGGCTTACAATAGACCGCGTAAGTCTCGTCGCACAAAGGTCACGATCAAACTTCCGTGCACAACCGAGCCGCCGGCTTCCTTATCTTTGGTTAATGTTGTTTTATATAATACAATGTACTTTGTTTTTTACGAAGATCTGAAACAGGAAACGACCATTAATATGGAAGATAATTTTAAATTTTAAGGGCTGTAACTACGAAAGCTGTTTATCTTTATACGAGTGTAGCATATAGACGTGGATAAATCCAAGTTAGACGCGTCTTCCTAAACACCTCAATTAAACAGCTCTTACTAAATATCTTAAATGGTTGTTTAGTTATCCTCGTGTAACTTGAACAGTTTAAACTTATTGACCGTAGACCCTATTGTTAATTACATTGTAATATAGAGGGTTGCGCAACAGTATGAACATACGATAAGTCTTTACTTGGATACTCTACAGCCTGAGCCATATGGCTGATACCAAAAGACAACGCAGTGACAGTTTCACTGCTGACGAAAGGATGGCTCTCGTTGAGATCACGAGGAACTTTAATTCCATTATTGGTGACAAACGATGTGACACTAAAGCCAACCAGAAAAAAGCTGATGCCTGGAAAGCTAACACTTCAGAAATGTCCATCTCGTTTCCTGACCGTAAAAGCCGATCTGCTATAAGGACAACAAAGAATTGGGTGTTCTAAATACAATCCGAGAAGTCCAAGTAAATCGTTCAACGTGTCTTTGCTAACTCTGAAACGTCTGATGACATGTTTCTCGTCATACTCTTCTAAGGGATTCACCTTGTCCCTAAAAACTATACCCAGCACGATATGTGGCAGAGGGGTACCCCCCTCTTATCTCTATACTTTATACGCACTTAACCCTTTTGTAACCTAACCCACCCCCCCCCCCCCCCCTTGAAACCTAAAAGGAATTCCTGAGATTCCGGGAACACAATGGTCAACACAAAAGAGGCGGGGGGTTTTCTCTGCCACATATCGTGCTTCATATATGTATGCTAAAAACTGTTGGTGCACGTTGGTGTTGGCGACCATGACGATGTTCTTGTTAGTTGGCCTCCTCTTGTGCAATTAAGAAGATTTGAAGCGCATCCATCCTGTCCACCTTTCTACCTTTTTGTGTACACATCTGGCTTCTAAATGGCTCAGAATATTCACTAAACAACCCCCGTACCATGTTTAAGAATTGCTATTGTTTGTTATAAACACATGTTTAACTCCACTGGTCATTTAAACGCGGCTAACTTAAAACAAGCTTTGGTAGTACTTGTTTGAAGTTAGACACCGGGTTTAAACAGTGACTACTAATTTATACGCATCTAATGGCTTAAACAGCTTTTGTAGTTACAGCCCTAAATGTCTAATTTATTAAAGAAAAGTAGAAAAAACGTTCGACCTGAGTAGTACAAATTGCAAAGTGATTGGCTCATTCCGGAAAAAGAAAGCCCGGCCACATGCTTTAGTTTGGTGGGATTTCTGTAAAATGTGATTGTTAGGAGCAATTTATTATTATTATTTTTTTTTTTTTGGGGGGGAGTTAATTTTGGTGATTCTACCCACACGTTCTTACTTCAATAACATTGTCTAAAGCATATAAGTATGGTGGCCCTGAAGGGACAACGCAAATCGTGAATATTGACGTCAATATTCACGACAAATTTTACGACTTTCCTCAAAGTCGCGAATATTGACGTCAATATTGACGTCAATATTTACGACTTTCCCCAAAATTCGCAAATATTGACGTCAAATTTGACGTCGATATTCGCGTCAATATTTGCGACTTTTGGAGAAAGTCGCGAATATTGACGTCAATATTCGCGACAAAATTCACGACTTTCCACAAAGTCGCGAATATTCACGTCAATATTGACGTCAATATTCACGACTTTGGGGGAAAGTCGTGAATATTGACGTCAATATTGACGTCAATATTCGCGACTTTGAGGAAAGTCGTGAAATTTGTCGTGAATATTGACGTCAATATTCACGATCTGCGTAGTCCCTTCAGGGCCACCATAGATAAGTGACTGATTAATGATGATAACATAGTAAAGATCCCAATTGACTACTATACTCTATACATTGCGCGCATTTACCTTGAAACTTAAATCAAAAACAAACAATTTCGCTTGGGAACCGGGTTTAGGGGATTCAGCATACCTGAATTATGCAAACAAGTCTAGTTCCTAACGTTTACCTCAAAATGCTTCTTGATCATACACAGAGCTTTTTTTTCCCAGAAATCCCACTTAACTATTCTTTAAGGATCTACCCGCACGGGAAGTACGGAAATAACGATATGCAGAATAAACTGCATTACTTTCCCAGCTGGCTACGGTAATAAATCAAGCCCCAGTCGTGCTCAAAGGAATTTAATTTGATCAGCAATCTCACGCGCGTTAATTGGATTTGACAGCCAACAAGTAGCTCTGGACAATCCGCGAGAGAAACCAGCTTGTACTGGACCAGGTTTCTAATAAGTTCAAATGTATGCACGCATGCGCATAAAATAGACCCGAAGGCAAGAGGCGAAATCAGCCAATTGAAAATGTACAGGGTGAGTACAGTTTTGTCATTTTCTCTCAATTTCTGTACTGGGATTCGTTCTATTTGAAATCGGTGCCTGAAATCATCAAAGGTATTACTTTCTGGGCTAAGTGTTTTTTGGGGGTACAAAATCAAAATTTCGAAGGAAACCAGCAGGGCTCCCCCCTCCCATACGAGTCAAATAAAATGATGTTACTTTTTTTTAGGGGGTGAGTGGAGGTGGGGGGGAGGGGGTATCATCAACCGCCTTGAATCACAGCGTGAATCACAGTGCCAGCGCTGTGAATTTGTATAGTGCCTACGATTCAGCAGGCAATGTGGTGAATGGTACGCCAAAAAAGTAGCATTATTTATTTTGACTCGTGGGAGTAAGGATCCCAGCTGATTTCCCTCGACCTCGTACGCACGGCGCGGTACGACATTATAAGTTTTTATTTTGTAGCCCCAACAAACCCCCAAACATTTGCCTGCTCGGCGGCCAGGCGGTGAGTTTTTAGCCAATTTTGCCCGGGCACTGAGCGGCGGCCACCCTGGCACCGCTGGTTTTTAAGGCATCGCTTGGTCGCCGCTGAAGTTTTTGCGCGGAGTTTAAATTCTGGCGGCGCCTGCCCACTTTTCCTCGCTGGGGCTTGACAGCCCACTCGACTTCTCAAAAAATCGTTGGGCGATTCCTTAATTCCAGTGCGCCCGGGCAGGCTACAAATCGGTCGGTCGCCGCTCTGATTTGTGACCATAGCATAAGACCAGTAAGTAATACCTATGGTGATTTCAGGCACTTTTCCGATTTCAAATGGGACAAATCCCGGAGAAATTAACAGAAAACGACAAAACTGTATGCACCCCTGTACATTTTCAACCCGCCGATTTCGCTTCTTGCCTCATGGCCTATATGTATGCGTATGTGTGCATGAATTTGAATTTATTAGAACACTGGTCTCTTTTGTGGATTTTTATTCAATAAATTAGACCGCTCTTTAGATGATTACACGGGGTACACTGTACGAGGTGTTATAACGGACGAGTTGCCGCGTGAGATGTTTTCCATTGGTATTACGGTATTATGTGGCTGGGTATGATTAAGTCACGTCATGGTGTAATCCTATTAACTCCAGTCACACAACTGAAATGCTAGTCAAGCAATTTAGTTGTGTGGGGCACTATATAATAATATATTCTGGCAATATGATCTGAAGATTTACTCCACAACACCACATCAACCATAGGGGACCTGATGTCATCAAACAACGGTGTAACTGAACACGGTTTTTTTCGCCCACCGAGAGTGAAAAAATCCGGACATTACACCTTCGCCCCGTGAATTTCGCCGTCTTGCATAAACAATAATATGCTATGGTGGTTTGTTCAGCTTTGCAAATTGACTTTTTCGTCAGCACTCGACATAAAATCGTTTGTTATAAGTATATAGCCTACTAAAAACCTACCGATCAAAATTTAAAAACCATCCATTAAAAGCTTCAGGAATTTATTATAATACACTGTTATTACTAATTGTGTATGTTGGTTGTACAGTTTTTACACACTTAAAGGTAGGATACACCATTGGTAAATGCTTGAATTATCATGAATAGGTGGACTTGGGGGTTGTATTTTATAGTAACTATTGTTTAACTGACTTATCCAAAGTTTTACAATCGTGGATGCCGAGGAAATCACGAAAAAACAGCATTTGTTTTCAACCGGCGTCGGACAGTTATTCTTATGTTATTATTGGGGGGGTTTTGCGATCGCCAGACGGCGATAGCGAATTTTGTTTTATAAAATTATATTTTTTGGAATAATTACAGGATATCTAGTGCATTTATTTTGCTAGATGCCTACCATTATTATTTACCTTCAAATAAGTAAGATATTTCTTAATAATTCGGTAGTAAATATTTTCGATATCTGCAAATGGTGTATTTTACCTTTAAGCCTACGTTGTAGAAAATATTATTGAATTAAAAAAATCACCTCCGGTCACTTGGTTGATTTATCAGAAGCACTGTGTCTTTGGCAGGACAATTTAATTATACCACAAACCTGCCTACCTTAGTATATTTGCCTTTCATTTTTACTAAAGCTAAAGCCGAGTAATTCTTCGCATTAACTGAAATAAACATGTACATAATGCATAATGCCTGCAGCCAGATCGAATACAGCGTTGATGAGGAGGACAAATTGAACAAACAAACAGACATATATACAAAATCCAAAGAAAAAACATAACACTCCAAACAAACATAAACAACATTAAACACAAATCTAAATTGAGATTTGACTGCAAACTGATGGAAGTGAACAGTTACACATTGATTTCGTTGAAAGTGGAATTTATGTAGTTAAAGATATTAAAGCTGGTATACATCATTGTCAACCACACACATAAATGAATTAGTATGAAATACATTTATATGAATGTAAAGCCCTTTTTACACGACACACACACATTATCGAAGTTTTAGAGATTTTCTCAATGTTTTAGAAATTTTACAAATTGCCCCTCGTATGAAAGGTGAGAGTCACCGACGTCTCTTAAGAAATTATCTCAAACATTGAGAAATGTTCATAGGAGGTCAACCCTACGACCACATTTTCTGCTAGCGGAATATTTCTCAAGGATGCTCGCTTATACCCCTGTCAGACCGGAGTGCGATCTCACGGCAACCTTACTGCGATGCAGTTTTCATCAAAAACGCAGTGGGGTCGCCGAAAACTGGCAAAAAAAACTGACTAATCTATGAGGTAGGTAGCTCACAGTACGGTCTTGACTCGCTCACTGCGCTCTCACTACGCTCTCACTACACTCTCACTGCGACCTATGCGTTCCCAGTTTGATCATCGCCGCGCTCTCACTGTTCTCCCACTACGCTCTATGCGATCTCGCTGCGACCAAGACGAACTCGCTACGACCTCGCTACGACCTTACTACGCACTCACTACGTCCCCACTACGTTCTGTGTTTGTACCGCGTTCGCGCGGCGACTATAAAAACAGCGAGCTCGATGTTGCTGGATATTTGCTATCTGTTGTACAATTATTATGTTCTGCCTCTCTACAGCCGTTTTAATCCCCCCGTCAGACCGGAGCTACGCTGCCGTTGCGCTCCCACGGCAACTAAAAAAAAGTTGAAAAACGCAGTAGAAGCGCAGTAGGATCGCCAAGAGCGTAGTGGGAACGCAGTGGAGTCTACCTAGGTCGTGGGAGGGTCTTCATGGTCGCCAAACCTCGGCGATTGTTTTGAGCGTGCTCAAAACAATCGCAGAGGGTCGGTGACCTGGTCCAAAACGCAGTGGGAGCGCAGTGAGAGCGTAGTGGGATCCCAAAGAACGTACTTGGGACGTCGTGAAGTCTACCTGAGCGTGTCATGATCGTAGCAAGAGCGAGTTGGTATCGCCGTCTGCCCAATCTGCGACTGAAGTACGTCTGAAGTACGACCACTGTACGCTTGTCACGCTCTCACTACGCTCTTACCGCGCTCCTACTGCGCTTCTACTACGTCGTATAGGGCTTCTTCACGCTCATACTGCGTCCACACGGGGCTGCCAGTACGACTATGGCGCCCCTAATGCGTCCATGGCAATGTTACGGAGCTTCCTGTACGTCCACAGTGCGATTATACTGCGATTATACTGCGTGTATATTACGTTCTGACTTTGACATGCGTAATGGCCACAAATGGTATAAATGCAGCCTATATCCTCCACACAACATACTAATGTGCAGTACGTGCAGAACGCGGTACAAACGCACAGAACGTAGTGGGGACGTAGTGGGGACGTAGTGAGAGCGTAGTAAGGTCGTAGCGAGGTCGCCTTGGTCGCAGCGAGATCGCGTAGAGCGTAGTGGGAGCGCAGGGAGAGCGCGGCGATGATCAAACTGAGAACGCATAGTTCGCAGTGAGAGTGTAGTGAGAGCGCAGTGAGCGAGTCAAGAGCGTACTGTGAGCTACCTACCTCATAGATTTCAGAATTCTTTGACAGTTTTCGGCAACCCCACTGCGTTTTTGATGAAAACTGCACACCGGTCTGACAGGGGTATCAGTCGCTGATTGGGCAGACGGCGATACCAACTCGCTCTTGCTACGATCATGACACGCTCAGGTATAGACTTCACTACGTCCGTAGTACGTTCTTTGAGATCCCACCACGCTCTCACTGCGTTTTGGACCAGGTCGCCGACCCTCTGCGATTGTTTTGAGCAGGCTCAAAACAATCGCCGAGGTTAGGCGACCACGGAGACCCTTCCACGACCTAGGTAGACTCCACTACCTTCCCATTACGCTCTTGGCAATCCTACTGCGCTTCTACTGCGTTTTTCAACTTGTTTTAGTCGCCGTGGGAGCGCAACGGCAGCGTAGCTCCGGTGTGACAGGGGTATTAACCGCCGTGTAAAACTAATCCTTGTCAAATTACTGATGCCCCTTAAGAAGACGGCCCCTATGTGCATGCGCGGAAACCTTCCAATCAGGACAATTGCTGCAGCGCACTCTGCATGCGTATACACGCACGCGTTCTAAATACAAAGCGGGCGCGTGCTTCGACCATTTTTGTGCGCCGCTTGTACTTGTATAAACATTTCATGTCAGTGCCAGTAGTGTATAGTGGTAACCAGCACAAGTCGCTTCGCCCCACGTTTTTTTTTGCAGCGTAAAAGCTTGCGCCTGTCAGTAGAGTCTCAAACTTTGAACAGTTAGTTGTGTTGTTTGAAAAGGGGATTAAGTGAATTACAATCTAAAGTATTCTGTAAAACATGTGCTGTGGTTTTCAAAAAAAGTAGGTTAAAAAAAAAATGAATATTTTCAAACACTACCCCCATTTAGTTAGTGCACATTTGATTTGCAAGACGATTACACATCTGTGGAAAGTTGCAAGCCAACTAGTCTGCACTAAACTCTTTGTAACTTACGATGCCCCGCAGCCCTGCGACGCGTCGTATCTCTACAACGCGTCGCAGCTGCGACGCGTTCTGAAATCCATTTCACGAAACACATCGTACGTGCGACGCGTCGTAGGTGTATTTATAGCACAAAACATTGACTGTTGTATGTACCTATTCAACGCACAGTAAATAACCGTCTGATATTCACCGATGAGTCATCGAATTTCTTTCCGAAAAGCTTTAAAATGTAAATCAAAAGGGCTGACGTGTGATGCAGTTTCGACGAAAAACAAGCTTGCTGTACTGTGGACCTCTAGTTTATTTGAAACCTAAAGTGCACTATTCAAGGTTTATTCATATGACTACGATGAATGTTTAATTTACAACTTCCCACACATGGTCCGTCTATTCTAGTCTCGTTTATTTGTCATTTTCATAGCGTAAAACTGGCTATTAAAAGACGCATCTTATTTTACGACGACCCAAATACACGTCGTAACTTACGACGTGTTACTTGTCGTTGTCAAGTATTTGCGACGCATTGAACGCATCGTAACTTTAGTGCAATGAATCGTACCACGCGTCGCGAGATGCGACGCGTTATGGCCCTGTCACACCAGAACATTTTAGGCCAACGAGTGATCAACGTGTTGTATTTTTGGCAACACGCTGGCAAACGCTGACCAACGCTAGGCCAGCGTTAGCAACACGCTGAGCGCGTTACTCACGCGCTGGGACATGCTGTCACACGCTGAGGAAAACATATTTTGTTCAACATACATACAATTTCCAGCGTTTGCCAGCGTGTGACTGCACACGCTGGCGGAGCGTTTGAGGTTTGTTACTCACGCGTCGAACACGCTAGACAATCGTTAACAACCCGCTACTCACACGCTGGCGCACGCTGGCGTACGCTGCCGTACTCTGGCGACACGCTGGTTATGGCCCTGTCACCTCAGAACGTTTTAGGCCAATGCATGAGTAGCGCGTTAAAAATATTTGATACACTGGCAATCGCTGAACTTTCACAGAAAAAGTCAAGTGGAACCGTGATTTCAGCAATTCCATACAGGTTGATAACGGGTTCATGGCGTATACCAGCGCGTGAGTATCGTGTGAGGAACGCGCTCAGCGTGTGAGGAACGTATCACTGATTTATAGTAAAAATACGACAGCGGGTCACCAGCGTGTGAGTAGTGGGTTGGTAACAATCGTCTAGCGCGTTTGACGCGTGAGTAACGACCATCCTGCGCGCCGCCAGCGTGTACAGTCACACGCTGGCAAACGCTGAACATTTTAGGTATGTTGACAAATGTATTTTTGCCTCAGCGTGTGACAACGTGTGACAGCGTGTGGGTAACGCGCTTAGCGTGTTGCGAACGCTGGCCTAGCGTTGGTCAACGTTTACCCGCGTGTTACCGAAATTCCAACACGTTGGCCTAAAACGTTATGGTGTGACAGGGCCATTAGTGTAGTAGCGTGTCGGCTTTTTATACAACTAATCATGTGGTCGTTGCAGTACGCTGGCGCGCGTTCGAACGCGCTACTCACGCGCTGGGCAGTCGTTCATCAGTCGTCGAGCGCGTTACTAACGCGTTACTCACGCGCTGGCAAACGCTATGAACCCGTTAACAACGCGTTATGGACACGCTGAAATCACGGTTCCACTCGACTTTTTCTGTGGAAGTTCAGCGTTTGCCAGCGTATCAACTATTTTTAACGCGCTACTCACGCGTTGGCCTAAAACGTTCTGGTGTGACAGGGCTATTACTCTTCGTAACTCGAGTTGCGACGCGTCGCAACGTTTATTGAAATCTGGGGCTGGTTTCCTAACCTGATACCACCCCCCCCCCCCCCCCACCCCTTAACGTCTATAAATTGCTATGTTTATTCTGAAGGAAGACAGGGAACCAGAGAAGAAGAACAGCAATGTTTTTATATACCCAGCACGATATGTGGCAGAGGGGTACCCCCCCCCCCCCCCCCACCACTCTTATCCCTATACTTTCCCTTACAAAAAGATCCCATGAGATTCCCATGGGATTCCCATGGGATCCCATGGTAACCTATGGGGACCCCATGGGATATTGATTTGTTCCCATTGATCCCATGGTGTCTCATTGAGGATCCCATGATAAGACCATGGGAACACCATGGGATCCCATGGCAACACAATTGGAACACAATGGGATTCTGATTTGTTCCCATTTAGGCCGCAGGATGGTCTCACAAATTCGTTGATTTTGTGACCCCCTCAAGAAGCTATTACATTTTGGGCTTAAAATTCGTGTAAATTCCGTCTTTCATCACCCTAAAACTCGCCAAGCCTAAAACATTCGCATTATCAAGTAATAGTTAATTTGAGTTGAAAAAATACTCCCGAACCATGTAAAGATAAATCGATGACTTTTACTGCTAACCAATCACAACGAGTTTCTCATGCAACGTTGACCAATGTCACGACTTGTTTCAGCGGAGTCGGTGCGATCACGTTGTGCAAGATGGCGTCTTCATCGGACGCGAATTTAGCTGAATGCACACAACTTATTACAAATCTAAAGTAATACAATTCAGCGTGAAGAGCTAGGCTAAATTCAGAGAGTGTTGTACGCTATGGCAAAGCTTTAAATTGCCCCAAACTGCCACTACGTTGTCGTTCATTGATATAGACCACGCACGAGGGTATTCGGCATCGGCAAGCCGGGTAAGCTATTAATTAGAGGCCAAGCCGTGCCTCTTGGAAGTGAAGACGCCAGCCACCCCATTGCTCTTTCAAGTGCTTTCCAGGACCGTGGACGTACCCAAAGAAGGTAAGATTGTGTATATTGTGGCTAGGACAGCCATGGAGGAATGGGACAACATGGCAAATATTCGGTTAATTTATTGTTAATATTATGTTACAGGCCTTATCATTGTAAGGTTCGATTTCAAGTCAGTGGCCATTTTTTTAATTTGTATTTATTCTATGCAAAGCGGGGACTGATGCTGGGTTCTTAACCCCTGTGTACAACAAAGTGTCCCTTGGCCTTACTAAATAGTGTATTTTTTCTATGGGGAAAGAACTCCGTATTTGGCCACCGCATTTTATTTCATAAATTAAAACTCCCCAAATGTCACCACTTTTTCAAGCCTTTTTAGAAAGTTATTTATTGTTCATAAAATGTGGTGGTGGCCGAGTATGAAACTAATTCCAGTTCTTGGTGTTTTACTGTTACGTTGAGCATTGGGCTAAGTTTGTACTAACACTAACAGTTTTAAATTATTATTCTGTAGGAGACACAGCGACAATCCGAGGGATCATCTTCACCACTTCTGCAAGTCAAACGGGCTGAAGACAGACAAAAAATGGCAGACCAGAGAGAAATAGAACAAGGTAGTAAAATCCCTTATATAAATAAAACAGCACAAATTAGCATTTGGCATCTGCTTTATAATGTAATTTGTATGTAAATATAAATAGATTCAAAAATAAATATTGGACTTGAGGAAGGATACACCATTTGCAGATATCAAAAATATTTACTACTGAATTATTAGGAAAATATCTTACTTATTGGAAAGTAAATAATGATACTAGGCATCCAGCAAAATGATTGCGCTAGATATCCCATAATTGTTCAAACATTTGCATTTTATTACCAAAAATTCAATATAGTCTTCGGGTGATCGCGAAAGAAAAGACAACAACTGCCCCCCATTTTTGTTACCAATTTCTGATACATTGTAATTCAAACAATTGCCAATGATGTATCCTAACTTTAAATTAACTGAGGATTCATACAAAAAAATTGGGGGGAAATATTAAAATAGTATAAAATAATAGAAAAACATGCATACTACTTTGTAGTTAAAGGCAACAAAAATGTATTCTTAACCACTTTCATTAGAGGTTTTAGATGAAGTACATGTAATTTTTTTTGGGGGGAGTGGATAAATGGATAACAAGTTAAAATTAAAGCTTGTTGTAGTTTATTTATGTAATATGTTGTTATTTTTCAGCTGCTGAAGAAGAAAACAGCAGACAAACAAGATTGGGAGCCTTTGTTCAAGCTGGTCTGCGTTCCTTAACTTCTGGTGACCAACACGTGCAACCACTTCCAGGCAGAAAACATGTCTTGCCTGTTCAGTGCATCATTTGTAAAGATATATACTAACAAAGAAAAACGCACACACAAGCGTAAGGTGCAACGGCTAGTTAATTGCGAAACAATGCAGGATGGTAAATTGCTTAAAGCAGCAAATATTAGGCAGGGTGAGCTACTGTTACTTGATATTCAGGGTAGGGATCTACATGTAGTAGCAATAGAGGTAAAATACCACCGTACATGTTACCAAAGTACACCAAAGTAGCTAGGGAGTACAAGTCAAAAGCAAATGATGACACTGTGCAGCAAGATTATCAACTGTCAATTCAAGAATGGAGAAGCTCATCCAATCAAAATTGGTTTAATTTACCTGCCTTATCTTATTTCATAGCATGTTTTATGGGAGTATGTAAATTAAAAAACTTGAGAAGATTTACATAAGTAAAATGGCACTAATTTTCAGTGTCGTAAAAGTGAAAGTCTTGCCCTCAAAAATAATTACTTATCGCGACACATAATTTCGTATTTTAATTATCACTCCTTCAATATCACCTCAGATTAAGTGATATCCCTTTTGTTTTTACAGGTATATAAATGCAGTTATAATTTTGTTTACGGAAGCATCATAACAAAATTTTAAAATGAATTTCAGATGTTGAAACAAAGCACTTGCTCACATTGATGGAAGCTGATGTGCTGGTTTACCTGTAACTCATTTAAGCATAATTATCTACACAAATCTGTTGTAACTTTAAAATATCATTGAATTACAATTACTGCACAGATATAACTTACAAAGCAACAATCAATATTGCTGTATCTTTCAGGATAACAATTAGTTGAAGATTGTCAATCACGTGGCGTTTAAAAGTATTCCATTCTAAAAAGGTTTTTGATGAAGTTCTGATATTGTTAAAAAAATTGCAAAAATAATGATACAAAATTTGTATTTTATCAAAACAAGTGTCTCGTTTATTTTATTGTGAAAATTTGCAATAATGTATAATAAATATTTGTCATTGTTCTTATAACTGTTTCTTCTTCTTTTCTTCTGTTCTTGTGGTTTTTTTTTTTTTAATTTGTTTTTTGGGGGGAGTCCCAAAATCAAAAAGAAACACAGGCAAGATACAAACATTCGGTTGATAAAATGAAAAAAAAAATTATGAAAACAAAAACTGAACTGTTGACAACATGAAAAAAACTATAACAATCTTGGTTTAGGAATATTTCTTTAAATAAGGAATATACAGGAAATCGGGAAAACAAAAACAGCAGTCATTTCTGTCGAGACTAGCTCAAATCCTCCCCTGCCATTTGTTTGTGTACATTTCCATTCCTCATAGGTTTTGTACACACCTATCAAGCTATTTTCAAGCTTGATATTTTAATTGGTTAAGCCTAATTAATGTGCAATTTTTTTCTCTGGCGAACCTGAACCTAATTCAATAGGATCATATTTGTATTTCTGGAAAATATCAGGTAGCTTCTAGAGGGGGGTCACAATTCTTAAAATGTGAATGCCTATTTCATGTTCATCCCATGGTCTACATTGAGTCATTGGGGTTACTATGGGGATCCCATGGGAACACTATGGGAACATGATGGGATTCTGATTTTTACACCATGGGATAAACACCATGGGATAAATGCCATGGGATAAACGTCATGGGATAAACACAGTGGGGGAACATCATGGGATGAACACCATGGGATGAACACCATGGAAAGAACACCATGGGGAGAACACCATGGGGAGAACACCATGGGGGGAACACCATGGGGGGAACACCATGGGGGGAACACCATGGGGGGAACACCATGGGGGGAACACCATGGGGGAACACCATGGGGGAACACCATGGGGGGAACACCATGGGAAAACACCATGGGAAAACACCATGGGGAAAACACCATGGGGGAAACACCATGGGGGAAACACCACGGAGGAACACATGAGATATTTTTGTGAGAATTGCGTTAGTTATGACTGTTGTAATTCCATTTTTTTAATTTTTATGTTGATTAAGTAAGTCCAATAAAGCAAACAGTGTTATTTTTATGTGGAGAATTTGCACATTAAAGAACTACGGATAATTTTGATTTAGTTATTATTATGATTGAAAACATTTATGAGAAAATTAATTGGGAATGCAGTGATAATATGGTACAACATGAACAGTGGTGTAGGAGCAAAGATACAGGTATTGGTTATGTTAAGGAGAAATGACGGAAAAGTGGGCATTCTTTGATTCGAATGGGCGAGGACGCGCAGCGTCCGAGCCCAATTTGAATCAAAGAATGTCCACCTTTTGAGTCGTTTCTCCGACTTAAACTACGTCCCTTTTACACCCATTGTCAATATTTGAAAGGAACAAAAATTCAATTCTTACTAATGCTTTAAAGTATGAGATGAATTAAGTCCATTGTTCAGTGGTATAAGCTACTAAGGAATGTGACAGCTTTGTCCTGTCTGGTCTCCGTGTTGCGTAACCAAACAATTGAATAAAGGTTTGGTAAAATGAGGGTGTTTAAAATGCCCAGTACATTCGACATCAAAGTCATTTGATGCCATACATTCTTGTGCGTCGGGTGTGTTTCTGCTAACTCCGCTAAAATGTCTTCGAGTGATGATCCGTACATATTTTTGAGTAGGAATACGTTGGGAGATATGTTGTGTCACCTCAAGAACTGACTCGCCAATTTATTTTGATCATGATTCAAACCAGTATTTTGGGACATATTCGATGAGGATTTATACTCCAATGAGGATTTATACTAAAGCGGCAGATTCAGAGGTGAAGAAACTTCCTACACTCGTGGCTGTTTTGGACCCCTTGTAACAGTTCAGGAAATGATGGAAAATAAGCAAGAAAAGGTAACAAGAACTTGTTATTCCCAACATTTGGCTTAGCTCTCAGCAGCTCATTTTGGCTTATTATTTTTAGCCCTTGGTGTATCTTGGCGTCAGTAGTCATTATTCCGTGTCGAAAGTATACCAGCCTTTTGTTAAACCCTGAACGGTTTCATTATCACATGTCAAACCAGACTCGGAACAAAACAAATTTCTCCCGTTTTTGCCACACGGGTATACGACAGGACAGCATGGGCGAGTTAGCGAATGTAAAGTACATGTACATGTACGTGTTGTACGTATACCAGCCCTTTTAACGTTGTGCATATAGTAGTACTTTTTAGGACCTTCGAACGTATGACATAACTATGGCCTATCTCCGTCGAAAATTATTCCCATTTACAAGAAATCAATTCCTATTAGTACATGTACATATTTTAAATCGCAAACCATCGCTTCGACCTTGCTAATAAACAGTTGTATCCTCCCCATTTGTTTTCTTAGTCGTAATATTAGTTCTTGGGCCATTTTCAATTTCGAATGTTTTAGACAAACCTTGATGCAATTTGTTACATGCGGGTTGGCGCATCCATTTTATTTGATTTTTGTTATTGATGATATCCCAGGTTGTGGCAAATCTGTGCAACAAGGCTTTTGGACGAACCACTCCATACGATCGAGCATGGCAGCATCTTGCCTCTACAACAAGGGTTTCGGTGGCCAGAACCAGTGAGGACCATAGGAGAGCCATCAGCCGGGCTGAAACCGCATCGACACAGCAAAGAGACCTTCAAGACAACTGTTGAGCGCTCTAGAGAAACTGTCAACATAGCTCTTATTTCGTTGTAATAAATAAAACAATAGCAATTTCTGTGTCCATTTGAGTCGTTCTTTTTCTGTAAATTCTTAAAAGAATGTACAGTTAACTGTACATTCTTTAAAATAATCGACACTTTTCTGAATAGAGTGACGTCACAAGAGTAGTTTAATGAGTGCTTATACACTCCATAATGGTAAATGGGGTGTGTGAACCCCATCTGATATACCTCGTGAGACAACACCCACAATGCACATAGTGTCATAACACGTGGTAAAACGTTAACACATCAGGGGAAAATTAATCAAGGGGGGGGGGGGGGGGGGGGGGTGCGAGAATCTTAAAACATTCATTAACCCATTTTATCCTCCATGGGTATGAAGCAGAATCAGTGTCAAAAAGATCGGACGTGTTTTTACAACTCGGATGCTTTTCTAATTCGGATGTATTCCTAATTCGGATGCTTTTTGCAAACTCGGATGCTTTTTTAATTCGGGTGAATTCGTAATTCGGATGCTTTTTGTAAACTCGGATGCTTTTTTAATTCGGATGCTTTTTTATTTCGGATGCTTTTCTAGTTCGGATGCTTTTTGTAATCTCGAATGCTTTTTTAATTCGAATGCTTTTCTAGCTCGGATGCTTTTTATAAACTCGGATGCTTTTTTAATTCGGATGCTTTTCTAGTTTGAATGCTTTTTGTAAACTCGGATGCTTTTTGCAAACCGAACATATGTGACCTGTCACCACAAAATGAGAGTAAAGTCGCACAATGTGATTTGGAGATATGGCCATCCAAAGTCAAAATATGAAGGGGTGGTAAATTTTGAGATTTTGCGTAATTTGGAAAGCCTAAGTCCTCATCTACATATTCCTATTTTTTGGGTGCAATCAGATGATCGAAAACCTCTTAAATTACGTGATTTTAAGTAGTGTTTGCGTAGTCATCGTTTGGATTAAAGTCCATCAGTGGTCTAATTAACACGGTAATTAAATATGCAAATTAGGTCTTCCTAACTGTCCCACGTTTTATGCATTTCGATATTATGTTGATTATACAATAGTTTGTATTTGTGGGAAGTTTAAGGAAGAAATAATGATTAGAACATAGCCGTTGCTATGCTTATCCAAACCTTACTTGTCCTGTTTGGCAATCTTTTGTGTGTTTTGTTTAGGATGTTTATAAGTAAGTTTTCTCACAAACACGTGTTGTGAAACCCATGACTTTCTGGAGCGCTGTAAAATGTATTTATCACAAAACCCCCAAGTGTTATATACCATTGGATATCTCTCTTTCTCAAGAAATTGAAAATACCAATATCTCAATTTTCAATTTTCCGACTTTACTCTCATGTGGTGACAGGTCACATATTCGCAAATCGGATGCTTTCCCAATCCGGCACTAGGGTGGCCCTGAAAGGACATCACACATCGCAGATTCTGCGATTTCGCGCATTCTGCGCGAATTTGAACGATGACAAACATGTTATCGTATATATCTAAGCATAATCTGAGATGTGGAAGATTTTATTGTAGATTTCTGCACAGATTTATGTGATAATGAATATTTTCTGGGCAGATTTTTGAAAAGTCGCATATTTTTATTTTAGATTTCAAGTTCTGCGCAGATTTCTTAGTACGCAAATTTGTGCGATGTCGCACGGATGGGCACTACATGTACATTTTCATTGCACATTTAATTATGCGCAGCTATATGTCGCACTCACCATGGAGGAATAAGAGCAGACGTACAGCAGATTTATATGCAGATTTATGTGCACATTTCTGCCGCGATGTCAGCACATACGACGTTTTGAAAGTTGAACCACGACGTTTTTAATGTTATGATGTTCTAAAACGGACAGGCAACGTCGTGGTTCAACTTTCAAAACGTCGTGGTTCAACTTTTAAAACGTCGTACTTCAACTTCCAATTAACGTCGTGGTTCAACTTTCGCGCGCTTTTAACTGGCTCAAGGTAGCCGCGTATTCGGCCGGATCTCTCTGCGCGGATTCAGTCCGCATTCACCAAAAGGCGACAAATATTTAATACATGCTGCAAAAGGTGATGCATTTTCTAAAAAAAATATTTTCAATTTATTTAAAGAATTTTTCGAAATAAACCGTAAATATAACAATACTTGTAGATCATACAGCATATTAGCCACACTTTGTCTTGTTTAACCTTTCCTGTAATTTTGATGAAAAATTACAGTTAAATTAGCTGCTTAATGGAAGTAATTCTACTTCGAGTTATTTGTCAAACCTTTTATAGAAATTTCAAACAATACGGCAACAGTGTGGTTTTACAAATTCAAGACCTGCTTTTATCATTGCTGTACTTTCTTTTTCTTTTGCCACATGAATTGCAATTGTACATTTCTGTAAAGCACACCTGCAAGGACTATCTTTCCGTGCCCCACTCTTTCTATCTGGCAAGTGTTCTTTCAAGCACAAGCGGCAGTACGGAGTTTCCAAGATTCTCATATACCTTAGAAACTTACATTTGACCCAAGTGTGCTATATATCGCAAAGAATAATTATGGGGCGATATTAGGTGGAAATAAAAAAGAAATTATGGACACGGTCTGTCTGAAACCGTATTTTACCTAACGTTCTAAGCTGACAAACTACTAGGATCCATCTAATGATGCAGAACTTAGTTGAAGGGCTGTTGTGTTATTAAATAAAGTAACAGTTATCGTTCTCATAAAATCTCATACGTACGATTCCCCATGGGTTTCCATTGTCCAATTCACCATGGAAATCCAATGGGAAAATTTCCCATGGGATTTCCATGGGATATTTCTGTAAGGGTTATACACACTCAACTGTACTAGTAGGTCGATTGCAAAACTATTACGGACGGATACGTAAATGACCTACAGAACTACGTATCCTCCCAAAATCACTGTAATGAATAATTATTAGCTATCGGTAGCGTATCCGAGTATGCAATTGGCCAGTGATGGTCCAGCCTTTGACAAGTAGGAGCGCTTGGCAATTACCATAATGATACAAAAGAAAATAAAGATAGAGAAGCCCCCAACTCTCGCTAGCCACCTGGAAATTTCCATAATAATAGCTTCATCATTGTTATCGCTGGAAATGGTTTTCACCGCGCCTATTCCTTTTAATCTTTTACAAGCCAGATGTGATCGAGTATCGCCTAGTACAGTAAACTTTGACTGTATCGCCACGATGGCAGACAGAGCAGTTGCGAGGGGTCGCTTTAGTAATGAGTGACCAAGAAAAGAGAGTAATTCGTAGAGGATGGCTGGTACACAGAAATAACTATGTCCGCTTGTTGGCTTATGTTAGGGAGCACATACCACAGCACTTGCAGCACATATATGCTGGGAGAAGAGACGCAGCCCTTCGTCGACGAATACGTGATTTTGCTACACGTGAATTACAGGAGTAAGTTTTATAGCCTTATACGGGACACACAAATTCGTCTGGGAAGTTGCCACTGCAGTTTTGGATATTAATAATATTCTGCATTACAATTTTAGCGCAGTTGAAGAAAGGGCCCAGGAGAGGCGACACGCGGGGAGGCCAGTAGCACCGTGGCGACGTGTTGATGAGGCACCAAATGCTGCCCCACCTCTGGACGACGAACTTAATCCCGCCCCACCACCGGAAGAACAAGTGGAAGATCCACCGGACAATTTACCGGCTCCTAGACCGCCCTCACCCCCTCTTGAGAATAAGTTATTGGTCGCCCCACCCATCCCTCTGCCCGAAGAACCTCAAGTTGACAATGACGGTGATGTAGAAGTAGGTGTCCGAAGGCGGATACCTCTTTGGCAACTAGCAAGGCGAAATCAGGAGCGCTACGCAGACTTGTTGAACGCACATGAGAGGCGTATGGAAAGGGTGGAGCGCATCCTTGATGCAATTGAGCATGCTTTATAGGGTTTTAAAAGTATATCGTTTTATTGTCAAACGTTTTTCGAACACAACTAGAAAAAATCCTTGACCGACCTTGGCCAAGGTGCTATAAATTAACCATGTATGTCGTTGCGAAATTCTTATCATAATATAATATTTTCAAGATCAGGAGAAAGCAATAAAGGTCTTGTTTGTATACAAATCCACTGAATCTATTTATGCCGTTACATTTTTCATAGACAAGTAGACAACCCTTGTAATTCTTTAGAATAATTTATCCAGATAACCAGCCGCCTAGGTTTTGAAATTCGGGTTAAAGGTACAATGGCTAATGTGAAACACCGTAAAAAAACAAGAGGGCAATTTTTCATTAATAAACACAAATTTATCTTGGCAATACTGTATCCATTTAAGCTACCGGGCCTTAAAAGAGGCTGTACCATCTTAACGAAGTTGGCTGTAAAATGTAATATGGCGCTGAGCCAGACAAACGCACACATCAGCAATTAAGGAAAACATATCCCGACTGTTTCTGTACCTCCCTTGCAAAATTCTATAAGTCTTCAGGTGCCGGATAGTGTGCTCGATGGAAACTCGATAAGATGCATGTTCCTTATTAAAAATCATCCGTCTGCCCCTCTCATCTTCATCTCCCCGAAGTTGGTGTGCCTTCCAAGGAGTCAGCAGTGGATCTTCGTTTGGATAGATTCCATCGGCCAGGAGGTAGGCGCCTCGGGGAAGATGCAGCGTCCTCTGGTGTCCAATATCCGGTAGCAGGCGAAACTGGGTGGCATCATTGGTGTGTCCGAGGAAGCCAGACTGTAAATGAGCACCATTTATTTAAAATACAATTAAAAGAAAAGTCGGATGCGGTGGAATCACAGTGAACAGATGCCTGGTCAGGTTGAACTTGTTAAATGTGGATCGACCCCCAGAAATATTAACAATCTGCTGTAAAATGCAGTTGGACAATTACTGATTATGTACTGGAAGACAATGGTAGCATGGGTTATACACTGTTGCCCATAAAGTTTGAAGATAATATTTGTTTCTAATGATTAAAAGGCGTCGCACAAGGCATAGCTAACTTCTGGGTCAAATTTGGTTGGAAATTGTACAGCCACTGCTGAAAACGTGGATTTATTGCATACACCCTTTAAGCAGGAAATGGAAAACACATATTTTTTTTTTTTTAGCGCCAAACAAAGGGCCAGGTTACGTAATGGAATGAAATGTAATGGACTGGCATAAATATATTTCACCTGGGTAATTTTGACTCATGTAGTCACTGCGCAGGTCAAAAGTGATTTATACTTTAAATATGAATAAACAGAGGAATGAGTCTGAAAACATATTCCAACTTTACGGGGAAGTGTACATTTATTTACTACCAGTAATGGTATACTCACATGCAAAAACCGAATATTTCCCTTTGAGTCGGCAATAATCTGCGTTTGAAGGCAATGACGATGCCGATGTCCGCTGTAATACAAGTGCTGATTTTCCTCTGGAATATACACTTCATGAAACGTGCCGTCGATGGTACCCACGCCATTAGGGAATGGCTCCCACATAATTATTTCGCATTTCATTCCACCCCGCTTCGTCTGGCCAGGCGATTCCACTGGTCAGTTTATTCCACAGAACCTCTGTGACAGACTTTGTTATCCTCAACGCGGTGCTCTCACTGACATCAAACAAAACCGAAAGCGAATTGAAGTCCGGATATTTACGGAGCCAGATTAATGTCATTAGTAGTCGGTTCTGTTCATCTAGTAATAGGTTCCTTCCATTGCCCTCCCCCTCCTGAAGGTAAGTTTGTATGAACTCTGACAGCTGGCTAAAAGAGGCTACGGTCTCCCCAGTCTCTCGCCAAAAAGATCTAGGATGGTCCTGCAGAGTGCTGAAAACGTCCCTTCCTCGGAATTCAATTGTTGGCTGTGTAAATACCAGTTCGTTAAACGTTGGCGGTACAATGGGCACCATGGGTAAGCCCACTCCCAAGATTGAGTATAATTCAACGATTTCAGTTTCGAATTGTCCACAATATGGCGGCGGCAAAGTACTCATTTCGGCCGTACAAACAGCAGCAACTTTTCGCAGCATGTCCATTTTGCAACAAATGCAGTCAACAGCAGTGATTAATTGTCGGAGGACGTTGTCTGTAATGCTGTGGAATGGAAAGGGCGTTTAACAAGTAAGACACACCCACACACGCATGCAAGTGGGTAAATGCCGTCAATAGGGGACGGGGCATTGTCCGACCGTCTTCCCTCTTTTGTTTGTACTCTAACGTTTTCGGATGATCGCCATAGGATTTGCACACGAGTCTGAATCGGGGACCTTTGCGGAATAGGGGACCCCATTGTTCCCTTTGTCATACGTCCCCTATTTCAATCAAAAACAAACGCACGCACATATATAAACCCTTTGTTAGAGCCCAGTAAGCGCCATCCAATCAGCATGCACATTGTGATACCTTATCGGGTACGTAACCTACGTATCCGTCCGTAGTAGTTTTGCAATCTCCCTAGTGTAACCTAACCCATCCCCCTTGATGAAACCTAAAAGGAATTCCTGGGATTCCGGGAACACAATGGTCAACACAAAAGAGGGTTTCTCTGCCACATATCGTGCTTCATATGTGTTTTTAGCATCTATGAACACAAAACGTTTAACAGGTCAGCATCACAATGTTTACTCTAAAATATAAATCCCCTAGCACAACCATTTCAGCAAACACAAAACGGGGCCTTGACTTTGTTTGGGCGTTAAGCTCCGTTCTTGATTTATCGTAACACGGAGTAACTTTGGCAGCTTGTTTTCAATAATTTATATTTTATAGTTTTACTTGTATTTTGGGTTTATTTATCTAAATGATCAAGAAACAGTTGAACATTATAGGTTTTCCCGGCTATTATAAAACATTCTTCATTTAAATTCACCAACTCTCACATTAAATTTCGTCAGCGAAAAAGGTTGCACACGCTTTTACTAAATTTGTTTAGTCATTTACCCTTTAATTCCAAATGTTGGTCACTCTATTTAAACATTTCTTAGGGGAATATTCGTTATTACAGATCAAATTTATCTAAGCTGTTGCCAAATGGCAGAATTCAAACTTATGTTAAATAAATTAGTATGTTGTTTGTTTGAGTCAAGCACACACCAGACTAATTTATTTAACATATCGTTCTGTAGCTGTGTGGACAGTTGTCATTTCGTCAAAACGGTGACGCATATACAAAAGACAACAACCACACAGTTAAGTCGTACAGTTACAAATTTAGCCGTATTATAGTGTGTACGTTTAAAGTACGTTTAAAGTTGAACTTTTTCCGAGGGAAAAACCCTTCCAGAACGTCACTTTTTAAGTGCAAAGCAAACTCATGTACATCCACGTGCGCACTTAGTGTCGGTAAGGTATAATTACTATGTTTTTTTTCTTCAAATGGCAAGGTGAGTTTCAATGCTAAAGTAAAAGAAAACACGTATTTTGATTGTCCAGTTCAAATTCACACTAAAAAAAGGCATGATGTGATTGTGCATTCAAATCGGATACGGTCCTTAACAGGATGTGATTTCAACAAAATATTTCAAAAATTACATCTAAATGCTCAAAATTCAAATTCTCAGTCCAAATTCACATCCTGGGTTAAACCATTAGGATTCATATTCACATCCACATAATTCACATCCACTTAACCCAGGATGTGAATTTAGGCTGAGAATGTGAATTTAAAGCATTTGGGTGCGATTTTGGAAATCTGTTGTTAAAATCGCATCTTGTTAAGGACCGTGTCCGCTTTGAATGCAAAAGCACATCATGCCCTTTCCTTGTGCAAGTGCCGATATTTTGTCATATAAAGTCATGCTTTGTTTGTCACGCTTTGTCGGGGACTGTGTTTAGACACTTTATATTGAAAGGTTGGACGAGTATATAGCACGTCAGAGATTAGGGCCTGTTGGATCATAATGGCAAACAAATCAATAATGAGCTAATTACATACAGCCTAAACCCCTTCCCTACCCTATCCTAAATTCTTTTTTGCCGGGATGCACTCTCGATTCTCCCTTTTGTCCATTAGAGCGGTGACCACTGCCTCACTCCTTCAAGATCCTCTTAAGATACGTTGAGGCAGTACTGTGATACTTATGCCGAATCTCAAGTGTTATTTTGGCCTAAATGTATATAAACAATTACACAAGGTAACATCTTGACACAGTGCATCCTTCAAGTAAAAAGGTCAAGCCTGTCACGGGCCAATGTGGCTCACCAGGCCTGTGTTTAACTTCGGTTTTCTAGCATGAAACGACTGAGAATATTTCCATTCCCCCTTGGATGGGATGCTAGTCCATTGCAGGTTACTCCCAAGCAAATAGGTACCGGCAAATGTATTTATACTCCTGGGTGAAGAGCGGCAAGTGGGATGAAGTGGCTTGCCCAAGGACACAAGATATGTCCAGCAGCTGGATTCGAACCCAATGTTTTTTCCAGCCTCAATTCTTAGAAATCTTCCACTTGTGCAAAAAAAAAGATTTGTGAAGAACAGCGTTAATGTAAAGTTTACGTTCTCCTGCCGTACTACACAAGGATCTCGAGGGCAAAATCGTTTGTTTACTCACTCGATGTTTCCTTTGGTACGCATGGCTGTCACACGATCCTCCATGATTGGGATCAAGTGATAACATGTTGATACAGCTAAAGGAACCCCAAAGAAAAAATGAACACCTCTACAAACGAAACGTGAACACAGAGTAATAAATTCAGCAAAACAGTTTAATTATTACTAACAACTAATCTTAAATAAACATAACTAATACAATTAATACAATCACAATAAACTAATATACTACATTCGAACCCCGCTAGTGAAGTCCGTTACTTTGGACAGGGTCACCAGCTCAGAGGCACGCATCGGCGGATGACGTCGGGTCCCCAAGACGGCCTTGGTAGTGTCTATTTTTCCCCATGTCCAAATCCCAAAACAAATATATTTGTAGCCAGAAAATCTGGCATGAAATGCTTTGGTGACTTAGTAGCTTTGCTTCCATGATCTTGGCATTCACAAAACGGATGTTCTTCAAGTCATCGGCTATTAACGAATACCCACATGGCGGCTGATCAGGCCGGCATCAACGGAGCTCAGATCCGTACCCCAAGGGTGGGGTTTCAGGCAAAGGCCTCGGTGCCCGTAGTCTTCAAGATGTCGGTCAAGCTACTAAATGCCCCCGAATTCTTTTACTTTATCTTATCTACTACCTACAATAAATTGAACTAATCTTAAACCCACAAGGTATGTACTGGTATAATCACGCGAGAAAGAATCCTGTACTTTATTTTACAAACTTTATAAATGATGAATAATTCATTAAAAACCCTTGATTCAGACCATACGTGTGTACACCCATCCAATCATACAATGAATACATATGCATGTTTATGCGATATAAGGAGTTGACATTCAAACAGTTACTATGTGTGACCAGTGAGTCGACCCAGTTGGGTCACTTGGTCTCTCCATTGCTCTTTCTTTATAAATAATCATCTTTATCATTCTATTATTAAGTGAGTGTGACAAATTAAACTACTTGTGTCACCTGCTCCCTTTGCAGCTTTTCAAATAACTTCAAATTATTTATCTTTACATATTTGTAATACCTGTAGTTAGAACTGTAATGTGATTACATTGCATTCCCCTAAAAATATGCAGTCATGCCATGTCCAGCGCCCTTTGTTGCATTAATTCAGATTTAGCGTTCACCCTGAATGCTACCAAATTATGCAGCTATGCGTGCATCTATGCAAGCGAGTTGATAATAAGCTCTTGTTGCTGTCCTGCATTCTCTTACCAACATGTGAAGATTTATAATTCTTCCACCCCCCCTTGTTGGGTGTGGGCATTTAGTCCAGGCAAAATACATAATTTTGTTTTGTTGACCTCAAACAAATTGCAACAAATTGTTTTTCACCACAGTGCACTTCTATAAGGTCCCTAGAATTACATACTAAAAGTCTACACAAATCCAAGTGGTGGAAATGTCTAATTTGCATAAATCGTTAATCCCTGTCGTGTAATATGTTTATTCCCATATTTGGGTATATATTTTAGTTTTAGTTTTTGAAAAGTTTATTTTGGCGATTATACTTACACATCCTTACTTCAATAACATTTTCTAAAGCATGTAAGTGACTAAATAATTATGAAAATATAGTAATGGTCCAAAATGACTACAATTATACCCTATAATTTGCACGCATTTACCTTGTCTCCAGATATCATCAAGTAGTCAGTATTGACGCGTTTCAAATTCACCAAGTTGCTTACTGGCACAGTTATCCTAATAAAACCTTATGGAAAATCATATGAACAATGATAACATTGTGATATTTAGCCCAGCAAACAAAAACTGGGGAAAATGGTGTGTCCCTTAATTGGGCTAATAACAAATATCTCAATGTTATTATTGTTCATATGATTTTTCATAAGGTTTTAATATGATAACTGTGCCAGTAAGCAACTTGGTGAATTTGAAGATCACCAAAACTGACTATACTTGATGATATCTGGAGACAGTGTAATGTGCGCACATTTATAGGTCACAAAGGTCACAAAGTTGTCATTTTGGATAAATGTCATGTTCTCATAATTATTTAGTCACTTGTATGATTTAGAAAATGTTATTGAAGTAAGGATATGTAAGTAGAATCACCAAAATAAACTTTTCAAAAAATAAAAAATGTATATATACCCAAATGTGGGAATAAATATATTACGCGGCAGGGATTAACGAGTTATGCAAATTAGTCATATTCCCACTGCTTGATTTTTTAAAGACTTTTAATATGTCACTGTGGGGATTTTTTAGAAATGCATTGTGGTGAAAAATAAATTGTTGCAATGTGTTTGAGGTCAAAACTTATTTTTCCTGGACTAATTTTGAAGTCGCTTCAGAGCTCATGAGTAAGCAACAAACTTGTATGCTACTCGTATGTTGCCGCTGCACGCACATAATATCTGTGTGTTAACCATTAAGGTTTACATACGAACGATTGGCAGAGATCGTGGACGCTGCTTTGTACAATGTAAGTAACAAACACTTGCTTCTTGGCTCTTGCTCATAACCTTGTATAGTACATGTGACATATTGCTTACGTATTTTGTGTTTTTTTTGAATATTTAACTCTCATGATGGATAGAAATTAGTTATGTGGAGACATGTCAATCATTTATGTGTCCTTGCACACAATACAAATTCACCTCAAAACTTCTGTTTTGGATGTTAAAGATTGAACATTATCTTCTACATGCAGAATATTTGTATTCACTGTAAATTAGGTGTATAAAGGCTTTGGGTTTTGTAATTACGTGACCTAAAGACTCATTATATGTACATTGTACAACCGAATTAGTTAAGTACATGTGAGCTGGAAAATATCGAGTTACAAGTTGTATCTAGCTAACAATCACTGTGGGAAATTAGCTCACAGAAATATAAGAAAATCATTTATTTTATAATATTGATACATGAAACCTCATAAAACATGTCCTTGTATTTCACAGCTGTACCTTCTACACAACTCTCCTATAACATTGTAGATGAATTGTAGCTGAACGTTAAACACATCTCTATAGTTGGTAGGTTTTTGTTAGGGATTGAAACCTAAGTTTAACTTTATAAATATCATATAGAAATTATTATCTTTTTAAAAACATAATCATTGAACAGTTGATAATGTTGCAAGATGTAGCACATTGTACTTTTGGGTTGTGAAAATATTCACTCGGTAGAACTATAGTAAACGAAATATGAACAGGTACAAAGATGCCTTTAGAGTTTGAAAGTGACCGCCTTTATAAACTTTGTGGTTTCGGTAGAAAGTAAAGTGCTCGATGTAAAAACTGTTCTAGTTATTGATAATGTATTATACAATTAACATGTAACTCAAATCAGACAATTTACCTGTGTCATCTTGTCAATTTGTAATAAGAAAATCGAATGCAGATAAATGGACCATTTTACTAATCTTGTAAGTAACAATCTGGCTAAACAAATGAATTTATTGCTCGGAAATTATAAATGGTCAAGTCTGGGTGAAAATACAATGTATTAATTAACATTTTTTTGTTTTGTATATTACAGATAACATCATTGACGGAGTTTATGGCTCTGTGAGCATTAAGAAAGGGGAGTTGTCGTCCTGTACAGACCTATGGTGCTCCAGAAAGGACATGCTCTCAGCGTTCCACGTCACCCACATGATTGAAATACCACCCCTTGTCTTCTGTTCTCATGCACAGGTAGAACGTTTCGAGGACGCCATTACAATAATATTCCCTGACGAGTGGAGGTATCCACGAAACAGATTTGTCGGAATAAAATATGGTGAACTAAAACCTATCCTAGTTTGTGATTGATTTTTTACATGTACATATATATACGTGTGTACGGGGGGCGAATTTTTTTTTCCCAAACAGGTTTGCACAATTTCATGAATTATTCAGTAGTTTGGATGAGAAGTTATGTTTATTCATCGGAATAAAACATGACGTCACAGCATTGTTGTTATTAGTTAACTAGTTACAATAAATCACTTTAAAGAACAGCTGTTGTCGAGCTGCTATACGTAGTGTAGTGGATAGTGGGATTGGCTATGGATCAAAGATCCCGGGTTCGAATCCTGCTGTAGTAGGTCACCTCGTTTTTCCTAGTCAAATTGATATCTTTAGAGTATTTTTAATTTAAGGGGAAAAGGAGACCTAGAACCTAAGTGTTGTACAGCGATCAACGCAACTACTGAATAATTCATGAAATTGTGCAAACCTGTTTGGGAAAAAAAATTCGCGTACGGCGGGGGGGGGGGGGTGTAACGTTGGTGCTGGTTGGCCGATAGAAGGCACTAGATGTGTGACTGCACTGGGCTCAATAACGCTTCCCAGTCAACTTCATTTTCCCACTGGCCAAATATTGAGGCTTCGGAAAAAACCAGAGGTGTTAAGATCAATGCCCCCTAGATACAGTTTCCCACGGCTATTTAAAAAAAATCAAATTCACCAACTATCACAATTTATCCACGAAAAAAATAAAAAAAGGATTTTACCAAAACAATTAAGTTCAATTTCAAAGTATATTTCACTATATTTAAAGGTATATAGCATACACCATTTGTAGATATCAAAAATGTGTACTACCGATTTATTAAGAAATAGAGTTAATATAAAATTGTATAAGAACAATACAAGATAAGAACAACTGCCCGACGCTGGTTGTAAACGAACGCCGTTTTTCTGGCTTTTGTCACCATCCATGATTATACAAATTTGGAGAGGTCAGTTTAAACAATATTTACTGTTAAATTGAACCCCCCAAATCCACCAATTCATGATAATTTAAGTAATTACCAATGGTGTATCCGACCTTTAAACATTTTTTTTGTTGGAATTTACATGTACGTCATTACATATCAAATTCGTTTAAGCTGTTGCTTAGACGAATTTAATCTGTAATGACGAATATGTTTGACCTGATGTTTAAAACGGGTGACTAAACATTGAAGTTGAATGATAAAATGACTAGGCCTAAATTGAATTTGTATAAAAAAAGGTTTAAAGTATAGCTGAAAAAACCTATATTATATTTCTCTGTCCCAAAGGTGAGAGCATCCTCGGGTTAAATCCTCGGGCGTTTTCGCAAAACTGTTTATAGATTCGTAGCTGCAAGTAAATAAATGTGGTTAATTTTTTTTATTTTTAGATTTAAAGGGGGTATTACGGCCTGAAATCCCTCAAAATGTTATGTTTTGAATTATTTACTTAAATGCTTTTTTAAACATTTCGTTGAAAGGAAACCAACCTTAAGTCTTATCCTTCTTAAACAAAAACTAAAACCACGAAAACGGTTGTTTACATCGGGCACGACGGAATATAAGCATACGTTTTTCTTGTCGTTTACATTCAATGTATTATTAAACAATGGAAATACACCCCTAAAACACCGTGACATTTCACGGAGATTACACGGTGAATTCAGTGTGAAATTGCATTTCTATTATTCATGAACCCATAGTGTTATGTGTGTCACATAACAGGCCCGTACGCAGGATTTTTTATGGGGGGGTGCGAATTTGTACTGATGGGACCAAAAATGAAACCAAAAATGTTCTGGCCAGTATCGTTATTTTTACATCAAAATACCATTAGTTACCCCGGAAAATGTGGACCTTTTGGTAATTTGGGGGGCAAATTTGTACTGATGGAACCAAAAATGGGACCAAAATTTGTCGTGTGCCTGCAGTACAGTTATTTCTACATCAAAATACCATTATTTATCCGGAAAATGTGAACCTTTTAGTAATTTGGGGGGGGGGGGGGGGGGGGGGGGAGGGTGCGTACGCACCCGTCGCACCCCCCCTGCATACGGGCCTGTATAAATTGCACACAGAACCAATGCACGAAATGTGGTTTCTTATACACATCCACAGAAGGTGAACACGGCTGAAATCACAATAACAGCCTGATTTTGTTGAAGACCCCGAAACCGTTCCCGCACGAATAACTAAAAACGCCCAGTTTTTAAAGGATGGTTGTGTGAATGTTTATATCCTTTTTAAAAATGTTCTTTGCGGTTAACGTCATTTCGTTCAAAACGCGTTTTGTACAGTTTCCTTTGAACGCCATAAGAGAGACATTGGTTTGCATATTTTGTTAAAAAAAGTAGTTCACACCACTTGCCGAAAATGTTTACTACCGAATTATTAAGAAATATTTATTTATGTACTTATTTATTTATTTGAAAGTAAATAATGATTGTAGGCACCCAGCAAAATGATTCCGCTTGATATCCTATAATTGTTCCAAACATTGACATAGGCCTAATTTTGTTTAGTTTTGTTCGGTTGGATGACCAGAGCCCAGATAGCAAGCGTTACAGCTTGCGTAACGATCCATTGTGTTGTATCCCCGCCCCTCGGTCATGTGTTCCGACATTCGGTGAATGCTTTATATCCATTCTCTGCGTTCATTGGACCGTTTCATCATATTCTTTAATGGGGGCAACAGACGCCAGTTCAGGTCTTACACCTTGGGCTGAGTGTCCGGGTTTTTCGTCATGTCTCAAAAGGATCAAGCCAATACCTTGGACATCGATGCCTTATTCGACAAATTCAAAGATTATTTTGACGACAGCCTTGCCCCCCCCCCCCCCCCCCCCCCCCCCCCCCCACTCCAACCCTTGCTTCAACATAAATCTGTTTAAATTACTTGCACCCGTCATTGTTTAATCATGCTTACTCGCCTCATGCTGTTACCCATTTGGTTGTTGTTTTATTTGCTTGCACAATGTACATGTATGAATTTTAGCTTGCTCTGAAATTCCAGTTTTTCTCTCTTGTTCTGCTTTGGTTTTCTCTCTTTTGCTATTTTATTCAACAAGGCTTTCCAAATACTGACGCGTGCTTCACCTGTGGGATGCCAGACCATTGGGAAAGACACTGCACGTTCGCATACAACACACCTATGCTATCTAGTCGGGTCAGACACAGAGGCCGAATCAGTCCAGCTATTGGGTACAACAGTTTTCACACTGGTAACATCCCTTGGCAAGCCCCCATTTCCAATCGATCCGCCTTCCTACCGGCAATCGCCCCCTCAATCGGTGCCAGTAGCATCTACTCTTCAGGCCCAGCCAGTGCAAGTTGAGCAACAGCATCAACCCCCGGCGCCATTCAGCCATCGGTCTAATGATCGTATACAGAATCTTGAAGCCAAGTTCAATGATGTTCTTGAGGTACGATGCGATTATGATTTATATGGTTATGACAGATTGTTTTCTGACCAAATTTCAGTTAAGGGTAGGCTTAAACAGCACTCAAATTTCTGGTCTAAGATTGGCGCATCCTCGTATGTTATGTCGGTTATAAATGAAGGTTATGCAATTCCATTTATTAAGAAACCCCTTCCGATGTTTTTCGCCAATAACCGGTCGGCCCAAGTAGAATACTCTTTGTAACCAAAACAATTCTAGAATTGCTTTCCTCTAACAGAATAGCAGAACAAAGCCACCCATCTTACGTAACCAGTCCTTTATCTGTGGTCAAACAAGCTTCGGTAAAGAAAAGATTAATATTAGATTCAAGTAATCTCAACAAGTTCGTCCAGAAAATGCACTTTAAACTCGACGACTGGAAAATAGGAATACAGTATGTCTCCAAGGGCGCTTTCATGTTCATGTTTGATCTAAAATCTGGTTATCACCACATAGATGTTTCTTCTAACCATCAGAAATACTAGGGATTTTCTTGGACCATTGCTAATGTATGTCGATATTTTGAATTTAATGTTCTCCCTTTTGGATTAACTTCGGCCCCACTGCTATTCACCAAGACCCTCATGCCTCTTGTCACTCACTGGCGACCCTGTGGCATTCTGGTAGCTTTGTATCTGGATGATGGGTTTATAGTTGTTCCAAAGGTTTCTAATAATTCAGAATCTCATATGTCAATCGCCAAGGCAGTTTCCAAGCATGTAAGAGCAGACCTTATCAGAGCCGGCTTAGTTTATAACATCCAAAAATCTACTTGGAATCCTACTACCCAAACGGATTGGAATACAGACGTTGGCTCTCTTAAGGTTTCGCAGAGGAGGATCGAAAACATTCTCGGCACGATAGCAGAGATCCAATCCTCACCTCTTATCACTGTTCGTCAACTGCATTCTTTCGTAGGACGAATCAGTTCACTGACTCCCGTCTGTGGAAATATAACCAGACTTATGACAAGGTGCGACAAATGAAGATGATGTTATATCTTTAGATGAATTGTGTCATTGTGATATACAGTTTTGGAAAGAAAATGTACGTCTCTTAAAAATTAGAAAATTGTTCACACAGCCTCTAGTAAATACAATCATATGTTCTGATGCAAGTGCTACAGGTTCGGGTGCAATTATCTGCAATGACGTACACGCTACACACAAGCTTTGAACTTCAGACGAATCTCACCAGAGTTCCACCTGGCGCGAGATTTATTCCATTGTATTTGCCACTGATTCATTCATGCCTATTATCAAGAATTGTGATATCAAGATATTTACTGACAGCCAATCCGCTGCAAGAATTGCAGATGTCGGGAGTATGAAGTCAGATTTACATCGCTTTTCCTTTAACATTTTTCAACTTTGTTTGAAGAACAATGTGAGACTTGAAGTTCAGTGGATTCCTAGAGATCAAAACGAGCAAGCAGATTTAGTTAATTATAGATACAGACGATTGGATGATATCCCATAAATTGTTTCAAATTCTCTCCGACAGATGGGGGCCGTTTACCATAGATTGCCTTGCATGTTTTTATAATACTAAACTCCCACGTTTTTATTCCAGATTCTGGAATCCAGGAACACTCGGGGTAGATGCCTTTTGTCAAATTGGTCCGGGGAAAATTGTCTGCTTGTTCCTTCCTCCCGTAATCATGATTCCTTCCGTTTTTAGCCACATCCATGCATGCAAAGGCAAAGGTACACTTGTTTTTCCTAGGTGGCCGTCTTCTGTTTTTTGGCCTTTACTTTGGTCTTGTTATAAGCCTTGGATTGTAGATTTCATTGTTTTTGAAGACTCTAGTTTGTTGGAACAAGGAAGAAACAAGAATTGTGTATTAGGATCATCCGATTTTACAGGAGTAATTTGTGCAGTCCATCTAGATTTGTCTTGATTGTGACACCTCATACTTCCTTCCCCTAACAGATCGTATACAATCAGCGTTTTTGAAAAGAATTTCCCCACTGTTTCGAAGGATCCAAGAAAAGGTTCAACGATGCTCTATTTGCCAAAGCTGAAGGAACAATATCTTCATACCTTTATAAAGCTAGGCAATTTTTTGATTGGCTTAAACATTTGCAAATTCCAATTAATTTACCAATTCGAGAAGAAATCATTGCTGCTTTTTTTGTTCGATAAAAAATCTAATTGTCATTCTGATGTCTCTACAGCCGCCTCACTAAAATGGCTACATTCTCTAGTAAATCATAATCCTAACCCAGTAGATTCTCCGATTGTGCAGCAAATCATCACAAGTGGAAGAAAAAATCATCACAAACCACCTATGCAGAAACAGCCTCTTCCTTTAGGACATGTAAAATCGATCATTGGTAAATTTGCTGTTCACAATAACACTTTGCTAGAATTAAGAACTGCTTGTTATGTTTCTTTGATGTGTGCACTGATGTTCAGACATGATGAATTAGTTCAACTTAAAGCTACTCATGTAACTCTATTGCCAGATGACAAAGGACTTTGTATATTTCTTCCTCGTTCCAAGACGGATGTATTTAGAGAAGGGAGCACTGCTTACATTTCCAATGACTTTACGAAATCTCGCCAGTATCATTATTTTTGAGATATATTTCCGCTAGCAATATTAATATTGGCCAAGAAATGCTTCATTTTTACCCCACTGTCTTATTTGTCTAACCCATTTTGCATAAAGCATTGAGTTACACCAGATGCGTTGAAGCAAATAGGTATTGAGGATCCTAAAGCTTATGGCCTCCACAGCCTTAGGTCTGGAGGGGCGTCCAATTTGGCTAATAAAGGTATATCAGAAGACCTTATTATGCAACATGGGCGCTGAAAGTCTAACAATGCCAAGAATAGATACATACTAAGAAACCTTGAGTCGAGATTAGCAGTTTCTTCAGCATTACTATCCGACTAAGATAAGATGCTAACTATAGCCACCTCTTGTATTATATTTCCTGCATCAATTTCATATTTTCTCAATTCTATATGTGATAATGATGACGGTGATAATAATAATAAAGAATATAGACTTCATTATTGTGTAATTTGGAAAATGCCAAAGACCACAGAGGCTTAAGATAGTATTTTCCGGGGAGATACCCGAAGGGTCTAGAGGACTAAGACGTGAGAAGTCGTGCCTTTTGTCATAGAAGTATATGCGATTAGTGGAACATGCCAACAAATTTGCCATATAATATTTCATTAATTACGAAATTAGAATTTCAATTGAATTTCCTGTTCTTTATAATATGTTGGGAAATACCAAAGACCACAGAGTAGTGTTTTCCGGGGAGATACCCGAAGGGTCTAAAGAACCAAGACGTGAGAGGTCGTGCCTTTTGTCATAGAGGTACATTGTATATGCGATTAATGAAACATACTAAAAGTTGCTATATAATTTTGTTTATACCAATTCTTTTTACGGCAGCTGTTTTCGCCGAAATATAGTATTCCGGGAAGATACCCGAAGGGTTTACAGGACCATAATATACTGGGAGGATTTATATTTATTGTCTGTATTATTAATAGTAGATGTATTCACACGTTTGACTATTTTTCTGTGTAAGGCTAAGTAATTCACTCTATTCATTTAACATTTACAATGTATTGGCAGATGTATGGTGATTTTTCCTAAATTTTGTAAAAATTGAAGAATATGGAGTTATATTATTAATTCAATCAATTGATTTGGTTTCGATCAAAAATCATGTGTAATCACAATTAAAATTCCGATGTAATTTTGAATTATTGATGTATTTTGTATTATTAAAAACTTATATAGGCCTATCAGAACAGAAATTTCTCAATTTTTGCCAGATTATTTTGTGTGTGTTAACGTTCATGAGAGGTAAAATGTGTAGATACATTCAGCCGCTTCGTGTAGACCCTTTCCCATATTGTCAACACAACTCTGAAGATTCAAGTTCTTTGTCTCCCTTTTTGTTATTCTATTTTTCCATTAGAAATAAACTGTTTTTCATGCGTATGAGCGCAGCGAAGAAGCATGAAACTAAAAATCACGACCGCCGGACAACGATAATAAAAGAACCACTGCCCGACTCTGGTTAAAACGAACGTCGTTTTTCTTGATTTCCTCGGCATACATGATTGGAAAACTTTGAATAGATCAGTTAACGATATTTACTATAAAATACAGCCCCCAATTCCACCCATTCCTCATAATTCAAGCAATTACCAATGGTGTATCCTACTTTTACATCCACCCATTCCTGATAATTCAAGCAAATACCAATGGTGTATCCTACATTTACATCCACCCATTCCTGATAAATCAAGCAATTACCAATGGTGTATTCTACCTTTACACCCACTCATTCCTGATAATTCAAGCAATTACCAATGGTGTATCCTACTTTTACATCCACCCATTCCTGATAATTCAAGCAAATACCAATGGTGTATCCTACGTTTACATCCCCCCATTCCTGATAATTCAAGCAATTACCAATGGTGTATCCCGGTGTAAACTCATTTGCGTTCATGTATTTATATGCATGTAAAACTTGATACAGTGGAACGCCGCTAAAAAGAACATCTCAGGATCCACATATTTTGTTTGGTATATCGATTGTTCCGTATAGCGATTTTCAGAGTCCCACTTTGCCAATGTCTTTGTTCACTTTAAAATGTATGCAAATTTACCTGGTCAGTTTCTCTTGTGGTTTATTTATGTATTATAAGATAAAAAGTCGTATCCTCATTGAGTGATCCCCACAATGTCGCTTCCCAGGTTGTATCGTAAAATCGGGCGTGATCCCTGGCCACACGTATTCTGGTGTTTATGACTTCTGACTAGCGCCATCGAACAGAGATACTGACAATTTAGGACACCGCCAACATAGGGCAAGATAGCTCAGTTGGTTTGAGTCCCGCCTTGCCAATTTCTTTGCTTATTTTCAAATAAAATGCAAAGGCGGTAAAAGAGTATAGGCGGGCGGGTGCTATCCGTGTGGAGAATGTGTTTCAGGGTCCACTTGTGCGACACCCGAAACCGCTGTTTGAGTGTAGTCATGATTCTAGCCTTAAAAAAAGTTCGCCTTTTGCGACCGTGTAAGAAACCACTTGTCCATTAGTGCTGTGTGCTATTTATGTGACACACACAACGCGTATTGTACATTAAATGAAAAAACAACGATACACGTCGACAAGGAAAAACGACATACTCCGACGTGTCCGATGCAGTAAACAACCGGTTTTTGTTTCATATTTTCTCGCGAACGGTGTTGCATTGGGTTGATTTCCTTTGAACCAAATGTTTGAAATAGTATATGTAAACAATCCAAAACGTGACATTTTCGGGGATTTCAAACCTGGTGCCCCTTTAACACAAATTAAGAATTAATTTTCTAATGGTGGTTAGAATTGTAGAACGGGGACAATAGTTTAGCTTGATCCGTAACATTATCATATTGAATAAACATACTATATGTACATGTATTTACAAGTTACACGGGCAGTAATAATATTTCGAAGACGTTTGTGCGTCACGCGATGGGGCATGTGCATCAAAACAGGTGAACCGAAGCTGCCTAAATCAATCAATGATAAGGGGATATTCCGAAATGACACTTAAAACATTAAACATAATATACGTAATACATACAGGCATGTACAGAAAATACACGTACATTGGTTTAAAGTGGCTCAAGGAACACCCGGTACTAGGCCTCAATTTCAAGACATTCTAATAGAAACGCTTCATCAATGCTTGACACGTCTACGCTAAAAATTCGAATACAGTACATGTAGATACATTCGTGCCGCCAAACTAGGCCTGTATACAAAGAACGATTTATCTTTCTCAATGCCAGTCTAGCACAAGGCTTAAAGTATACAGTTCAGTCAATGATTTAAAAACATGGAGAAAATTGTTTGACTCTTAGACTCAAATCGCGGAAAGGGCTTATGAAAGACACGGGACAAACAAAAACTGTAATCCAACTTGCGCGTGTAGTGCCGTGGCCTCGTGGTCTACAGCATTAAATTTCACGATGCGTGGGTAATTCTGCAGGTTGTGGGTATTCTACAGGTTTTTATTTATTTATTTAATTCAACAGCGATTTTGCGTCAAATATCAGGATGGATAAGTTAGAGGAGACAATGTGAAGAAGTTACAGTTTTTGAGGTGGAAAGAAAACCTCAGAAGAATATTCAGAAATAAAACCTTACGCAATCAGGCAGGGACTGAAACCCAAATACACATGGGGTGATTCAAACCCGGTTCATAGCTGTGGAAGGCGAAGAAAGAATCGCTGCGCCAACCTGAATCTCCTTGTGGTTGTGGGTTCGAGTCCAGCCTGGGGTTGCGGGAGCGTATGCCCTTGTTCAAGGCACTTTGCCACTCGCTGCTTTTCCCCTGTGTCACCCAGGAGTAAAACGTGTACCTAGCCTGTGAGGGCAGAGATGATACTGTGATTGATTGTGCCGAATTGGCTGCATCTATCTGTATACTCCCTAAGGAGCTGATATTGTGTTTGGAATGTTTCATTTGTCCAATGATCAGGGGTAATAATAATGTAAAGCGCCTTGATCTGAGTTAAAAGTGCTAAATAAAAATCAGTCGTTATTATTTGTAGATTTTTTTTGTAGAAACGTAAAGGTTGGTCTTTCCCTAGGTTCTAAAAGGGGGTACAATGGGTAGAGACCTCGGGGTGGGGAAGTTGGTAAGAGGGGAGGGAGGCACAAGGCTCAACCAAGGGGAGTGGGGGAAAGGAACGATTTTAATATTTTGGACAAAATTGTTGTAGCAAATTATAAGCAAAATTTGCCAGAAGTTGTTTAGTCTGCACACTTTTGTAGCAGTCGGAGATAGTCGATATACACCCCACGATAACCCTAATGTTGACCAACTTTGTTATACATGTACGTGTACTACCTAATTTCAGGTTATTGCGCTCAGGACCGACTGAGTGTGCAGGAAACTGACTTTGTTGTATTTTAGCAACAGCAGTTAAAATATCTAATAAACGTAATAAGGTTTGGACGACAACATCCAGTTTACAGGTCTCCCAGATTTGTAAGCCTGGAATGACTTGCTTTCAATCTCTTTACTTTTTAAATAAGTTAGGAGGACCTAATATTTCGATCTATACTTTTTAATCAACCAATCAGTTCGAGAACAACAGAGTTGTATTCGAGTCCCTGCAAGTCCTTCAACAAGTCCAGTCACAAGTCTTTTCATAAAGCCAGTCGCAAATAACTTGTTGAACGATGACAAATTAATAATGTTGTTAACAGTTCATTTGAATAGTAGCATAGTGACTTGACTTGAGACTTAAGGATTTGTGACGAACTTCAGTTGGTAATAATGGTGCATGTTGAAGTCCCTGCAAGTCCACCACAGAATCCCTGCAAGTCATCATAAGTCTTTCGGTCTCAAGTCACTAGCTATTCAAATGAGCTTTGACAAAAGCATTCCTTTGTCATTGTCCATACAGTTAGTTGCAACAGGCCTAATAAAAGGACTTGTGACAGGGCTTTGGAAAGGACTTGCAGGGACTCGAATACAACTCTGAATTAGTGCTACGTAAAATCGTGAAAGTACTAGCAAGTAATAGTAATACGGTACCCCAGAAAATGAATGAATCCTTACCGATCGTGGTGATGACAGTTGTGGCAAAAAACAGCGAATTTGGAAAGTCCCAGAGATGGTGTCCGTAGTTGTCCAAGGTGATATCCTCCACGGCGTGCTTGAGCCCGTTGTCAATAGAATACACCAACTGGTCTACCAGTTCCTCCAACTCAGACGAGTTGACGCAAGGGTTGTTGGCCAGAAACTCCCTCAAGTTCTCCCTAATCCTATCCTGGAGGTTCTCCTCGTTCCCACCTTCCAGAAATCGGAAGACCAAGGCTCCAGTGACAATGTAAACGACGTAGACCACGAGTAGCAGCACCAGGCGCTTGACAGAAGCTCCCTTGTGCCGGCGGCTAAAGCCCGTCAGAGAAGCCACGGACGAAGTGCTCCGTATGGACGCAGTGGTGTCCAGTTGAGCACGAAACATCTTGACTACTGGACCAGCATAGTTTAAGCGCACCCGCCAACAAACTCGTATATATATGTATTCCTTTTTAGATGTAAACGCACCGGACTTAAGTGTAATCCGAGTAAGAAATACTATCCAGTGGTCTGTTACGTTTACGCTTACTTAGCTCCCTCTAGAATTCTACTGTTAACCCGATGGGTATTTTAGAGTATCGTCTTGAAACTAACCAATTATTGCAGGCGTTTTTGTCTTCCCAGGCTTTGCACCGAAATGAAATAAAGCGCTTTTAACAACGTCCCGGGTGTAAACCTTTTAAATAAATATTTCAGCCGTCCCGCAGGTTATCAATGCTGACCGCATCCAATGGTTCTGCGCACCCTTGTCAAAAGCGCAGAATTAACCAATGCGGCCTTTGACATCTGACATTTTGACTGGAGTGAGTGATGTTCTATTCGGGTGCGCACAATTA